>OU015496.1:76267423-76867423 GCA_907164885.2 Dolomedes plantarius
TATTGTCGTATGTTTTCTTCCTGTAAACGGAGGATATTTCGTTTAGCTTCGATACGTAACGCTTCTTTGTCATCAAGAATTCTTTGGTGGTGTTCCTCGTCAAGAAGATTTTTAATCTGTAGATCCTCTTGTTGTTTCATTTTAACACCAATTAAAAGTTGAAAGGGTGTGAATTTTGTACTGCGTGTGGTGGTACTATTTAAGATACGTTGCAATCTTGGGACATATTTAAACCATTTGTCAGGTTCATCTAGAGCTAACTTAGTTAAAACGGGAATAATTGTGCCATGAACACGCTCAACCTGACCGTTGCCAAATGTAGTTTGTTGCAAGGATAATTTGTCTAAGGCATCTTTCGTAGAGGTGGACTTCACGGGATAGATCCATACAAATTTGGAAAAGGCATCAACTACTGTAAAAAGATACTTATAACATTTTTTTGTCGATGGTAAAGGTCCTAAAAAGTCGCAATGGTAACATTCAAGGGGTGCATCACCTTTTGGAATGGGGTGAAGGTATCCTTCTTGTTTTCCAGATTTTCGCGAGGACAAAATGCAAGGAATACAGTTCGAAATAATTTCTTGAACTAATTTCTTAAGTTGAGGAATGAAAAATTCACGAGAAACAATTAATTCGGTTTTTTGTGAAGCAAAATGACCTTGTGAATGGGCGTTTAGCACTATTTCTTTCTGCATCATTTGTGGTACTACTAAAAGTTCGGCATCCTGATGAAGTTTATAAAGAATTCCGTTTTTAACAAAAAATTCATCAGAAGGTGTAGATTCAAGCATAGATTTAATTTGAGATATAAATTCATCCTGGTCTTGGGCATTTTTCACCTTTTGAGTGATATCATTTGAGGTAATTACAAGAATGGGGTTACGACTTAAAGCATCAACATGTTTCATCTGTCTACCGGGTCGATGACAAACTTCATAATCAAAGTCTTCTAACATCAATGCCCATCGAGCAATTTTAGCTGGTAGGTCTTTTTTGTGCATCGTTTTTTGGAAAGCATCACAATCGGTGATAATTTTAAATTTTGTTCCCAACAAGTAGTTTCGAAATTTTTTTAGCGCTTCAATAACGGCAAGAACTTCCAGTTCATAACTATGATATTTTTCTTGTTGAACTGTAGTTTTACGGCTAAAATAATGAATAGGATGAAACTGTCCATCATCGGATTGTTGCAAGAGCACAGCGCCAAAACCTAAGGAGCTGGCATCAGTGTGGAGTTCTAATGGGTATCCCTGTTGAAAAACATGAAGAACTGGGTTTTGTGAAAGAATGTTTTTAAGTTGTTGAAAAGCTGCTATTTGTTCAGAGTCAAAATTAAATTCTACATTATCCCGAAGGAGGTCACTTAATGGTCTAGCAATCAGCGCATAATTTGGAATGAACTTTCTGAAATAACTTGTTAATCCAAGAAAACTTTGAACTTGTTTAGGGGTTTGAGGTTGTGGGAAATTTTGAACAGCTTGTGTCTTGGTAGGTGAGGGTTTAACTACTCCATTTTCGATAATGTAACCAAGAAATTCTATCTTTCGCTGTAAAAATTGACACTTTTTAAAGTTCAATTCAAGGCCATAGTCTGCAGCTGTTTGGAGAACTAGGCGTAATTTTTGTAGACCTTCAACTTCATCATTAGATGGTATGAGAAGATCGTCCATGTAAACAAGAAGAACATTGTCGCGAATGAGATTTCTAAAAACTGTGTAAACATATCGTTGGAAAACACTGGGACTGTTACATAAGCCAAATGGGACACGTAAAAATTCGTATTGTCCTTCATGAGTCACAAAAGAAGTATATTTAGTGCTGTTAGGTTCCATAGGTACATGAAAGAAACCATTTTTGAGATCAAGTGAAGTGAACACCCGAGATTTTCCAAGTTTGTCTAAAGCTTCTTCGATGAGCGGTAAGGGAAATTTATCTTTTATCATTTTTCTATTCAATTTGCGGTAATCAACACAAAGTCTATAATCTCCACTTTTTTTCTTACATAGAACAATCGGTGAGGCATAATCGGAGCAACTTTCTTTAATAATTCCATCATTTAACCAATCTTGAATTTGGCTTTCTACAATTTTCTGTTCCGCGAAAGGGAGTCGTCGAGAACGTTGAGCTACAGGGATTTCATCTTGTAATAAAATAGTCATCTTAATTTCAGTGTCTTGAACTTTATGTGATTTGTAGGAAGTAACGATATTTTGAACTTCCTCACGAATTTCAGAATTCAAAATGTGTGAAAGATCAAATGGAAAAGCTTGATCATCAGAAACATTAGCAATATTAACGAAGGTGTTATTTTCAGGAGCTTTGCATAAATGAATACCGTCTTTATCAAATGTAAATTGGGTTTGCTGTAAAAAGTCGATTCCGATAATCACATCAAAAGGAATCAAGTCATCCTCTAGAACATGTATTTTAGCAGGTAAAGTAATGGTTTGAATTTCGATGGAATCCTGAAAGAATCCGATGCTGTGAACTTGGTTTTTGCCAATTCCTGAAAAGGGAATGTTGGTGGGCTGCAATGGTGGCGAACCAATTCTTCGATAGGTTTTCTCATTGATGAGGGTTGCCTGTGACCCAGTGTCACAGAGTGCTGTCAATTGAGTTCCTGCAAGTTGAATGTCAACATGCATGGGATTTTTCGATGAAGTTTCAGGAGAAAGTGCATTTACAGTTTTATCAGAAATAGGTTTTTGAGAATCAGGTTTTGGTTTAGAATTTCGATAACTTTTAGGGCAATTAGCATGAACATGACCAAAACTTTTACATCCGTAGCATTGTTTACCATGTGACTTATTCAAACATTGGTTGCTTTTGTGACCTCTCAAGCCACAGGAAAAACATACTGGCTGTGTATTTGGGCCACGTGTATTATCGACTTTCACATTGAGGTAGGAAGCATCAATTTTTTTCTGATTATTTTGTCTGAAATTTTGTGATCTGTTAAAGATTTGTTCATAAATTTTCAACTTTTCCTTAAATTCAGGGACGGATTTACAACCGTAAAGAATAACTTTATTGTTTGTTGAATCAGGAATTCCGTTTATGACATACTCAAACAGAGAGGAGTCATCGAGAGAACCTTTGTGTGCCAAATCTCTCATAGCTAAGAAATATTCTTGTAGGGTTTCAAACGGTTTCATACGTCGAGATTCCATTAATTTATGTAACTGAATACCGTTAATTTTGTCCGAAAATTCGTCTAATAAATGGTGCTTCAATTGTTCCCAATTTGTAATTCCACGAATAGACCTAATTAAAGTTTGAGCGGGACCAGTTAAACATTTTCTAACAAAAGTAATTTGGTGAATTGGATTGTTTATCTGATATAAACAAAAAAGTTCTTCAACGTCAGATATAAAATTCTCAACACTGTAATTATCACGAGACGAGAAAGGTTTTATTAAATCAACAACGTCTTTCAGACTAAACAACTGGAAAGAGAGATTCGTAGTTTCAACTGAAGGCAATGAATTTTGATCTGATTCACCAACGGAAATGTGTGTATTTTGCTTATTCGAAGATTCTTTTGCGTCAATGGTGGGGGAAAAGGGAGATCTATTTTCCTCTATAACGCTGTTAGTTTGGGATGAACGTGCACCCGGAAGTGAGTCATCATTCACTTCGCATTCCGAAAGATCAGAAAATTCTGCTTTTAATAACGATAAATCACTAAGACTCATAAGAATGGTATTGGCACATTTGTCTGGGTCAGTTGAAAATTCTAAATGAAGTAGATTACAAATAGAAATCAAGTCTTTAAGTGAAAACTCTTTAAGTACTTTCTGTTTCGTTGCTTCCAACACGAATGGCTGTTTAAAACCTGTAAATTTACGTAATCTGGTACGATTTTGTCTGTCGCCGTCTGTACCAAAAATTAAACGATGTAGAACCTTTATTTGATTCGTACTACCAATTTTTAATGATTTTGCAATATTGGGGTAATCGTTGAGAGTAGCCATAACTATATACTAGGTTCAAACAATTATAGTACACAAATATACAAATATTCAAAACCAAAATCAATACTTATAATACGTAGGTACTCAAATTCAAAAATAAAATTTCAAATCGAAATTTCCTCAAATACCAATTCAATAATAAAATATTGATTCTCAAAATATGCATCAAGGAAATAATATAATATTCTTCAAACTGTATTCAAATTGCAATCATTCAAAATATATGTTATGTTGTGGTTTGTTCAAGGAAACAAGATTCTTCAAGTTAAATGTCGAAATTTTCATCAAATCATCAAATAATTTCATCGAAATAGAATTCTCTTCAAGAAAACAGAAGTGATAAATTCAACGTCAAAGACCATCAAAAATGAATTTAGCATCAATTAAATTCTTGCATCAAAAGAACGTTGAAATATTTTCAGTTTTCTTATAATTATCATCAATAAGATGAGAATTCCATTAATCTTCAAAATTTTCTTGAACAAGCTTCAAAGTATGCATCAAATAATTATAATATGATCAGAATATACTCACAGTTCTGGTTTTCGGTTCTCGTCATCCCATCAGAATATTATCAGAGTCCGTGGCACATCACTTTCGTTTTCGCTGGCGGTATCCAAAACAGAAATCACAGAGAACAGTAATCCGGTAATCATCAAAAGAAAATAGTTTTTCAGTCCAAGCTAGGGGTATTTTTCGAGTCCGAGGGCCGAGCCCCCATGTAGGAAGGAGTTAGTACTCCTTCCTTTAGAAGTGAATCATTAGACTTAATCATTTTGAACATTTAATTAAACTAGACGATGTTTACAAGACAGGACTAACACTTAGTATGAAATTTAAAAAAACAAAGCATCAACACAGCTATTTGACTCAAAACGGCAAGCCTGCGGAGCGACACATCCGCTTCGTAATGTCACTAGTCCATCACTGTGTTTGCGCGCCAAGTCCTTCGCGCCGAAGTAGTAGGAGTGGAAGTTGTAGTAATAGTTCAGTTGTGTTGCCAAACTCATTCTCACATATATATATATATATATATATTCGTACTCTCGCTTGCGTAGAAGTAGATAGACACGAGCGGAAGTTACTGCGTTTTATTATTTTGTGAAGTTGCAATAAAATATTCTATTTTTGAAATAGAATTATTCTTTTGGCTACGTGTATATGCTTTATTTCGACAACCGCTAAGCATCGGGTAGATGCGAGAAGAATCCTACCAATTTGGTATCTTTATGTTTCTAACAGTAAGGTAAATGCACCTATAATGGGCCACCCTTTAGAAATTTCGAGAAATTAAGGGTCTATTGTTACCTTAGGCATTGGAAGGGGTGAGGGTCATTGGCTACTACCTGCAAGTATCCCTTAGCATGGGAATTCAGTTCATTCCTTTACTTTGTGCGAAGTGTAAGGTGTATTCTGCTAGAGAGAGAAGAAAATTTGTGTTTGTTTTAACGTCTGATTAAGAAATCTGTTAAGGTAAGTGAATTTTCAAAAAATTTTATTTAAGTACTATAATGCCTGTTTATTGACTTAACTATTATTCATTACGATAGTATGTATAATTCAAATTGTAGAGTGATTAAATGACAAAAAAACTTAGATTCCATTGTCAAAATAGCGTGGCCCATCATGGGATCACGAATTGTTACACTGTCCCTGTATTGGGCCAGCCCGTGTACTGGTACAAATTATTTTTTCGGAAATGTTAATATTTGCAACAACATACCAGCTGTGACGAGTAAAGCGGTACATCCCCGGCAACATTAACCACAATTTTTAAGTATATTTAATTTTAGATGTTTAAGTTAGTAAATTTATATTTCAGTTATATTTCGATGTTTTTATATATTTAGTGTAGTTGTACTGTAGTTATAAAATGAATAAACCGGTTTAAAAATGTACATCATGTTTTTAGTTCATTTTCTTTCCAATTTTATGATATTGTAGAATTGATTTTTGCTCCATAACAGATTAAATAGATGGCTCATTAATGTTGTGATGGGCGATATTGATGGCCCATTATTGGGTGGCCCATTATGGGTACATCGGATAAAATAATGGCCCATTATAGGTGCATCAGGTTGATTATTATTTATGTATATATATTATTTTTATGAATGCAGCCAGTGCGCTCCAATTGCTACTACAGATGTAAGACAGTTATTAAAATGGCAGGTAAAAACTTGGACCAGTTTCCTTTATCTATAGCTGTGAAAATTCAGATTTACTTCAATTTTTCTCTTAACCGGCCAATTACTGGTGCGTTTACCTTACTGTTTCCCAGATGGACTTTAGCGTACTATATTTCGACTACAGTACTATTCGCGTAGTTACTACAATATTATTCGCGTAGATAGGAGTTTCTACCATAAAGTTTCCCAAAGTGAGTTCCACGGTACCACAGCGTTTCCTATATAAGAATTAAGGGTACTATAGTTCGACTTTTTAAACACCCTCAAGTATATTTATATTCTGTTAGTTGTGTTATTCATTTTATACCATTCACTAATTGTAACCTCATTATTCGGGGCTAACGACTTTAACAGGATTTTTAGTTAAGTATTTCATCAAGAAAATATCTTTTAGAGTCTTGATTCATCTAAACATTTGTGACTGCTTCACATATGCAATTCATGTAATAAAGCTTTTAGTTCCAAAATGAGAAATTATTATATTAAAGCAAATTTTTAGATACTTTAATAACTTTTATATTATCGTTGAAGAGATGTGGCGGCATAAGCATGAAAAATAAGTGTTTTTGGTATAAAAATACATCCACTATCAATAATTCTTAATCCATCAATTGTGATGCGAATATACGAAAAATAAAAGCTATAAGGAAGTATTTTAAGCAAAAAATAAAATATAAAGAAGAAATTTGAAAAAAATTATTCTGTAATTCTATTACTAGTTAATAATTGGTACTAAAGGAGAGGTGATGCAATCATGTATATTTTATCAAGGTTTTTTGGGGGGTCCATTTTATTACGGGGGCATCATATAGGCGGACAGCATTGCCCCCTATGAAGGGACGACACAAATGGAGGCATTTTTCGTGGCGCAACGCCGGTATTCGATCCGAGCACCCTCAGAACCGAAAACCAGCGCGCTGTACCACAGGGTCAACACAGGCCCATCGATAAAGGTTTAATAGTTGGCATTTTGACTAATACAATAACACAAAAAGAAACTAACATCTTTCATACTGACCCAAAGCTGAGGAAACGTAACAAGTAAATTGATCCCAAACCTCTTTAAATAAAATTTGTATAACACAAAAATGTTTCTATGTTATATTATGCTTCCAGTTTTGAATGGAAAGTAATGAAGAAAATCATTATTTCAAAATTTACCAATTGCATAGTGTTTTAATAATAATATATATATATATATATATATATATATAATTACAAGATAAAAATAACTTTTTATAAACCATGCTTTTAAATTTTCTGTTGAATCAGATAAACTTGACAATTCTATGTATTAATAAATACTTTTTAAAATATTTTTGATGAATTATCCCATCAACTTGAAAGAAAATGAAGTTAATTGGAAGTTAACTTGCATATAACTTTTCGTTCCCGTTCCAGCCAATAGATGGCTGCACCAGTCTGCAAAACAAAATTAACTGAAAATAACTTAAAATTAATTTAATTCTGCTTAAAGATGGCTAAAAGTATTAAAAAATGCATTGTCATCGTCTTCTGAGCTTTTCTAAAAGTTTCAAATGTCTATCTAGTCGGGAAGTTACTTAAAAATCGATTGCAAGATTTGTACTTGACAAACACACACACAAACACACAAACAAGAAAGCAAGTTAATAAAAACATGGTAATAAATTAAAAGTAAAACTTTGACGTAGTAAGGAATGGGTATCAAGTACAATATTACTATAAGAACCAAAAATCTCCTTCTTTGTCAATTTCAGCCTGTATATACTAACAGATACACAAATATTCCGTTTATAAACATTTTTCTTAGCTTTAGCATTTAAAATTAATATTAATATTAATGCATTTTAAAAATATACTTTCCAAATTTCATAAGTTAATATGCTGAAGGACGTAGAAGTAAGCGCTTTAGAAAAGTTTCGTAAAGCGTTTACCTTTCTTACAATTGTAGGGAAAAGTTATTGCAGTTTTCCCTAGCTACATTCTGCAATATTTTTTAAACTTTTTTTAACCTGACATTTTTTTCTCTTCTAATTACATATCTCTAAAAAATCCTTTTTTTTCTTTTAAATTTCTGGAAAGCATTTACCAACTTTTCGACATAACCGTCTTCCAGATGAAAATCTAATATTTCACTTCTCTCATCAATCAAGCTAAAATATTTCAAAAACCGACAACCCAACTTTTTCTCTCTCATATAAAAAATGAGTTCTAGTACAAAAGGAAACAGTTTTAAACGATGTTCGAAATTTACATTGAGATTCAAAATTTTTCTATTTTTATAATCGCTAAACTTATGCCCGAAAACTTATGCTTAAAAAGTTCTACTTGCATGTATTTCCTTTCAGCCATTTGTAGCTAACAGGCTCTCTTACTACACAAAATAAATGAAATTAAATGTGTTCATAATGTTTGAATTTCTCAATATTTTTAAAGCTGATAAGTTTCTTTTACATGTATTATGTCTAGGAAAACTTTATAAGTATGATATACTTCTCTGTATTAAGTATTCTAAAGAAATTAGTCTTTCAATCCTGGTTCGATATTTAGAACTGTGCCGCCTACATTGTACAGGGGTTAACAAGGGGCGCGGTGGCCCAGTTGGCAAGAGCAGCGGGCCAGTGATCTGAACGTCCCTGGTTCGATGCTCGTCACTGCAAATCCACCGCCGTAGTCACTAATGGTGGCCGGGGACCCATAAAATAGGGCATGGCTGCAATGTCGTCCAAGTTCTCAAATTTTCCTCTGGAGGTGCAGGGTCAAGTGTTCCGGTCTCGTCACTTGACTCGATTTAAAATTACGGGACCGGTCATTTAGCCAAATCGGACTCTGACCCTTGTGGTGGTAATTCAAAACAGGAGCCGCACGTTCATCGCCTATAGCCTTCGGGACTTGATCTCATGTTGCTGTCTGTCAAGTGGCATAAGCAAGAACAACAACAACAGGGGTAAGCATCGTGAGTTTCAACTCAGTGGACTTGGGTTCAAATACCGAATAAGATCCTGTTCACATAGAATCCGTCAGCGTCATGGTAAATTTTTTTAACCAATCATATACCAATCATTGACCCATTTAATCAATCTGCGCCAACGGAATCTTTAACGCTGACGGATTCTATGTGAACAGGTCCTTAGGCTTGTCGATACCGTGTTGTCCCCTCATAGGAAACAATGCTGGCTTACCTAAATGGTGCTCCCCTAATGAAGTAGCAAGTAAGCCTGAGATGAATAACAAAAAAGCGAATGCCTCCGCATTAGAAATTTTATAAATTTTATATATATATATATATATATATATATATATATATATATATATATATATATGTGGGGGGGGGGCAATGTATGAAATTCCGGCACTCTATAGAGTACCTTGGAATTTTATAGAATGCCTGGCATTTTTAGGCAAAGTATGAAATATGGGAATCATTATATAATTTCCCTAGACATTATATATAATACCTAGGCAATCTATAGAATGACAAATGCTATTCAGGCAAACTATGAAAAAAAGGTCATGATAAGGCTATTATTTAAAAGACGTTCATTCCTCAAAAATGCAAATGTTATTTTGAAAAAATAATGAAAGAGTGCCGTTAAAAAACTTTTATTCAAAACATGTAAAAAAAAATTTAAGTTGTACAAAACAAAATTCATGCGTTTTTTATTAAAGAAAACAAAATAAAATATGAACCTAGAAAAAGAACACCAAACGAAGTCTAAAAGGGCTTTATATAGTGTTCTTTTGATTCCACAATGATAAGGTCTATTTTTCATAAATTGAACGAACCACAGTCCTTCACTCCGCTGGTCAGATTTATTGTCCTGCATCCAAGTACTGAGCATGTTTTCAATATCTTAATTAGCTCTTTCGACACTACCCTGGCTTTGTGAATGTCAAGGCTTCCCATGGACAATCTTCAGTTCTGACCAAAACTCCTTAAAACTGGTCACCACATTATGGGCAAATTATCTACCATTGTCAGACTGCAATATAGATGGCACCCCAAGCATTGAGAATATGTCCACTAGGTTGTAGGCTACTTATTCAGCTCTTTTTGACGTCAGGGCCTTTAGAATCACAAATTTTGTGAGATGATCTTGGTACACCATAATAAATTTGTATTCTCTATCTGGCTGAGACTGAAAATCAATAAGTTCTAGCTGACAACGGGAATTCAATTCAGAAAAAATCGTAGGTTTCGCAACAATGCCCTTTTAAATATCTTTTTTGTATTTTCTGCTTGGGTTCACAATGGTGGATCGATATACAGTTCAATATCATGATGTATAACGTTTCTGTATTTGGTTGAAAGTTCTTTCAACATTTTATCATGTCCTCCGTGTCCAATAGCCCAATGAGTTTCATGTAGTACGTTAAATAATTCAGTGTCCGTGACATAATACTGTACAGTACTTACGCCTGCTTTAACAGGATAAATGAGTTTACTTTTGTTTTGCACCAACATCACATCACAGCGATCCAGCAACCAATAGTCCCATGGTTCGTTCTTAGAAGTCCTTTTGGCTTTTTTTACATCTTTTATTAAGAACAGACAAGTAGTTTTGGTTAAGAGCAAACTGTCTTTTGCAGCATTAACTGGAAGTTTAGACAGTTCATCTTTGAATCGTCGTTGTTTGTCTATTGACTGTGACTCCTTCTCCAACACTAAATTTTGCTCTTCCATTTTTATGCAGCACGGTATAAAACTAATTTTTTGTTGAACAAATTTAAGTAAAATCATATTTTGACACTCCCGAAAAAAGCGCAAAATGCAAATGGCAAATTCTGAGCCTGAACGGAGGATTAAATGTCATATGCCTTGTCACATGATATTCCAAAGGAATTAAAGATGTATTTCATACTTTGCCGGTTTGTCATTTGGTATTCTATAGCATGCCTAGGGAATGTGTGAGATATTAATCATTTCATATATTGCCGGCCAGTTTTCGTTATTCTATAAAATGCCTAGGTATTCTATAGAATGCCAGATTTCAAAATTTGCCGGTAACATCTCTATATATAAAACAGTTCCGTAACTGACTGACTGACTGACTGACATACAACGCACAGACCAAACTGCTGGACCTAAAGGGCTGAAATTTTGCATGGCGATTCTTCTAATAGTGTAGGGGTGCACAAAAAATATTTTTGAAAAATTATTCTTATATTTTTTTAATTAAATTTTTAAGCTGTTTTAGTAACTTTTTAAGTTTGCATTTAAAATAATAATTTGAGGGTTATAAAATTTATATCACGAGAAAGATCATAAAAATTCTTTCAAAATGAAATCTTTTCGAATCTTTACCTCCATTTTCTGATTTTTAGTTAAATTTTAAAGATTAAATTTTATAATTTAATTTATTAAATACTGATCACGTGATTTCTTTTTCAGGTACGTCAAATAAATTTATCGTCACGTGCATAACAACTCAATAGACAAAAAAAAATTTTTTTCTTGCTAATGCGGCAGACGTTTGGACATTATCCAAAAAAATATTAAAATACAATAAAAGATATGTTCCTCAAATTGTACTATATTAACTGTACTATATTCTTTAGTATGTCCTATTACATTTAATTTGAATATTTTCTTCTACATTATTTTGTCTATAAAAATATCCCTTACGATTTTTTATAAATATGTATTTTTTTTACATCAATTGTATACATTGATCGTCGTATTTAATTTGAATGTACTCAGTAGCAAAGTGCGTGTTTTCAGCTAGTACTAGAATATATTTAACAAAGAGTCTGGTTCAAACGCTATAAATTCAAGTAAAGAAATATATAAAAGTTGTTATTGTGTAATATATAAGCTATATTCGTTTTTCCATGAGGATGCGTTCCAATTCTTTCAATGAAAAAGTTTAGGAAAAATAAACTTTGTTCAATTTTCCTTTTTTTTCCGTCAACATTCATTTAGACAATCCTCAAATCGAAAATGTTAGATCTTTGATTAATTTATCCAAACCTAACTGTACACACCCAACTGTAACACCAACATACTTACAGTTTATTAAAAAGCATCTCAAATCCGCAAACCCTTAGAAAGAGAAAATATTTTGCAATAGTTAATGAGTCCCTTTGGAAAAAAATTTAACAAAAGTAGATTTGGTTTTGTAGTGGTCTTGAATTTTTTTTCATCTTTCAAATGAGTTCAATCAAAATCAATAAATAACTCTATCAAAGTTCTTTCTTTTTTTACATAAATCGTTAACATCCGGTTAACGAAGATGTATTACTTCTTATTCATTATGACTCTGCATTTCTTGTACCTTTTTATAAGCTGTGGCCAGTTCAATGGAATATCAAGAGACGGTATCTATTAACAATCTTAGTGACTTAATATTCTTCTGACTTTCAAAGAAAAGCCATTTTATATATCAGAATAGAAGCAATTAATTATCCCATTTTCCCCCCAAAAAAACTCCGAAAGATAAGTAATAGGTTAATTTAAATTCCTAGGGGCTACGATTAAACATTTCAGAAACTGCATATTGTTACATGGAAATTTTCCAAAGAAACACAAGTTCAGTTTAAAGTAGAAAAATTAAAACCTAAACGGTAAAAACATGAATTAAATCTTTGTCCTTGATATCTTTTGAAAAAAAAGTAAGAAGTGCTTTGGTCTTTTGTATCAACATGAAAGCCCCAGGATTTCTTATACCTTTTTTTACAGATTCAGTACATGATTTTTTTCAGAACTTTATTTTTTTTACATTTTAAACGAAAGAGAAATAAAAGAATTCCCAAAAAAAGTTTTAATTAGGTGGGATTTTAAAAAAAAACGAGATTTTTTTTTTCTTCGCTTGTAAATTTTAGCTTTGAAATAAGTTATTAGAAAGTAGGAAAAATAAAAATTAGTAGGTGAAAAAACTAAAAGTAATTCGATTCATTCTGTTCCATAAGCAAAATTTACTACAACTTCATTTGTGCAGTTAAATTATTTCTAATTTAGACTCGTGTTATTGAATGCCTTATGAATTATTTTACAAAATTTGCACATGGAACCATTCTCATAAACGTTTATCGTGCTATACACTGTTAGCTTAAGAGATGTGAAGAAAAATACCTTTCCTAACTTCAAATCTAATACAGTAATATATAAAACAGTATATATATAAAACACTATATATATAAAATAGTTCCGTGACTAACTGACTGACAGATAACGCACAGACCAAACTGCTGGACCTAAAGGGCTGATATTTTGCATGGCAATTCTTCTTATAGTGTAGGGGTGCACTAAGAAAGACTTTTGAAAAATTCTTCTTAGAATTTTTTAAATTAAATTTTTAAGCTGTTTTTGTAACATCCTTTAATGTTTGCATTTAAAATAATAATTGGAGGGTTATAAAATTTATGTCACGAGAAAGATTATAAAAAGTCCTTTAAAGGAAAATTCTTTTCTAGTCTTTACCTCCATTTTCTGATTTTTGGTGAATTTTTAAAGAAATTTTTAGAATTTCATTTATTAAATGCTGATCATGTGGTTTCTTATCTTTTTGTGATTCTTGAAATTAATTTTGCGTCACGTGCATAAGAACGAAATAAATTGACAAAAAAAATTATTAAAATACGGTAAAAGATAAAATTTAACCACTTGACTAATTAAGATGAAATTTTTTTAAGAATTTAATTATAACTAGTATGTTTTATGGATATTATACATACAAATTAATTGCATACATTGACCATTGTATTTAATTTGTATATTTTCTTCTACATTATTTTATCTATAATTTTGTCTCTCTCTCTATATATATATATACAGTGGTACCTCCGAAAAGCGGACAGTCACGGGACCAAAAGTTTTGTCCGTTATTAGGAGGTTTCCGCTATTGGGGAGGACAACTTTTTATAAAAAAAGCTTTTGCATTTTTGTTTGTCATTTGATTGAAAATTACGTCCGCAATTTTAATTAAAAAGGAAAAATTCATTAGGTAAGAAAAGAATAACTGTTTCCTACTTTACCTTTTAACTGTAGGCTAATCCGTTTATCTTGCATTAAATAATCCCAAAATACAATGTAAAGGAACTAAATTATTGTAATTACTACTGAAAAAATCTGTTAACAAAATTTGATTCCTCTTTTTTCACAGCAAACCTGTTTTTCAAGGTGAATTTTCATAGTATTTAGCATTGCTAATCTTCATTGTTCAGAGAGAACTGTTTTAATTGTTCGTTGTATTTCAGTGCTTCCGAATAATCTTTGATTTTGCAGTCTTCAATTTGCGATTCCCTATCATCATCCTCAGAAAGGGCCAGAGCTTCAGTGGTGTCCCGATGAATGAAATTGGAAACATGCAGGTTTTCTTCCTCAGTGGATAAATCAGTCATCAATCTTGACATACTCTTCAACGCTGATATTTGAATCCAAATTGGCTACAAGATCCGCAAGTTCTTTTTCGCTTTTTTTCAGCAGTACTGTCAGTTGCCACTTCGCCTATACTAAAAAATCCTGCCTTCTTAAAACATTTTAGAACGCACCCAGATTGCACCTTTTTAAGGGCTGACGTAGCCCAGGAGAGGGCATCCAAAACAGATACCGATTTTGCGAAATATTCGCTGCATTTTCAGGAGATAATCAGTGAAAGCACATGTCTTAGAAGCAGCTTTCTGTACCGTACTTAAAGCTAAGGATAATTCCCTGATCAAGTGGCTGTAGCATCGAAGTGGTGTTAGGAGGCAAGACAACTAAATTAACATTTTTGCCATTAACATTTAATGCCATTGTACACATTTTAGAGTCGAAGTTCATTGTATCAAGCACGGAAGGGAGGAGTCCGAAAAAGTTCGTTGTAAAGACTCATAAGCATATATTTATAGCTTGCTTGTTAGAATAATTTTCAAATGTTTGCCAAAAAAATTGAAAGTGTTTCAAAAATACCTGTCCGCTATTCGGAGTGTCCGCTATCCAGAGGAAATAACATGGATTGTCCTATCTAAAAGGACTGGGGCTCGTAAAAAAGTCCGTTAATTAGAGGTGTCCGCTATTCGGGAGTGTCCGTTAAGGGAGGTATCACTGTATATATATTTTTTTAGGGGGGTTGGCATTAATTGCATACATTGACAGTTGTATTTATTACAAATACATATATATTTTTTGGCATTAATTGCACTGACCGTTGTATTTAATTTGAATATACTCCGTAGCGAAGCACGGGTATTCAGCAAGTACAGTACAACAAGTTAAACGCTAGTACTAATGTTAAATAATTTTCATTTGAAAGCATTTTTAAAAGATACATCTTCCTTTCAAATATATTCTTCGATGATGTTTGTTAATTTGAAATACAAAAACAGAAACTCTCTGAGTGAAAAGTGGACCTAAACAACATTTGCTTTACATTTTCGAAGGATACTTTTGGAAATCTCTTGTCTTACTAGAACCACGCTCAAGGAGCATATTCTAAATTCAGTGTTGATATTTTGAATGTTTCCACTCACTAATATCTTATCTTTACAATAACATTACCTCGATAAATACCTTAATTTATAAGAAACTTTCCATGTTCCCAGAACCAAGCGTTACATTTATTGTAAAAATCCGCTGGATTTATGGCAGGAACAAATTTTCATCATTCAAATAGCTCTGTTTTTGTTTTTTCTCAAAACAGCAACTGTCATTTTATTGCATGTAAAATTTTGCACAAATTTCGCGTATGATACATTATTTTTACTTCAATGCATGTCACATTGTATATATATATATATATATATATATATATATATATATATATATATATATATATATATATATATATATATATATATATATGTGTGTGTGTGTGTGTGTGTGTGTGTGTATATAGCTTAAGGTAAGAGTTTGAAACGAAAGTGATACTTAGAAATACGAAGGAAACGTTTTGAATTAAATAGCACTATCTAAGTTAAACAAATTCAACTTAAAACGTTAAAGTAAGTTTAAGTGCGTGAGCCCGGGGCTCCTTAGTGGTTAGAGTATGGAATTCCGGTACAATAGTGAACCGTAATTTGTAGCATTCCATTGGATATTAATATATGTAATTAAATATGAAAGTTTCTTATATAACAATATATTTAAAACCCTTTCAAGTCATTTTTATATGAAGCACTTTCCAGCTGAATGAGCGATCTGAATTGAACTAAATAGCAACTAATTGGGCCAGGGGCATTCTTTTGTTTACCGCGTTGGGATTCGGAACGGATGGTACTGGGTTTGAGTCCCGACAAGCGCCAATGAATGATCTCGTGTCTAAGTCAGGTATGGGCATGTTAAATCTGTAGGCTAGAAAATCCCTTAGTGTGGTTTTTTTTTTTTTTTTTTTTTGGGGGGGGGAGGGACGAAATCACGAGATGGGGATCCTGGTGGGGGGGATCGGTCAAAAAGGAAGTCACGTTAGGAGTTGATGATGTTGGTTCAACTATACTGTGTTACCTATAGCACGAAACAAACAATTTCGCAGTATATAATGCGGGAATGTCGGAAAACAAAGTAACTGTCACGTTGCACTAAAAAAGTTACAAAGTTATATAACACTTGCTGAAAACTCGCACTTCGCCACGGAGTACATTCAAATTAAATACAACGGTCAATGTATGCAATTAATGCCAAAAAAAATAAATATAATACGACGATCAATGTATACAATTCATGTAAAAAAATATATATATATATTTATAAAAAAAATCGTAAGAGATATTTTTATAGACAAAATAATATAGAAGAAAATATTCAAATCAAATCTAATAGGACATACTAAAGAATACAGTACAGTTAATATAGTACAGTTTGAGGCACATATCTTTTACTGTATTTTAATATTTTTTTGGATAATGTCCAATCGTCTGCCGCATTAGCAAGGGAAAAAAATTTTTTTTTGTCTATTTCATTGTTATGAACGTGACGATAAATTTATTTAAAGTACCGGAAAAAGAAATCACGTGATTAGCATTTAATAAATTAAATTCTAAAATTTAATCTTTAAAAATTCACCAAAAATCAGAAAATGGAGGTAAATATTCGAAAAAGATTTCATTTTAAAGGAATTTTTATGATCTTTCTTGTGATATAAATTTCATAACCTTCAAATTATTATTTTAAATGCAAACTTAAAAAAGTTACTAAAACAGCTTAAAAATTTAATTTTAAAGAATCCAAGAAGAATTTTTGAAATATCTTTCCTAGTGCACCCCTACACTATTATAAGAATCGCCATGCAAAATTTCAGCCCTTTAGGTCCAACGGTTTCGCCTGTTCGTTGTATGTCAGTGAGTCAGTCAGTTACGGAACTGTTTTATATATATAGATTACAAAGGTATGATGTAACACAAAAAAATGTTCGTCATGAATAGAGGTATAAGTAATTTTTCCTATGCTGCGATTGAATTACTTAGCATTATACACAAACATAACACGGAAATCTAAAGCTGTAGATTGAACAATCCACTGTCCCGTTAAAATCAGTGCCAATGTTTTTTTAAACACTAGAAAGTAGGGAATTTTTTTTCTTACTAAAATGACCGAACGCCGTCATTTTGACGGTTAAAAATAAAATCAAGAATTTAAAATATTTAATGTTTTTAAATAAAAAATCGTTAAATAATAATTTTGAACTATTTTATACCAATATACAATAAATTAGCATATATTTAGATATATTTTTATGCAGGTATGTCGAGCTGACTACCTGGTTTGGTTTATCCGTAAAAATATATGCATGGTTTGTGCAGTTCTTATTTTTCAACACCAATATTTCCGAAGAGCCAATATTTCTATTTTTTTAAACAGAGGAAGAGAAGAAAAGTAACTAACATTTTCCTGGTATTATTTTAAAGATTTCTGCCTGTTTTCTATACATTCGTCAAATCGACGGCTTTCAATCTTAGTAGGTATACAACACACATTCCTCCCCTCTTTAATATAGAATATAATTTTTTAAATGTATGTGCATATTTCCCTTAAAATTAGAAAAAAGTCATAAAATTTCAGAAGCCTGAGGACATAAATACAGAGATAGCGCTCAATAGTATGTCCGAAACCGTCAAAATGACGGCAGCCGTCTTACTAGAGTTAAGGTGCTTTATTCAATTATTAACTATTTAAGATAACCCGTAACTAATAGAAGTAAAACCCGTACTAATAGAAGTAAAACAAATGTTTAATAGTAACAAATGCCTAAATTTTAAGTTAACGTTTCAGTTGATTTCATCTTAATATGACATTTTACTATTTTCTCACATACACATTTTTAGAACATAAAACTTTTATGCTATCCTTATGTCACGCAAAGCTACATTTTGAGTGGTATCAGCAGAGTCACACGGCTTCGTTTAGCAACTACACGACTTCCGATTTGTAGTAATGACTCGAAGATTCTTTCATTTATCACTGAAAATTGAGAATGTTTCGAAATGATGTCTTCCATAAAAATACTTAAACTGAATGATATTCCACTAGAGACGTGTAATAAATTCTGATTCTTAAATTATAAAAAAAAAAACACGAGTAGATTTAATTATATATTCATCTGAAAATATGCCTTATTTCTGTGCAATATTGAAGATAGTTTTAAATTTATATAACCTATAAATTCTAGGTAACTTAACCGGTTACGGGTTATCTAGTATATTTATAAATATGCGGATAGACTCTTGGTCGGATTACAGACAAATCCAGTAATGAAAAAGTAACATTTATCAATTTTCTTCACTTGGCTTAAAGTTTTGGAGACTTAATGAGCGTAATAGATGGAAAGTAAACTCAAAATCTATATATTTAAGTTGCTAAGCTTACATTTTTGGCAGTCCGTAAGAGAAAACTACTGCATCAATTTACTTCATTTTGGTCGTAAACGAAAGATTCCAATCTGTAGATTTGTCAAATTTGGTCTTTGTAACCGCAATTTCTATTAATTAGCTATAATTTACAATTAAAAATTGATTTCTGCGCATGCTCAGTAGCATGTATAAATCTGGCTTGAGCAGAAACTCACTTGTTTCTGCGCATGCTCAGTGACATGTTTTAATGATAAACACGTTTATCCCGAGGAGTCTCTCTAGATCTCTCTGTGCCATTTTTATTTTATGACAATTATCTTTGTGAAATATAAGACTAAACCTGATGGAAATTTTTTATTTCATGCTGTTTAATTAGCGATAATTTAGAATTAAAAAAATTGATTTCTGAGCATGTTCAGTGACATTTTTAAATCTGGCTTTAGATACTCATTAAGCACGAGGCCGCTTAAACATATTAATTTGTTACTGCGCATTATTATGATTTTCACCATTTGGCAATAATGTGTTGAATATAATTTGTGTATTAGTACATTTATTTACTATCTAGCCGTCCTGTTTTGACGGTACCAACTAGTGAGTATTATTTTAGTTTATTAGGTTTGTTTAGTTCTGTGGTATGTCGTTGACATATCACAAGAGGGATACAGTATACCTAGCTCACCGGTTTTGACCATTAGCTGAAAGAGGCAAAAAGTACAAAATTTACAATCCTACTTTCCTTATCTTTCGGTATATAAAGATATCTCGGATACGTCCCGCGTTTCTTATGCCGTTGTGAACATTGACATCTCTGAGACGCATGAGGTTTAAGCTAACACAAATGCTAGGTTATGAATTAAATATTGGTTGATTTCAACAAATATCGTTTCATTCGTATGTCAAGGGGTTAATAGTAACCTGAAAAAATGTATCGGTCCCACACTCCACGCATAGACATGACGATTTTTCATGGATCTCCGGCCTTATGTGAATCAAATCCAACCGACTAAACTTCTTAGATCAAGACTTAGACTCAGTGGCGCACCCAGGGGAGGGGGGCCAAGGGGCCCTAACCCCCATAGGCGTAGAGTGCTTCTAACTTTTCGGGGGGCACGAATAGGATTCAGTTAGCGACCTCCTCAGCACATTGACTGCCGGACGGTCCTTAAAATATGAAATATTATGATTTTTTTAAATTGAATAACAATAGAATTGATCTTTGAGTAGTATTCAAAAGATATACAATGAGAAAAATATAATATAAATAAAATGAGAAAAAAAAATAGCATCGATTTTTCCTTATGGATCATATCATTGTTAAAAACTATGTTAAGACTAAAGATATAATTGGAATCTTCAGTTTCACAGCGAAAAAAAACAGACTTTCTTAAAAGTTTTCTATAATTTTCCGATTTTAACTGAACATCTATTAACGTTTTAATTTATTTCAAGTTAAGTTGGGGAGACACATTCCCCCTCCCCCCGACGCTACACCTACGCTGCCACCCCAAAGAAATAGAAATTGCATTATGAATATTAATTTTGCATTATAAATATTTTTATCCGTTCATCACGCCCCCCCCCCAAGAAAAATTCCTGGTTGCACCACTGCTTAGACTAGTCAGTTTCCAGTTTCGTCGGTATTAAAGATTCTGTTTTTATTTGCTTTGAGTCGACAATATTCTGCATCCGTTTCTCTGGGAATTGTTCGGCTTTTAATTGCTATGGAAAATTTTGAGAAAATGTAGGTTGAAAGAAATATCTTCAGAGGTAAAGACGCTCGTAAATTGAAACAATATAACCGTAAATGAAACAGCCTTTTTGTGAATCAAACTTTTCGCATTTGCAAGTTATTCTTTTTGAGTAAGCATTGTTTTTTTACCAAGCTTTTTGTTTTTTAGATTTCTCATGCTTTCATTTTAAGCAGTGATGCTACTTATGAATTTAAACCGTGTTATCGGAACTTATCTCTTTGCATCAATTCTTGCAATATATGATTTTCAGATCTCGAAGCTTTTTATCTCACTTTCACCTTTCTGAAACTGTATATTAGCCACTTTTTGGCCCTTTATGCAATTTCAAATTTTCGTACACGCATTTTTTTTCTTTTCAATCTTTACAAAACCGCTATTTTTCTCTTTGTTATTGCTCTTGGAATTTACACTTTTTGCATGTGAGATTTTTTTTTTCATTCTTCTTCTTTCCAAAATTGTGTTTTGCCACTTTTCTGGTGTCTTTGCAATTTAAACTTTTTTTTTGGCCAAGTAGTTTTGCACTTTCTAAAACCACGTATCTGCTTCTTTTTCCCTCGTTGCAATATAAAATTTTCGCTTTTTTAAACTATTTTCCTTTTTCCAAAACCACGTGTTAGCCTCTATGTTTCCGCTTTTGCAATTTGAAATTTTCGCATGCGGAGTTTTTTTTTTCTTCTTTGACCTTTCCGCAACCGTGTACTTACCTCTGTTTCCACCTTTGCAATTTAAAATTGCCTCATGTGCAATTATTTTTACCCTTTCTATCTTTCCTAAACTTTGTATTCGCCTCTTTGTTTCTCCCTTTGCAATTTAAAATTTTCGCATGTGCAATTTTTTTCCACCTATTATAAACCATGTATTTGCCTATTTGTTTCCGCATTTGTAATTTAAAATTTTCTCATGTGCAAGGTTTTTCTCATCCATCCAAAACCTTATATAGGCCTCTGCTTCCGCCTTTGCAATTTAAAATTTTCCCCATCTGCAATTTTTTTTCAACTATCCGAAACAATGTTTTTTTCTCTTTGTTTCCGCTTTTGCAATTTAAATTTTCGCAGGCGCAGTTTTTTTTTTCTTTTTTGTCCTTTCCGCTACTGTGTGCTTACATCAGTTTCCACTTTTGCAATTTAAAACCGTCTCATGTGCAATTATTTTTTTTTACTTTATCTTTTCGAAACCCCGTATTTGTTTCTTTGTTTCCACCTTCGCAATTCAAAATTTTCTACTGCACAATGTTATTTTCATGTGTCCAAAACCTTATATACAGTCGATTCCGGTTAATCGGACCACATCGGGACGCGATCATTTTGGTCCTATTAACCGACTGGTCCTATTAAACGAACATGCTTTATGTTACAAGACGAGATTCGGTCCGAAGGATTCGGTTCGATTAAGCGGCTGGTCCGATTAAACGGAATCTAATGTGTATGCCTCTGTTTCCCCCTTTGCAATTTAAAAGTTTTACATTTGCATTTTTTTTTCAACTATCGGAAACAATGTTTTTTCTTCTTTGTTTCCGCTTTTGCAATTTGAAATGTTAGCATGCGCAATGTTAGCATTTTTCTTTTCTTTTTAGACCTTTCGCAACCATGTACTTACCTCTGTTTCTACCTTTGCAATTTAAAACTGCCTTATGTGCAATTATTTTTTTACTTTATCTTTTCGAAACCTCGTATTTGTTTCTTTGTTTCCACCTTTTCAATTCAAAATTTTCTACTGCACAATGTTATTTTCATGTGTCCAAAACCTTATATATGTATCTCTGTTTCCGCCTTTGAAATTTAAAATTTTTGCATTTGCAATTTTTTTGTTTTAACTGTCCGAAACGATGTTTATCTCACTTTATTTCGAACTCTGCAATTAAAAATTTTCTCATTCGCAATTTATTTATTTTTTTTCTTTCCCCATCTTTAGTAATTTATTTCTTTCCTCTCGCAGTTTTAAAAGTTTCCGTATTTATTTGCGTTCAGTGTGCAATATCCTGAACCTGTTTCTCCCGGAATCATTCGGTCGCTAATTGCTCTCGAAAAGAAATCGGGAGAACCGGAGAGCGTAAGAAATATCTGTAGAAGTAGTGGAGCTACTTATAAACCGAAACCGTGTGTTGTGCCTGATCTCATTTATTTACGTCTAGACATCGCGTCTCCAGATGCTGGAGACACAAAGCCGTACTCGCTTACAAACAAACAAATGAAAACTGATTTCGGGGATAAATTATTAGGAACGTAATTATTGCTCCAACGATTATATTTCCTGGGACAGGAAATTAAAGACTCGCAAATGGAATGATAAAAGATGGTTATTGTTTCATTTAACTTGATCGATAGGGGATGCCATTCATTTCTCTGACGTAAATATCACCACGATTGTTTGCTAATCTTTTTTAGTATGTATTATTATGCGCGGCTAAGCAACTAACGGAATTTTTCCCATGTCAATTTTAATCCTATTTTCTTACGTGTGTGTGCTTCGTTATCACAGAACTTCATAAAGTAATCTTAGGCAACGATCACGGAAGATATAGATTGTATAAATTTCTTACGAATTTTCAGGACCTTTTTTTTAAATTAAGTTTTTATTCCATGTCTCCCAAATCTAAATTTTAAATAAAACTTTCGTTTAATTAATTGTGTGCTATGTTTTGTAAGCCAGTTGATAAAATATTCTCATCGTGAAATATTTTTGCAATATTTGTCGATGACAATATCGCTATACACAAAAAGAACAGTGCGATTTTATATGTTTTACAAACGAATATATTTAAAGAAAATATTATTCATCACATTTAGACTATCACTTTATGTCCTTACACCATATTTTATATACTACTTACTTATATTATCACTTCAGAAACGTTAATTTTTTTTCAATTTGTTATGCTGTTGATAAAGAAACTATGATATCCGATCTTTCAGATATCTCCCTTGCATCATTTCTGAAATATATATAAATATTTTTAGTAATGCATCACATTTTTCTGTCACCTATATGACGTTGAAAATCTTGGCATGGGAGTGATAACTTTTTTATTGGGTTCTTAACTTTGCAATACCTATTTCTGGTTTAAAGAAATTGGTGAAAAAATTAACATAATAAAGACAATAACATTGAAAAACACCTTATAATTTATCAGAGGTGTAAAACAATTTTTAAATGAACGAAAATTTATAAACATAAAAAAGAAAGTTTTCTCAAGAAAGTTTAAGATACTATGTGTCATATGATACTTCGGGACATTACGTACTTCGAAGTATCTTATTAACATAATATACTTCGTGAAAACTCACATTTAAGAGACGTTGAATAACGTTACAATGATATCATACCACATGCTCATACATTTTTCTATTAAATACGAACTACAACTATGATGAGAATCCAATCACCCCTTACGGCGTCCCGAAACAATATTCTAAACACTGAATAGCCATGCCATATCCTTAGCAATCCTCATATTGTATCCCTCTCAAAGAAAGTCAGGGGTTTCATTCCTTGGCAGAGTTATCAATGAGTTTCCTCTTTGGCGACTTTGTAACTCTCTTTCAAACAAACCTATTGGTTTGGTTTGGAGCGCTACGATCGTGTTTTTGCTACACGAGGGCTAATTAGACAGGGAACTACTGCTTAAAGCCGGTTCCGAACGGCTACAAACGTCCATGCCGAGAGTGGGATTCGAACCCACAGACTCTGGTACCGAAATACCACCGCCCTAGCCACTCGACCATCACCCGACAAAACAAACGTATACCTTCGACATTTCTAGCCAATGTTGTAATCACTGAACTTCAGTGCCAATCGGCAACACTGAAAATCGTTACATTTTTTTTACAATCGTTACTTGCCAATTTTCCTGACTAAGCACAATCTATATTTGTTAAATATAGATTGTGTTTAGTAAGGAAAATTGACATTCTTATTCCCATATTCGTGTCCTTTTTGTATTTGGGATATGTCGTGGTGTGCAACATTCTAAAGAGTTTGAGAAGCAGACGAACCAATTAAGTCGAACAAACGGGATGAGAAACGAAAAAATGAGGTGGCGCCATGCGTTACAAAAAGCCCGAAAGATGGGAAAGAGAGCAATTAAAAAGACAGGGCAACGAAAAGGAACAATAAGTGAAAAGGGTGATCGTTGACGGGGAGATAGAAAATCTCGTTTGTGTGGGGCCATTTTAAGAAAACAAAATTTGAAGAAGAGCATGGGAGCGTCGAAGGCCAAATTATTTTATGAAAAGCGCCCCTCACTCTGAGTGGTCAGTAAGGAAGTCTTAGGGGGTTAGAATAAACGAATAAAAATAAGAGTAAGAGAAATGACGTAAAATGGTTGACCAATGGAATTAAAAGGGAGGAAAAGGCGAAACTAAATAATAACAGAGAAAAAGATGAGAACAAAGAAAGAGATTTCGTTTTTGACAGAGAGTATCTGCTAGATCGTGCCCTGACCCTGCGCATGTATTCACCGAGTATTCGAAGACCGCTATGGCATAACTGTAAAGGCAAAGGGAGGAATTAGATGAACGTAAGGACTGATATTGAAGCCGAAGGTTGCTTGACTCCTGCAAGTCAACGATGAGTAGTAGCTGAAAAGTCTCCTTCGGAAAGGAACCCACTCTGCTCTAGTCCTGATAATCGCCAGAGGTATTGCCGCACCATCCAGCGAGACGACTGAATCACAGATGAGCATCGAAGCCCCGCTACTCAATGCCATATCACCTGCATAATCGCCAGAGGTATTGCTGCATCATCCAGTGAGACGACTGAATCACAGATGAGCATCGAAGATCCGCTACTCAAGCCCAGATCGCCTGCGTAATTACCAGAGGTATTGCCGCGCCATCCAACTAGACGACTGACTCACCGAGGAGCAACAAAGGCCAACTACGTGATGCGAGGTAGCCTGCCTGTACTCGATTCCACTGTTGTCTGCAAAACGGAGGTAACCTTTTATTACCAACTGCAAAAAGTCTATAAATCCCCTGAGTAATATAATCCAAGTTAGAATTAGGGAGTATCAATAAATTGCGTACTGGTGAGATTAATATCAAATTAAATGAATTAAATAATATGATAAATGAATTATTAATAATATACTAAAGGTTTAATAATTTGATAGGTCAATCGGTATGATTAATGTTAAGAAATTTGTGAGTAAAACGCAAGTTAACTTCCAATTAACTTCATTTTCTTTCAAGTTGATGGGATAATTCATCAAAAAAGATTTTTTTAAGTATCTTTTAATACATAGAATGTCAAGTTTATATTTTTCAACAAAAAATTTAAAAACATGGTATATAAAAAGTTCTTTTTATCTTGTAATTATTAATATTTTTATTTATATTTTTTATATGTTAAAAATATGTGATATGATATTGTTAAAAAGGTGTCAAAAGTCTGAGAATAAAAACCCCATAAGCTAAAGTAAATACTTCTATTGTTTTCATTTTCACCTTCTGTCTATATAAGACTGTAGTTTCTAATCTGGATTTTTAAAAATGTTTGTCAAATTTTGCTTATTTCTTTTTTCTAATCTTGTCAATATTTTCCAAATTTAAAATATTTATTCAAATATTTTAAATTCAAATATTTTAATTATAATATCAATATTTCCAAGTTAAAAATTTTTATTTAAAGAAAGCGGCATGCAATTGAAAAAGTTTGGGCACCAGTACCCTAAACTTTTACCACCACTGGGAAGAATTTCCGGCCCATAGACCGAAGGCTCACTTTGCAGCTTAACCCAAAATATCGTTCCGACCGAAAATGAGAAACGTCTTTCCATTCCCCCACAGAACATCCTGACGATTGTACTGAAATTTTTCACAGTGGGGGGCCGCCCCACTATCACCATCAGGTCATAAAGTAAACCGGGATCGGTTCTACACAATAAAAGAAATTCGAACAGATAATAGAACGACTCTGTGGTGACATTGAACTGTTGGTAAAATGACCACATACCAGGCACTAAGGGGGTGGGAGGCAATCTAGGAGAATTTTGGCCGGCCGTCTGGACTTTTGAATATTCAGCCGGCTAAGCAGGTTCGGACATCCGAGGGTTAACATGCACATACCCGGGGTAGACACAAAGGCATCCAGTGGCACTTGTCGGGATTTGACCCGAACACACTTTGCGCCGAAAACTGACGTGCTAATCACAGGTTGTCTCTGGCCTAAGAGAATTTTAAAATAACATAAAAGATGTACCTCTAAAAAAAGATGCATTTCAAACTCCTCAAGCACTAATATTTTGTGTGTTATATTTATAAGAATCCTAACTTTCCCAGTAAAAAGATTGAAAACAGGAAAAGCTATTTTGGGATCCAGTAGAGCCTCCTGTACCCTAGTCAATAATACGACAAGCCTTTCGCTTCAATTATTTTACTACGATACGCTAAACATACTACAACTACAACAGTTAAAGCAAGTATGTACAGCGAGTTAGCATTTATACAGTTAGATAGTCAGGATGGCTTCGGGTTCACCGACAGCGCTGGCCTACAGAAGGCCTCTTGGACCAGGGGAGCGTCTCTCTCGCACTCAAAAACAGATCTCTTCTCGTGGACTATTGGGGTCTTCTTTTATACTGTCGGCAAATTCAAAGGGATTTCTTCAGAGTTTGAAGTGCTGGTAAGTGTTTGAAGTTTATGGGATTCTACATGTCACTATACTGTAAAAAATCTCAAAAGCCCTCGAACCACTCTGGGATTTATGCGTTCTATAACGTCCGAACCGCACATTACAAGAACTTTATGGCTTCTTATCCTAGAGTTATGAGACCGCCCAGATCAACAGTTCGCCGATAGATGACATGTTGAGGGTTAGGAACGGAGCATCACATAATTATATAAATACTAATTTCGTGTAGTAATTGAGACAGTGTCATACTCCTAATAAAAGAAAAATTGAATAATGAATAGTTGCAAAATTGTAAATAAATCATTAACACAACTTTTCGAAATAACCTTGGAAAGAAACTTAAATTCAACAGGAGTTCTCGTTCAGATCTGTCAGAGACTGGAAATAATTTGACAATTCGAATCCATTTATTTCAAAATGTCACTAGAATTTGTAAAAAAGGAATTTCTAAATGAAAATATTTATCAAAGTAATTTGTAAAGCTAAATACAGGAAGAGCGTTTTTCATCATAATTCAGATATTCTCCAAAAATAGCTCATTTTCAGTTATTTACATTCCTTTGAAATGTAGCTATTTCCATTCTAAATACTTTGACTACCATAAACCTTTCGGAATTATTCTCAAGAGAATTACTGAATAAACTGCCTTTTTAAGAAGCTTACAATCGAATTTAAATAAAAACAGATTTTTTTTTAGACTGAGTTTGAAAAGGAATTTATACAACTTGTAAATACCGTATTAACTTTTTGTTGTCGTGACTTGCCTAATATTCAGACTAAAAAGTTTTTTTTTTACTTTAAGACTTTTTTTCTCCCAAAAAAAGCTTTTTGCGTACCATTAAAACTTAGTACTCATTAGAAAATAGATTTTTTTTCAAATAGAACCAGAAAAACAAATCTCAATTGACTTAATACAATTGAAGTACTACTGAAAGTATTTTTATTGTCTAATTTCAAAATATATTGAGAGAAAAAATTTTAACATTTCGAAATGTTGATCTAAAAATACACATAAAAAGGAATTTAACTTCAGATAATATTTATCACATATATTAGAGTCATGGGTATACTTTTTTTTTTTTAAGAAATAAAGTTTTTGTCATTTTTTTTTTAAATTGCATATACATTTTGCTTAACTTAGCAGGAATTGTTCAATATAATAGTACGAAATTTTCAGTTCTATTAGCTGATATAATTAAAAGGCGTACACTTTCCAATTTTACTATATTACGTAACACTGGACCAGTGTTATTTTAATGGAAAATATACACATTCCATTTTATGCAATCATCATTGCATTGGGTTTAATTGATCACAAAATGCGGTACATTTTTGACGAAAAACAAATTTAAGGCATGTCCTTATCTTTCATTATTGAGTATGACAAATGCACACAATTTATAAATATATGCACAGCCCAGGAAAATGCACCTACGTCGGAAACAAACTTTAAGTAGTGAACTTACTTCGTTCAAGGCTAAATTACCGATTTTTGAATTTGATCGTCAGCTGATTCTAGTAACGTGGCAACATGTATACGGAAGATTACCTTCCTATGCAATTTCGGAGTCTATTCTTTCCAGAGATTCAGATGATGACAGTATGTTTTATTTATTGCGCAGATGTATGCATTTCTAACCGATCAAATAATTTTATTTTTAAATAATAACTGAAGTGTGCTCCATAGGTTGCATTTAAATACTAGAAATTGGGTACTAAAAATCTGGTTTAAATGCTTAATGCCTGTATTAGTTTATGCTCCACATTTTTGTATTTATTTCTGGTGTTTTGATACTTTTTCGCGACATCTTTTTTCTCTTTATCTGGTCCGGTAAAAAGCAAAGATAGGGGTTTCCCTGTATATACAGGTATTCCTCGACTTAAACCACTCGTCCTTACGACCGAAATTTTTAAATAAAAAAAATTATTATTTCTAAACAATAGTATTCCTCGGTTGTGCAGTACATACCTATATATATTACATAACTATTAAAAAATATGATGCAATATTCTGCAATACTGCAAAAATTTATGGCGCAATAATAAAAATGTATGATGCAGTAGTTTCGATATCCACACGATAAACCAAATAAACCTTCAGTGGTTTCAGAAATTTTCTTCAGCTTTTCATTATATTAATAAAGGACTACAGCAATTAGAAGCAATGGATCCAAACGAAGAAAGATTCACAAGTGTAAATTGTCTTGCTACCAGACAATATTCAACGAAAAGAAGGCGCAAACTGTTCAAACTGCCTTGGATAAGTTTGTTAAAAAAAAACTTGCAACGTATCTTCTGTCGCAAATTCTGTACCAATAGACTGTGCTAACATAATAAGTAGTAATGAAGAAGAATAATTTATGTCTTCTAAATACAATGTATTTTAAATTACGTATGTATGTATGAAAGTAAAAGATATATGTATGTACATATACAAAAAAAAATTGTTTGAAACTCAACTTAAGACCAATGTCTCGGTCCCTATCTCGGTCGTAGAGGAATATCTGTACATAATTAGTACACATGGAAACCCTTTAATCATTGTGACTTTTAAAAATCATAACGATTAAAGGTGTGATTAAAGCGTGCGTAGTCAAATAAATGGAATTAATTTTTTTGCCTTTAATATTTCTTAATCAGTGCATGGATACCGTAGTAAGCTTCATCTGTAAGTAAAAGAATGCTAATGGTAACACCAAAAGTAAATTAAAATTATTTTTTCCTTTAGAAAGCTTTAAAAATATCACAATCTGTAACAGAATCTCTCAACATATATATTTTTGTACCTCAACATGTATAAATTTTTGGTTTCAAAGCTTGATATCCAAATAGTCAGAAATTCTTTCCTTCATTTCATACTAAATTTGTCATTGGCAACTTTGTACCTTGATGAAATTGGCATTTACAGTCACTCCATTCAAATAAATAAAAGTATTTTCCTAGCTTCAATACCAGAAACCTCAATGCAGTTGAGCACACAAATATGCTAAGTAAAGAAAATATAACGATTTTTACAGCGTAGGAGTATGTCACTTTGCTATTCCGATAGTCATTAAGCTGAAAAATCCTTATGAAAATTTCTGGTTTCAAGACTTAAATGTTATTCACACTGTTATAAAAACGATCTCAGAATCTTTCATCGCCTAGTTTAGAACCCTCCTAATGAATTCATTGGAGATGGTGCTCTAACCTATGAGCTTTCTTCGATTTTTAAGTAATGCTTTCATTATAAAGCCATGTACGGCTTCAAAGAATAAATGACATTATCTAGACTAGCACTTAAAATTAAAAGCCAAACTAAAATTTCCGGAAACATGTTAAAGCAATCAATTAATTCTTTATATTTGACGATAAAGCAGAATCTGGGTATAAATATAATTAATTAAATTAGCTTTTCGAGTGAATAAAAAATGTTTAGGAAAAGGGTTGTTTGTATTTTCCCGTCACTGCGTAAAATTTCAAAACGCTGTTTTACTCCTTTTTACCGTAAAATGACTGAGAGAAAATTTCAAAGGAAATTTAAATTAAGATTCAATGAGGAATTATCAACTCAGGTAGAACAACTCAGCAATTACCACAAAAATGTAGTAAGAAGAATCACTTAAGTTTATACTAAAATATTGTTAAAAACCAAATACTTTCAAACTACTCGTACTTGTATTTTGCGGAAAAAAAATTTATTTCGTGACAAAAAAAAATTAAAATAAGCAGTTACCAATACTGATTTACGAAAACCAAAAAATAAGGACTTACCAAATCAAAGTTTCAAATAATTTTCCATGAAAGTCTTGATCATAAAGTATCTTGCGAAGTTTGATCATTTTAATACGATGTATGTTTATTTTATACATTGTAATTATCTTAACAACATTAGCGATATGTGCCTCAAAATAATAACATTAACAACTAAACTGGATGTCTGACAGCTACTTGAATATTCAAAAACATGAAAGGAAGCAATGCATTCAAAATACAAAAGAATCTTGTTTGCTGACACAAGACATAAGACAACTGGCTCTGAATTAATGCAATTTGATAAAATATTTCTAAATATAGCCTGACAGTGCTATTAAAGTTGTGAGGTTTTCGAATTCGCAGTCGTTATCCTAATTTAAATAAGGGTAATTTCGAGAAACTACCTTATTCCCATCTATATTTTTTCTGTTTTAATGTTGTATTATGACTTAAAAAGGGTGATTCGGGGAGACAGGAATAATTTCTGTGAGGTTTGTAACTAAGCAAGACCATTCGATTATCTTGATATGTAGAATTAGAAACCTGTACTGTTTTGAAAGGTCGAAAAAGATAGGGAAAAGTGTACAATATTGAAATTTCCTTACTCGTGTGTGTGCGTGTGCTAAAGTAATTATAAAAAGTTCCAAAATATAAATCAGTAAACGTGTTTCCATTTTACTGACAAGAATATTGTTACGCATTTTACGAGTCTATGGTAATCTCGCCAAATATGAGAGTTATCGCCAAATTGGCGATGGATTTGGTGACATATTTTGTTCGCCAAATTTAGCGATATATCGTCAAATTTGGCGATATCTTGCTAAATGGTCGCCAACCTTCTAGACCTTTCTCAAATGCTCTGGAGATTTCTAGCTGGCCGACCGATAAGGGGTGCTTTGGAAGTCTATAAATATACCTGACATTGGCATTGGAACTAAGTGTGTGTTCTTTTCTGCTGAGAATTGAATGTATTTAAAGTGCGTTAGGCGTGTATTCTATTGAAGACTGATATCCTGACTTGTGTTTTTAGAGTTTTCTGCTGTATAGATGACAGTTGTTAAGTATTTTCTGTTTGAATTTGTGTATGCGGCTGAAGAATTTACAGAATAATAAATTTTATTTTGTGTGCACTTTCTGAAGAGATTTTATTCAATCCTATCGAACCCAGGAAATCGGAATAATATCAATTGTAAAATTCCTCAAGTAATACCGCTTATCACAAATCTCGTTTAAAAAAAAAAAAGAAAACTTAAGTTATTCCTTATTACTCTGTCTCTCTCTCACACACACACGCACATAAAGATACAGACACACGTTAACCAATTCCATTATTTGATACCTATAATGTATCTTTACTCAAACAAATATTTCACAAATAATGAAGTATCCTTTCTTAGATCACAAAATTTTTCTATTTGTATTTTCAGTGTCCTTTCAATGTTACATATAAAAGTTTAAAGATTAAGCCCTGAGCCAAGTATATACAGTAGACGCTCGTTAATTCGAACTCGGTTAATTCGAACTTTCGGTTAATTCGAACTAATGCAAAGGCCCCAAAAAAACTTGTATTGGAGTTAATGTTAAAAATATCTCATTAATTCGAACTAAATTTTTGTCAATTCGGTTAATTCGAACTAAACATTTGACAAAAAAAATTTATTTTTCCTCAATTAACGGAGAAAATACACGCTGTATTTAGTATTTTGTGTGTCAAAATCACCTGCATTTTTTTCTATGTAAGGAGGCACATGCCCGCATTCCTAGACTATTGCATTTCCGCAAAACGTTAGTGGCTATTGTCCTTATCAGAGCTTAACGGACAAAGCGATTTTCCGTTATTTGTATCGATTTTCTTAGTATTTCAGAAAAACCAGTCTTTACTACAGATTCTAGGGAGCTGCGTCAGTAATGCCTGCAGTGCAGACAAGTTAATGTGATCTAGTTTTTCTTCCTCAGTGTGTGATGTGAAAGTGTGAAAATTCAGGATGTCTACGCATGGAAAGTACAAAACCCTAATTTTGGAGACAAAGGTAGAAATTTTAAAGAGAGTAGAGAATGGCGAATGTAAAACAAAGTTAGCAGCTGACTATGGATTTTTTTAAAAAAAGCCTTGTCAACTAATTTGAAAAACAAGGAGTCAATTTTAGATTCATGGGAAAAATCAAAATTTGCTAGAGGAAGGAAACGTATGAGAAATGCATCCCAAGAATATCTAGAAAAAGCTCTACTGCTATGGTTCCAGGATGTTAGATCTCGAAATTTTCCGATAAATGGACCCCTAGTGCTGACGAAGGCTGATGAATTGGCAAGTCGAATGGGTATTGAAGATTTTAAATGCAGTGATGGATGGCTTTCTCGATTTAAGTCAAGGCACAATATTTCTTATCAAACTGTATGTGGCCAAAGCTCTGATGTAAACGAAGACGTATGCACTAAATTCGGTAGGAAACTGCCAGGGCTTTTCTCTACTTACCTGCCGAAAGATATTTTTAATGCGGCCATAATGGACTCTATTAAAACTCTGAAAGCATTTATTGAGATGGAACCTTCCTCTGAAAATGAATTGAAATGTTTACTTCAATTGAGAAGTTGGCGGAACAATGTAGGCATCATAAAAAAACCAAACATCTACTTTATAGTTTTTCCCCTAAGTATAATTCGTATTTTTAATTAAAGTTTACTTTCTACTGCATATCTTCTGCTTCATTTTATGATTAAGGCAAGTCTGTATTGCTTTTTAATATGTTAATTTTAGATAACATAGTGTAATATGTTTTCTGGGGTTATACATACTAGGAGATTTTTCTTCTTCAGTGATACACTTTTAAAGTTATATATTTTCTCTTAACATCGGATAATTCGAACTTTTTTCCGAGAACCTTGGAGTTCGAATTAACGAGCGTCCACTGTATATGAAATTGTTGATGAGGCATGTCAAGATATGCTCCGTAAAATTACAAAAAATTAAAAACGTGTCTTTGTGAATGTTTCAAACATACTTAACTATTTTTGAAAGGTAATTAGCCGAGTAGATTTATTAAGCATAATTTTAAGAGGGACTTACTAATGAAGGGAAAAGACAAAATTTTTCTTTATTACAATGTATGGAAGGTATATACGTGAGGGATTCGAAAGATCAAATTATCCACTAAGCAAAGAAATGTAATATTCACATGCATTTCTATTTATAACTACCACAGTATTAAAGGAACTCATTATTTAGTCTTATTTATGAACGTATGTCTTCTCCGTACGGACATAACGAAAATGTAACGTTTAGTTCCGTGATGATTAAGCGATGTCGCAAATTTGTTTAGTGACGCTCTACTGACGCTGAAGCAACGTTGCAAAAATCGAGATGTTTAAGGGCCCCTAGTTAGGTTTGCAAACAGGCGACACTGCATGTTTGCAAGCGTAAGAATATTGTATAACAGATGATAGTCCATTTTGAAGGAAATTTTTTTAAGGATCTTTAGTACCTGTTGTGAGAATACAAAGAAATTTGACATTTATCTCTTTTCAATTCTAAGGACACCTTGTTTTCAAGGTGACCTTAATATGGGATGAATTTTCGACAAATTCACACCGTGGCGTTCGTGATATACAATTGAAATAACACTGTAGTGTTTCTGTCAACAAGTCTGTAACAGGGTTTATTAGAAATTTCAACCCTTGACTGGTCCCATAACTGGCCTTTAACTGGCATTTATCGCTGACATGTTATGATCAGCGACTGCTTACATCCTCAGAAATGTTTCCTAACATTAGAGTAAGACATTCATTTACACGTTAATCATCTAATGAACTATAGATTGAGATTTTTACCGCATCAGTTTAATTAAATTCCATTTAATTAGAACTAAATCAATTGAACAGGCTGCATGTGAAACGTTCATAATCTCTGACAATTTTGAAGAAAACGGGTTTTCGTTACATAAAAGGCGCAAAACTGTCTTTAAAAAAATTCCTCGTATCAAGACGTAAATTAATTTTAAACTCCTTTTCAAAAAATGTCCCTCGAACACTTTATCGAGAAATCGCTTTCCGTTTAATGAGCACATCTAGGATTATGCCTTAACCAATTATCTCTCCGAGATCCTTAAAAGATGCCTTCTTGTAAATTGTGATGAACACAGAAGATGACATATTATTTGCGTTAGTAATAAGGGTTTTAAAATACCCCTGCCAATATATCAGAATAAATTAACAAGTTCAATTACTCCTCCAGTTTCGTCCGATCAAGGTATAAAGTAAAGCAGATGCAATTAATTACCTCTGTATGGGGAGAGAAAAGCACAGCAAAATAAGAAAAAATAAAAGTGATCAGAACCGAAAATTCTTTTACATTGCACTTTAAAACTTCAGTACTTCCTTCGTAGTAAATCAATTAGGAAGTATTAAACTAATTTTAAAATTTCATTTGGGATAAAACAGTAAGTGTTAACTTGAGCGGAACAATCGAGTAATTATCTCAAAAATCTAATTAAGAGCTCTTGTATCCCGGCTGCTAAAAGAAGTAAAACTTTCCCGTCTGTCAAAGTCTATTCCCAAAACATAGTTCTTTCGCTAGAGCATTTAAAAATAAATTGTTGCTTACATATGCTTATAATACGGATTATTATTCTATATCACTTGGGCTTAAAAATATTAACATGAATAGAAATGAAGAGTACTCTACTGGACCGAGTACGCTTTTACCACAACTTAATACTCCGAGCTCTAAAGTATATACACTGAAGTGCCACTGAATTAGGGATAGCAAAGCCCATGCAAATTGTGTAACGCTGCGCATCATGTATGCGCAAGTGAGGGCGCTGTGGTAACTGCATATATAGCGCGTACTGTGGTTGTTCTGAATTAGTTGTTGGAATTGCCAGTATGGGTAAACTGCCTGATTTAGACGCCTTCGATCGTGGACAAATCGTAGGTGCGCGACGCATGGGCCATTCAATTTCCGAAATCGATAGACAGCTAGGATTTTCAAGGTCGACAGTGTCAAGAGTATACCAAGAATACATGGATGGTGGAAAAAATCTAGCGATCGGGCAAACTGCAAAGGACAATTACCCTTGACAGTGCGTGGTGAGAGACGGCTCAGGCGTGTTGTACGTAGCCAGCGAAGCCAAACATTAGCTCAAATTACCACCCAGTTTAATGACGGTGCCAGTCGTACAGAAAAGACCCACACTCCCGGCGAACCCCGCAGGGTTTATCGCCGCGCAAGGCCTAAGGGGAGTGGGGAGAGTTCCAACTACCTCCAGCGCAAACCCAGCCATGGGGCTCCGGCTCCATGGCTGAGCCCGCGTTACCAGACGGGGTCGAAAGACCCTGAACTTTATTAGAAATTCTAAATCATTTACAAGAGATAAATGCTACAGGTCTAAGTAATTCTCAGACTTACAAACCAGAATAAAACTTAACAACTCACAACTGGTGCACAAGGAACAATTACATTTTACAAGTCAAACCAAATCGTAACCACTTGAGGACATTAAATGTTACACAAACCAGCAAAGAAAACATTATGGTTAAAATCTGGGAACAGTTAAATTTCAACATGGAAAACATAAAATAAGATTTTCAACTTAAGAATAACTTCTTCTAACATTAGTTGCATTATTTTATACAGTAGAGCCCAAGTGCATTGACAGAATATACCATACAAGCAAAATATACCATATTCATATCAAAATATAATAAGTAAAATACCACACAATTTGGGAAAATTTAACTAAACACAATGGAACACAAAATAGGAAATTTAACTTTAAGAAAACAAGAAAATATAATACAACATCTACATTATTTACTATTGGAAAAAAAAAAAAAAAAAAAAAAAGTATTAGTTATTAAAATTGTAGCCAAATGCACCAGGCAAGTTACCCACTATTTGGGGACATATACTGAGGACTCACTAGAGAAGCAAATAATTATAAAAGGAAACAGCAAATAAATCTGTCATTAGCTGTATGCAGGAATTATACTAGTATATACAATATATTCAACCGATAAGAGACAAATACACGAACAAATTGCATTAGGGTCCGATTAACAGCAAGAAACCCAACAATGTGGGGATATTCCAACTATTAAATAGTAAATTATCAATGCTCAAAATCTTTATGACAGCAGAAAGCATCACTGTTATTCACCAAATTCATTATGAGTTAAGTAAAACACAGATAATAAATAGCAAACATAAAAGTACAAGCATATAAGTACCAAGAAGAACAAGTTCCCCCAACAACTTGGGGACATTTAAGTGACCAGCTACATTACAAAAATCACCACGTGGGCCAGTTCGTCGTCAATTACAAAACATTTTACAAGTCAAACCTTACAGTAACAACTTGGGGACATTAAATGTTACATAAACCAGCAATGAAAACAATATGGTATTAATCTGGGGCAATTAAGTTTCAACATGAAAAACATAAAATAAGGTTTTCAACTTGAGAATAACTTCTAGCATTGGTTGCATTATATTATACAATAAAACACAAGTGCAAACTCATACGAGAATATACCAAATAATATACCACCCAATTTGGGGACATTTAACTAAACACAATGTCGAAATGTCGCCAGTAAGTAGGATCTTTGATTTAAATCCAGTTCTTATTATACAACTTATAAAAGCTAAAGCTTAAACAAAGTACTCTAAACACAGAAATCAAAGAACAATATTACATATTTACCTCTCACTTAATTTCAATATTAAAATATTTAAACACTAGTTTTCTAATATATACACGGTTCCAACAGAGCAGATACACAGAGCAGATACACAAATCAAACACTGGGTGGCATTAGGTAATAATTAGGTAATACAAGCAAGGTACAATTAAAGGTTCAATAAATATTTAGAGACGAAATACAGTCAAATCTATAAGATCCTTTCACAATGCATGAAAAGAATACTTTTAACCCTACCTAAACAGAAGGTATTGGACCAACAAACTTGGGGACATTAATGGGGACAAGTGGCCTACCTAAGGACCCAGTTGGGAACATGCAGATCACACACAGCACAGAGCAGCAGGTAGAAATAAAACAAACTGCTCAGAACATACTAAATATAAAAGAATATTGTTGATTTAGTTTATTATAAATAACTGCAAGTTTCTTTATATTATAGCTGCTATTATCTATACGCTTATAATACTTAAAGACTGATTCGCTTGTTCTCCGTTTAATAAAGACTGGACTATCAGAGCACTTAACCATTGCGAAATGATGGGGGTCTCCAAGGGCCCCACAAACACAGTTAGGAGAAGCCCGTTTACCAATTTTAAATAGGAAAGAAGGAAAGCTGCCCTGCCCCGTTAAAAAATAAAAAATTAAGTTATTTTTAAAAGCCATTTCATAAGAAACATTGTTTATTATGCTGTGCGTGAATCTGCCCGTATCAGCACTATCCCAACTGGCCTGCCACTCTTGCAGAATGCCCTTATTCATGTTATTTTTTATTACTGAGAAAGGGTATCTAGTATTCCCACATGGGTCACCCAGTTCACTTGCCATGCCCGCCAGGGTGTCGGCCATCTCGTTACCGACTATACCCACATGTGATTTAACCCATCCAACCTTAAATGTTCGATCTGGCAAGTTTTTGCAGATGTTCTGAATATCTACTACTGTTGGTGATTTGGGAAATACATTTTTTAGCGATTTCAGGACCGCCTGACTATCTGTAAATACATTTATACTCTTATGGTCCGTTGTACCAAACCATTCTATTAATTTTAATAAGGCCATAGCTTCAGACTGAAAGACAGAGTTTTTACTGTTCATGGCATACATTGCTGTTTTTATTATCTTGTTGTTTTGAAAGGCCACGAAGCCATATCCAACTTTTTCTTCGTTTTTACTTCCATCTGTAAAGGCTTCAATAGCAGCATTTCCCAGAATGGGTTGACCTTTTGTGATTTCAAATATTGTTAAATTTTTAGGGTATGTTCTAGAATCTATGTCGCAACGTCTCACCTTCTGCTCCACATCGTTACTTCCAATATAGATATTATCGATATACAATGATAATTGTTGCGTTTTCATTCTATGAATTTCTAATAAGTATTTAGCTTTAATTTCTATTGGAGGGATTCCGGTGAGAGTATATAAGGCCATATTCGATACTGTTTTATAACACTTCAATATCTTCACCAAAAATTTACGCTGTAACGAGGCCAGCTTTCTCCTACCATGTATGTTCAGATGGGGAAACCAAGCCTGGATTCCATACAATAGCTTGGCCTCAACCACTGCTCTGTACCAAATTCTTATTGTCTCCGAGGAGACACCCCAATAGGCATTGCCAACTTTTTTGATTCCTGTTATAAACTTTGTTACTTCTTCATTTAAGTAGTTCAAGTGGTCAGTAAAGCTCAGGTTTCTGTCAATGTAGATGCCTAAGTATTTTAGAGAATTCATAAATCTTATATTTTTATCTTTTATTTTAATTAAGGGGTATCTCCTCGAGAGATCCCTGCCAAAAGCTATAGCATGGGTCTTTGTTTCGGAGATGGTTAGATGTAGCCTTTCACTCGCTGCGCAAAATCTGCCGACCAATTGAGTACCCTTAATTTCCAAGGCTGCCCTCGTGTTAGCTGAAAAAATCAGGACAAAATCATCAGCATATGCGATAGTGTCACAGTCTTCAGCTTCGAAGTCAGAGAGTATAACATTCGCCAGTAGGTTCCACAAAGTAGGACCCAAGCATGAGCCCTGAGGGCATCCTTTGTTAATCCCAATGTATCTATATTTACTATCCACCTCATAGCCGACTTCACGGTTGCACAAATAGCTAAACAGAACATTTTGTAAGCACTGACTCAGATTGATATTACCCAGGATATTCTTTAACAGCTCCCAATCAGCGCTGTCAAATGCCCCCGTGAAGTCAAATGCTATGGCAATCGTATATTTGTAGTTTCGATTTCTCTCTTTTACCCTATTAATCAGCCTTTCGATCGCTGATGTTGTATTCTTCCCCTCTCTGAAGCCATATTGCTCACGGTGTAGAAGGCCACCAGTCTCCAGATGGTAGGTCAGTCTGAAGTTTATTATTCTTTCAAAAAGTTTACTCAGGGTCTGGAGAAGGCACACTGGTCTATAAGATTTCGGGTTATCGGTTGGTTTATTTTTCTTAACAAAAAATATTACTATTGCCTTCTTCCAGATTTTTGGAAAGTATCCCAGTTCTAAAAACTTATTCAACATCTCTAATATGAGATTCGGACTGTATTTGACAAGGTAGCTGGTTATTGTAGGATCTATTTTATCCGATCCAGGTGCCTTCCCCATCCCCTGAAGCCTAAGTGCCTGATTCAATTCTTGTATTCCAATTCGTTCACCCTGCAAGTCCTGTCTGGATACCACCTCCTCCTCCCTCTCCAATATTGTACTAAAATGAGTATCAATTAACTTCTTATATATATCCTCATAATCAGTGCTCAGTGGCATCCCTTCCAGGGCTATATGTATTAGCGAGTTATTGTTAAATAAATTATCTCGTGCGATATCAAAAGTTCTACCATATTGTTTATTATTTCGGTTGCAGTAATTCTGCCAGCATTTCTTTTTTGCAAGTATAATTTGTTTTTTATATTTCGCCTTTTCTTGGTTATATCTTATTCTCACTGTCATATTTTCTGTTCTCTTGAATCTTCTATACAAGGCATTAACTTTGTTTCTTTGCGTTCTGAGTTCTTCGTTCCACCAGTGCCAGTCGCGGTGCCAGAGCGGTGCCAGTCGTACAGTCAGTAAACGGACTGTGCAACGCTCGCTTCACCGTATGGGTTTCGGGAGCCGTCGACCTACGAGAGTACCATTGCTCTATACTCGCCATCGGGCTGCACGTCTTGCCTGGGCAAGAGAGCACAGAGACTGGAGTGTAGAGGACTGGAAACGAGTAGCATGGAGTGATGAGTCTCGATTCCGACTACTTAACGCCGACGGGAGGCTGAGAATATGGCGTCAGGCTCATGAAGCCATGGATCCTGCATGCCTGGCTGGAACTGTACAAGGGCATGGTGGCTCAATCATGGTCTAGGGTGTTTTTTCGTGGCACAGTTTGGGATCTTTGGTGCGTGTACCAACCTCCCTCAATGCAATTCGGTACGTAGAGTTGCTGGGCGATCACCTCCATCCGTTTATGCTGTTCTATTATCCGCACGGTAATGGAGTTTTCCAGCAAGACAACTGTACCTCTCACAAATCCCGGTTAGCTACTGGCTGGTTGGATGAGCATTCCTCTGAATTCTCTGTCATGAATTGGCCACCTAGAAACCCAGACTTAAATCCTATTGAGCATCTTTGGGATGTTTTGGAACAAGGCGTGAAAGGCCATCACACAGCACCAAAGAACCTTACTGAATTATGGACAGCTTTAGCCAACATTTGGCAAGCCATTCCCGTGGAACGTTTCCAGAAACTTGTTGAATCTATGCCTCGTCGTGTGGCAGCCGTTATCAAGGCCAGAGGAGGCCCAACTCGTTACTAGGTAGGTATCCCTAATTCAGTAGCACTTCAGTGTATATATAAGACAAGATGTCGAATGCATGTACTGAATGCAAGCAAGACCGGCCAACATCAAGAAATAAGCTTGCAAAAATTAGATACTCATTACATGATTTGAAACAAATACAACGAAATTCGATAAAACCAGGAATGAGAGGGGGTTATACCGAGATATTTTATTTGTAGTTCATAATGTTCGTCATTATGCTTATACATAAAAAGGCATAACATGTCAATTTCATTGTTGTCTACAGAAAGAGGAATATTTTTTGAAGTAAACTCTTATTAACTTGTGCAGTACCTCGGTGTGAAAAATATTTAAAACTTAAAGTTTAAAAATATGAAACGATCTTCAGTGAAAGAGGATTTTAAAAAAAGAGTACTATCACTTGAGTAAAAGAGGAATTTTAAAATAACGAAAAATACTTAATTCCTGTTTTTCCGAAAGATCAAAATTTTAAAAATTACAAAATAAGACAATTTCCATACTTTGTCGAAGAGAACTCGTATTCCTTATAATCTGAACAAATCAATAACGAGATGTTTAACTAAAAACATTTTTGCCCTCCGAATTTTGGTATATACTATTGTACTGTACCACTTAACTCTTTAATTTGGCGCGGGGATTAAATTTTGTATATCCTCCGTGAGCAAAAGTAATAGGTTAACTAAGTAAGCTGTAGGAAAATAATTTGCAGGAATGACTGATAAACATTTTTAGCGAGCACTTCGTCTTTCTCTTATTTTACTAGAAATACCAGTACTTCATTACTGAGTAACTGTAAAATACTGATTTATCCATCAAGCCTAATTTGTACTATGTTCAGGGGATACTGATTGTCTTCGACACACTTTTCTTAATCCGATTGTTTTGGAGGGCCTTACAGCTATTTTTGTAACACGAAGGCCAAAAGAAGCTAAAGCCTTTGTCTGTCGACCCGTATGACAAGTGTCTTTCTACCATAATAGATCTCTTTTTATTAACTATTCTGCTTAGGGGATGCTTCAGAGTCTACGTCACATCATTCAATTTAGAGTCCTTTTCGTCTAGTTCGCCTGCTCTGTTATTTCCCCCAGATTCACGTAAGTGTCGGAACCAGAAAAATTATAGATCTTGTCATACCAAGAGTTCTCCCCTTCTGTTAAACCTAGTTATGTTTCCTCAGAAATGCATTTCTAGGCGAAAGGGAAATCTCAAAATAGTTACAGGTTGTAAGTGACCACTCGAAAGGGGTTTCTAGACGTTATAGCGGCAGTAATGAAGGTTCCCAGGAGGCCCACAGCTTGAAATCCGAAAAGAGAGATTGGCACCGTGACAGAACCAGGTAAAAGGCATTTTAAGGAAAAAAATACCAAAGAAAAGGGAAAAATGAACATAAATTTTTTTTTCAGAAAACATAACTACCGAAAAAATGCATGTTTGTTTGTCACATCTCAAATCAGTCGACATGTTCCTGACAACAGTAACATCCGTTTACGGTGTTACTGTTTTAAAAGAACCACTTCGAAAACTTTTTGCAAGTCATAACAGAATATTAAGGGGACAGTGGATTTTCAAAATTGTGAAATTTGTCCAAAAATTCGATTTTTTTATTTAATTGAATTGTGAAACTACGTACGAGTAGGAATGTGTTTCAAAAAGAATTTGTAATTTCTGTGATTACTTTCCTAGTTATAGGCATTTGTAAACAAAGTTGCCTGAAGTAGTTTCATTTGAATTTTGTTACTCATCAATGTACACGATAATGGTACAATTATGAGAAATGTTGAAAAGATAAAATATATTTATCTAAATCTAAGGCAAATTGAAGTTCCATTGTATATATGCAGATGGAGTACACAATAATACGAACACCTGTGAAAAAGAATGACGCATTTCACACCTGTAGTACAGCCTCGCCACCTGCAACAGAAGTCTGCCACCTAGTGAGCGTGAAGAGGAAGGTATCAGTCTCTCAACAGGAGTCACCTACGTTGCATGAATCTATCGAACTGTCTGTGATAAGTTGAAATGTCAGATCTGTCAGAGTTCCAAAGAGGAATGATAGTTGGAGCGCGTTTAAGTGGAGCATCGGTTACGGAAACAGCAAACCTTTTGGGGTTTGCAAGGAGTACGGTATCAGCCGTTATGACAGCGTACACGAAAGAGGGTAAGACGACGTCTTCAAAGCACAACAGTGGCCGAAAGTCCAAGCTTGCTGATAGGGATAGACGGGTCTTGAAGCGCATAGTAGCCCGAAAGCACAAGCAATCGTTATCCGAGATAACATCCGAAATGAACAGTCATCTCCAGGACCCCGTTTCAACAAAAACTGTCAAAAGGGAACTTCATGCTGCGAACATTTATGGCTGAGTGGCAATTCGTAAACCCTTGGTGACAGCAACTAATGCTTTCAAGTGACGCCAATGGTGCAGAGATCACAAAGGCTGGTCCCCACAGCAGTGGCAACAGGTAATATGGTCAGATGAATCGTCATTCACCCTATTTCAGACGACCGGACGCGTTTATGTCTGGAGAACGCCCAAAGAAGCGTTTCATCATGAATGCCTCTTGCCGACTGTGAAGCCTGGGAGTGGCTCCATTATGGTACGGGGTGCGATATCTTGGCGCGGTCTTGGGCCACTTGTTATTCTGCATGGGAGGATCAAATCCAATCACTATCTAAGCGTTCTAGGGGATCATGTCCATCCTTTTATCCAGACGGTATTCCCTGAAGAGCATTCGCTTTTTCAAGACGACAACGCCCCTATCCACACTGCTAGGTGTGTTCAAGAATGGTTCGAAGAGCATGACGATGCAGTTGAACATCTCGCCTGGCCCCCTCAGTCTCCGGACTTGAATATTATTGAACATTTATGGCAATATTTGGAGTCCAAACTTCGTTCCCGATTTCCACCTCCATCCGGACTTACGGAATTAGAGACCGCTCTGCAGGAGGAATGGCTTAATATTCCTTTAAATATTGTCCATGACCTTTATGCATCTATCCCACGTCGCATTAAATCTGTACTTCAGTCAAAGGGTGGTCCAACCCCCTATTAATAAAGATTTTCCATTATTTCACAGGTGTTCGTATTATTTTGTCCACCATCTGTATAAAACATTTTATTTCACCTTGACTCTGCTATCAAGGAAAGAGTATCGTAATGTAATATCAATGTTTCTGACATCAATTATAATCGAAGAATATTTGTTTCATATATATATATATATATATATATATATATATATATATATATATATATATATATATATATATACATATATATATATATATATATATATGCCAATACTGTATCGGGGGGCTACCTTTTTTTTATCATGCCATATTCGTATATACGACCTGAACGGTCATTTTATTTCGGTAAGCTCAAGTTGAACTGAGCTATCTTTTACTCTGTATATACTTATCCTGTATTCAAGAACCGGCTCAATGCTTCATGAAGAATAAATTTTTTTTAATCGTAACAACAGACTTGCAATTTATTTTAGTTTTTTTCCCAACTTTTCCTGAAAGACCACCAAGATGACGTTGAGGTGAAGATTCCTGAGGTTTTGACAACACTAGTTTTGTACTACGCTGTACGAATTCGGCCAAACAACGGTTAATTTTGGGGTAGTTCGTTGAAGCATCTTCATTGCTGACAATCCTGTAATTTGAATTCTCCATATTCTGCTGAATATTTGATAATCAACTCCGCCAGACAATTCTGCAGTATTATAGACTGATTGCCATTTCGTCCTCTCTTCATTGAGACTTTATGCCGTGCATATTGACTATTCAGTATCAACACTAATTTCGACAACACAATAGACTGTGCAGTGATTCCGCTGAACTAAAGCATTTCTTCAGAACTTTTCAGATATTCTTCCCCACGACAGATGGTCCCTACACCATCTCTTACAGAACTCTAGCTATTCGTCATTATAGGTGATGCCTTCCACAGAACCGTAAATTTCTTCACTTCAGATAGTGCTACATATTCTTCCTCATTACAGATGGTGCCGTAAACTTCCTCACTACAACTATTATTATTTTTTTCTCTTTAATTTTTAATGAATGCTTAAAATAAGCAGTAAGTTTCATTATTAGTTCAATAAGGTATCCTGTAAATAAAAATCACCATATTATATGCAAAAGAAATGCGCATGGGACATTTTTAAGTAGGCCAATTATTGATATAATTAATTCATAATTCATAAATTATTAATAATTCATCATTAAATTTTAACCACTTTTACATATCTATGGTACTAATCACATATTCAAATTTCAAGCAAATCCATTCAAAACAAAAAAAAGTTAGGTTTGAAAGTCCACTGTCCCCTTAAACAGTTTAAAGCCGTTTTGCGAAGGCTACAAAGATCTATGTCTATTGTAGATCTTAAACTCTCAAACCCCTGTACCAAAAGCCAGTGACCTAAGCAACCTGCCATTAACCGGCTGAATGTTGATAGAGCTTTACGTACTTTTAGGAATACATCTCTATAGGAATCGAGCTTAGCATTTTGTTTATATAAGACTCTTCTGTGAAACAATGTTACAGCATTTAAAGTAAGTAGTTATTAGTGTTAAACAACGCAACAAAAGGCAATATTATTGGAAAATATAATAGATTATGGTATGGAGAAGAAAAAAATTAAAAAGAGTAACTAAATAAGCGAGCATTTAGAGTTTAATGCCTAGCATTTAAGAGAAATATTTACAGATACAGTAACCACCGCTTATAGTGATCACTGGTGATAAGAATCAACCGTTTATAAGAATCAATATCGCGAAAACAAAAACAAATGTATTATTTCCATGTTAAAATTTTCGCTTTAAAGAATCAATCCACCGGTTTTAAGAATCAGTTTACACTCTTCGCTTTCCTTTCATTTTTCCAAAAAAGCTACTTAAACCCTCAAAAGACACGAAGTTCTTTCTTTTTTTTAAAAGAAAGATTTGATAAGATGGGATGGAATATAGTCGTAAAATTCACCCCTTTCTGTATTAGACATAACATAATAGTTCCCCTTAAACGCTTTACCACAACACTGTCCTATTGGCTTGACCAGGGGGCATCTTTACCCGTCCGAGTCCGATTTCACTTTTCTCCATTGACAAACAAAAATAGGGACTCTTTTTCCCAACTCCCACATCCTGGTTGCGGCTTCCTGGACCCTAAAACACATAAATCTTCGGCGAAGTGTCCACTATCATTTAGGAAAACGTGACATTAGTAGATTCAGCACGTTATCAAACCGAGAAACGTAAGCTAGAAGGTGAATCTTCGTCTGAGACTATAAGTATTGAAAGAGGTATAAACAACCTCCTGAAAACTTCATTACGTCAAACAACCGTAGAAAACTTTTTCTTGCTCCCTTCCTGTAGTTGAAATGTTAAAACTGTTAAGCAGGTATGTTGTAACTTGTAACAAATATTGTATTTTTTTCTTCTCTTACTATAATCATGTGTATCTACTTATAGGTCTAAAAATTAAGTTGTATTTTTAAAACTATAAAAAATAATTTTAATAAAAGATAATTAGTGTAAATTAAAGAGTATTTTATGGTAAATTATCTAATATATGTATATATAGGTGTGTGTGTTCCTGTCCAAAAACCTAAATTTCGGCTATAAGAATCAACCGCTTATAAGAATCAAAAACAGTAATATCAGGCGTGATTCTTATAAGCGGAAATCACTGTACATCGCATCTAATCTTAACCAAAATTTCAATTGTTCTGTCCCAGAATGAAGAAAATTCAGAATATTTTCCCTATATGAAACTGAACACAATAAGTAGATTTTTCTTTTGTTCTGCGAGGCACATATTTCCGTATATGATACGAAAATGAACTTATATCTCACTTTGAATATTACTTTTTCTTTCACCTTTTCCTGGTTGTGAATCTTCTTTTACACGAAAGGCAAGGCGTCAAAAAAAATTGAGAATTAGTTTTATTGATCCCAAAATACTGAATAAGAAACTTTTGTTTTTGCATTTATTACAATACAAAAACTTTCCCATCTTATCTCCAGTTCTATTTTTTACCCTCCTACCTTTTTCTCTGAGATAATTTGGTTGTTTCGCGTGGGGCATTATTCTGCATAAAGGATAATCTTTTTTAATCTTTTTTTTAGATTTTTTTCTCCTTATTTTTATATTGCCTTGGAATCTTTGAAAAATCAGCCTCGCTTGTGAAAAAGAATCCGATAGAGCATGAAATGAAAGCTTTAAATATATAACTATGAACTACAGATATAGGATAATCTCCAAATCTTCCATTTTTTTCTTCTCGTCTTAGGAATTTCTCGCTCCGGTAGAAATTGTTTTTTTTAATATAAATTTTGAGATTTATGGAAATGCCTCGAATAAATAATAAGAGACAGATAAAAAAAATTATCACGGAGACTGATATTTCACGGAAAAGAATTTGTATAATATAAACCGTAGTTCTAGAGATCAGTCCCAAAAAAATAATGACAATTTATTAAAAAAACTGTATATAAGTGAATATTACTTCAAAATGAATCTTCAAGTAACAAACAGAGCACATTGGGTTATGATAATAAATACTTACACTGTATTCCAAACTTAAATTGCTAAAATAATACTACACACAAAAAAATGTATACCTTATTTCATTAACCAAAACCCAGTAAATTGGTGGAAAAAACTATCTTAAATTCATAATAATTTTTAAAGATGGCAACTAGTTTTGCGTTGATAGCTGTAAACCTCAGACAGTAATTAATGGTTGTCTCATAATACAAACTGCAAATACGTCATATATCAATTTTTTCATATATTTGAAGTTTTTTTTTGATATTTTAAAATTCGTGAAATAAAACATTTCAGTGAGAAACACTTCAACACAATTACAGAGATAGTTTAAAATGCGCATGTGTATACGTACGGTTTTCCAGGGGAAAGTTTTTACTTCCTATTTTCATATTTGGCATAATACGGAGAGATTAACTTTTCTTTATATGTTAACAATTTATACACTATTTATAAATTTTCATTAAGTACTAAATGAAAATAAAAGATGTACAAAATTATTAGTATTTAACTTACAAATTGCAAATAAAAAAATTATTATATTTCGATTTTCAATTTTATTTTAGAATAGATTCCTTAGAGCTGTCCATTATTAACATAAAACATTACTTTTTTGTTTCTTCATACAGTTCGTTGTCAAAACCAAAATATATAAGTACTAAAATTTTAATAACTAATATTTTCATGTTTTTGTTCAATTACAGATTCCCATACAACAATGGAAATCGTCATGGACTGGAATAAAGAAGATTCTATAAATATTCCTGTGGAGTTCCAGACAATCAATATATAATTTTCAAAGATTTTTTTATGAAAATAGGTTTGTAAAGTTTCGTAACATACTTATGAAAATATAATCCTTTAGACTTAAATTACTCTTGGTTACAGAATAACTTCCATTGAGAAAATTTTAAATTTAATTTCATGACAAAAATGCATACAGCAAATATCAACGGAAGTAAATGGAAACTACATACGGATACTAGAAAATTACAAAAAAAAGTAATTATTACGACAGATCAATGATATGGTAAGCTGGAAATGACTGGTTGTTGGAAAGTTATGAGTTGACTTTCATGTAGATACAAATTACAGGAAAAAGTTGGAAAGGCGTATACACATGCTGTTCCGGCAGCCCAGCAGACCGATAGGGGGCGCGAACGTCTTCACAACATAGGACGAGAGAAGAGAGATAGAAACGGGACAGAACCGTAATGGGACTGAATGAAGATAGAGAGAACTCGTATAATCTTAATGTGTAACGCCTTTGTTTAATTGTTAGTGTAGTTTGTAGTAAATGTAACGTGTACGTATTATTAAATGTTCGTTTAATTGTTAGTTGTAGAATGATTTCGAGTCTGATATAAATGTCTAAACAACAGAACTGGATTTGAGAGCCAGCGGCCCTTAGCACGAACTCAGAAGGTAAGTGGAACTTACTTACCTAATAATTAAAATAAGAAAGTAGGGTTTATAGTCTCTGCACATAAAAGTTTGGCGCCCAACGTGGGGCCGCTTGGTTCTTAAAATGGAAAAAATTAAAGTTCTCTCTAAGAACAGAGGAACGCTTCGCGCCTCTGTAACGAAACTAATAAACACGATTAAAGAAAATATAGAACTTAATAATGAAGATCCCGCAATTGAGGATTCTTTAGCTCTGCTAATTGACAAAGAAAAACAACTAATTGAAATCGATAAAGAAATTTCTGGGTTAATTAAAGATGAAAAAGAACTAGATAAAGAAATTGATAGTAATATGATATATAGAGATGACATTGTGTTATGTAAATCCAAAGTAACCCGATATATAAGAAAATTACATGCAACTAACGAATCGAAACAGGACGTTTCAAACTCGAAAGAACAAATAGAGATTAATGAGGTTACAGATAAGAATCAAAAGGTTAATTCTTTTGGTGTAAATCTCCCCAAACTATCCATCAATAAATTCAGCGGAGATGTTTGCGAGTGGCAAAATTTTTGGGCACAGTACCAGTCTGCCATTCATGATAACGAAACCCTAAAAGAAGTTGAAAAATTTAATTATTTGAAAACATTACTGACTGATTCAGCTCTAACATCTATTTCGGGTTTGCCATTGATAGCTGAAAATTATACTAAAGCGGTAAAAATCCTTACGGATCGATTTGGGAAGCGGGAAAATTTGATATCAGCTTTTATGAATAACCTATTAAATATAGAACCCGTTAGAAGATCGGATGATCTAAAAGCTTTAAGAAATTTGTATGATAACTTAGAAATCCAAATAAGAAGTTTAGAAAGTCTTAAAGTTACTGCAGACTCATATGGTTGTTTATTGTGTCCTCTTCTACTTAAAGCAATACCGAAGGATTTAGTTCTAGAATTTAACCGTAAAAAAGATTCCGAAAGTGAAACTTCAATTACAGACATTCTTAATTATTTGAGGAAAGAAATAGAGTCACGCGAGCAAACATTTTCTCAAAGCGTACAGAAACAAAGTAAAACTTTTCCAACCCCTGTATCGAAATTCATTTATCCACGGCATCAAGAAATTACGAATAGATTCGAAAGAAATAATCTGCCCGCCGCGGCATTAAATGTAAACACAGTAAACCGAAAATGCTTATTCTGCAACAGCAAAGAACATACGCCCGACCAGTGTTCGATGAGCGTAGATGAAAAAAGGAATTCGTTACGTAATGCAGGCAGATGTTTCAAGTGCTTAGCGAAGTACCATATTGCTTCAAAGTGTGAAAATAAAATAAAATGTAAAAATTGTAACCGGGATAATCATAATACGGCCTTTTGCTTGGCGCCGACAAACGAGGATGCTTTGAAGGAGACTGTAGTCTCGTCAGTTACAGAAATCAAAACACAAAGCTGTACGTCCTATTTATTACAAACTGTTAGAGCTCGAATAATAAACAAAATGACAGGTCGCTCACAGAACGTGCGAGTTCTTCTTGATTTATGTTCTCAACGAAGTTTTCTTATTAATGATGTTTATGCGAACTTGATTTGCCGATCGTTGGTCAGGAAGAAATAAAAATATTCGGATTTGGTAGTTCATGTTCCACCGCACAAAAGATAAATCGCGTTGACTTAGTTTTACAGAGTATTGAAGAGAATGACATAAATGTGAAAATTGAAGCTTTGGTTACACCTGTAATTAGTGAAGCTTCTATTCAGTTGCCTGGGTATGAAATTACAGAATTATGTAAAAAGAAAGGAATACGATTAACAGAAAATTTTAATAGGAAAAATGAAAGTTTGAAAATATCTTTACTTTTGGGAGCAGATTTTTATTGGTTGGTGGTTAAAAATCGTGTGAGAAGATTATCAAATTCATTGGTTGCGGTAGACACCAAATTAGGTTGGGTAATAAGTGGAAGTGAAAATATGTACGCCACAAATACCAGTACAGTAAATAACCTGAATGTCGTAGTAGCTGATACAAATAAGATTGAAGATGCCACAACGTCTGAATTGATTAAGAAGTTCTGGGATCTAGAAACAATGGGTATAACACATTACGAATCAGACAATAATAATAAACTTGAAAACGATTTAATATTGGATAATTTTGGTCAATCGGTAGAATTTAAAGATGGACGGTACATTGTTTGTTTTCCCTGGAATCACAATGAAAGTGAATTAAGTGATAATTTAGAAGTTGCTAAAACTAGATTTAAAGGGTTAATTCGCAAATTTAAGAGGGATCCAAATTTCTACGAAAGATATAGAAACGTTATTGACCAATACTTACAAGAGGGGATAGCAGAAGAATCCGACCTTGAGACTACTGGAAAAACGTATATCATGCCTCATCAGGCAGTGATAAGAGAAGATAGGGATACCACCAAGTTAAGAGTGGTTTACGACGCGTCGTCACACGCAGAAAATAGCATGTCACTCAATGACTGTCTGGACATAGGTCCCAATATGTATCCAGAAATTTTGCACTTACTTCTAAGATTCCGTGAGAACCGAATAGCTATCACTGCTGATATACAACAAGCATTCTTACAAATTTCCCTTGCCGAAAAAGACAGGGACGCAGTTAAGTTCTTGTGGAAAGATGACTTGGACAATTCCGAACCGAAAGCACTTAGAATGACTTGAGTAATATTTGGGGCAAAGTCTAGTCCATTTTTACTCGGTGCAACACTTAAGGTACACATTGAAAAGTATCAAATACAATATCCAAAAGAAGTCGCTTTACTAAAGGAAAGTTTACACGTCGATGATCTAATAGCAGGAACTGATACAGCGGATGAAGCACTAAGATTTTGTGTAATTGTCAAGGACATAATGAAGCAAGGGAACTTCAACATGCGTAAGTGGAAAACGAATGACGAAACAGTGCAAAGAATATGGAACTTAGAAGACGATGTAGTAGATGAACCAAGCTACTGTAAGGTTTTAGGTTACCTGTGGAACAAATCGCAGGACACATTTTCTATAGATGTTAAGGGTATAGAAAAGGAAAACGAGAAATGCAGAACTGAAGTTACAAAACGTGAAGTTTTGAGTATCATCGGAAGGCTGTACGATCCGATAGGGTTCCTGAATCCATTTACGAGTAAAGCAAGAATACTCTTGCAAGAAATATGGAAACGTGGCATACTTTGGGAAGCTGCACTGCCCGAAGAACTTTTCATACCGTGGAAAGATTGGTGTGATGAAATATCTTTTATTTCTAATATCGAAATACATAGACACCAATTCGAAGGTATCCGAAAGGAGAATATCCAGAACCTCATCCATCTTCATTGCTTCTGTGAAGCAAGCCAGAAGGCTTATGGCGCTGTTTTGTATTTGAGATACGAAGTGGACGGAAGATTTCATACAAGTTTTGTAACTTCAAAGTCACGAGTAGCTCCGTTGAAGAAGTTATCTATTCCACGTTTGGAATTAATGGGAGCATTAACTGGATCTCGATTGGTAAAATATGTCGAGAAAGCCTTTAAAGATTTGAAGCTAGTGAAACACTTCTGGACTGATTCAAAAATTGTTTTACATTGGATACAAAGCGATCCAAAGAGATGGAAACCATTCGTAAAGAATCGAGTTGTTGAAATACAGAAGAATGCTCCACCAGAGACATGGAGGCATTGTCCAGGAAGTGAGAATCCAGCAGATTTATTGAGTAGAGGAGAGAAAATCGAAAATCTTGAAAATAATAGCTTGTGGTGGACAGGGCCTGAGTGGCTTAAAGAAAGTGAAGAGAATATCTTAGCACCAGAAGAAATTGAAGTAGACAGCTCAGAATGCATAGATGAAGAATTGAGAAAATCATACAAGGAAATAACCACCAATGCATGCATTACCCATTCAACTGATGATCTATTCCAGATTCAAAATTATAGCAACTTAACCAAAATTTACCGAATTACAGCTTGGTGCTTGAGATATCTGAATAATCTCAGAAACTCAACTAAACTATCTGGACCATTGGCAACGGAAGAAATTGAGTCAGCAGAGAAATATTGGATAAAGCGTATACAGAATGAACATTTCCAGGAAGAAATTACAAGCCTTAAGGAAAACAAACCATTGCGACCAGAATCCAGAATAAAGACTCTAAATCCATTCCTTGATGAAGACGGTATCGTCAGGGTTGGTGGAAGACTCCAAAATTCCAATTTACAGTTTAGAGAAGCACACCCAATCGTACTACCCGATAAAGGGCATTTCATCGATTTAATTATAATGTATAACCATAAAATAGTAGGACACGGAGGAATAGCAGACACTTTATGTCAAATTAGAGAAAATTTCTGGTTATTGAGATCACGAAAGAAAATTAAAAATGTGCTATACAACTGCCACACTTGTAAGAAATTTCGAGTCAAACCAATAGAACAAGACATGGCACCACTCCCCCCAGATCGCTGTCGAGAAGCATTCCCTTTCGAGATCACTGGACTTGATTACGCTGGTCCGTTGTATGTTAAAGATGGAAAGGATCACGTAAAAGGTTATGTACTCTTATTCACTTGTGCTGTTCGTCTGCCGAATGGCAAAGAAATCAGAAGACCTGTGCAGTTATTGTTTCCTTTGGAACTAACCTTAGGAAAGAACATTCGTCTTTCGGGGCCGGAGGATGTTCCGGCAGCCCAGCAGACCGATAGGGGGCGCGAACGTCTTCACAACATAGGACGAGAGAAGAGAGATAGAAACGGGACAGAACCGTAATGGGACTGAATGAAGATAGAGAGAACTCGTATAATCTTAATGTGTAACGCCTTTGTTTAATTGTTAGTGTAGTTTGTAGTAAATATAACGTGTACGTATTATTAAATGTTCGTTTAATTGTTAGTTGTAGAATGATTTCGAGTCTGATATAAATGTCTAAACAACAGAACTGGATTTGAGAGCCAGCGGCCCTTAGTACGAACTCAGAAGGTAAGTGGAACTTACTTACCTAATAATTAAAATAAGAAAGTAGGGTTTATAGTCTCTGCACACATGCTTTTATATCATTTCAACTTTAAGGCATTTTCTTTGACGATCCTTACACACATGAATAACTGTTTAGTTAAGTTGTTTCCAACGCGGATGGCACCTTTGTCTATCACGACATTCGTCCATCAACACCACGAATTCGTTGGCTTCTTTATTATAGGGGCACCATTTATGTGAGACAACGCAACTCCCTAATCTCAGACTTGTCCTGGGACAAGCAGGAATCGAATCCACAACTCAGTGGACCTAATACGATAACAAATGATTTAATCTTCAAGTTAGCAACTCCTAAAATGTACACAACGTGTGTGTGTGTGTGTGTGTGTGTGTGACTGACTTATTCTACCCGCTCTAGCCGTAGGCTAGACCAGGTCCAAGAGGCCAAAAGTTACAAGGAAATCAGAAACAAGCAAAGGGTATCTATAAATATCCTCCTTGCCAAGCCCCAGGCAGTTTAAAATATGGGCAGGAGAGGCTTCAGCGGTATTGCATTTGGAGCAAAAAGGGTAATATTTTCCCCCTTATTGTAAGCAATACACCATGAAGCTACAGAAGGAGGGTAAGCTTCAATGGGGAATTCCTCGAAAAATGGACAGATTATGGTCGCTCACCGGCAGATGGCGTGACATGTTCCTCTGGTTCGCAGTTTTCATTGAGTTATATGGACACGTGTTTTAGAAAATTGTTTTACAAATTTTGAAATTTATTCTGTGCACAGATATGCCAACATGTTTTTCACCTGGTTGTTCCAGTGGCCAGATTTCATTGTAAATTATGTTGCTGGTTATGTTGTTAGGAGGATCAGTAGATTTTCTAAATGTGACCAATGCATTCAAAACTTACCATTATAAACAGCAATACTGATCAAAGTAAATTAATCAAAAATAAATGATAATAAATAAATAATAAAAAAAGAATTAATAAATAAATAATAAATTTATTTTTTAAGTGATAAAAGAAATTTATACTGGTCCTCTTATGCCAGAAATAGGTTGCAATGAGCAACATAACATTAATTTAATTTAAAATGTTGTCAACTTTTTTCTAATTCCGCGCATGCGTTTTATATGCAAACAAGAAAATGCATTTTATATGCAAACAAGAAAATAAGATATGTTGTCACTATAAATGCTTATGCAAAATCTGTTGTGTATAAGTAAAAAAAAAATTAATATTTTCCGATCTTTTTACTGTGAGTACAATAAAACCCATACTTTGTGTAACTAGCTAACTCTAGAAAATAATGGATCATTATTTACTCATTTCCCTTAAGGGGAGTGGTCACTTTTACATACCTTTAAAAGTATCATTTTTAAACCTATGTTCGATTGTATGTACTACTCATGATTTTTGCTTGATTTACATGAAATTTTTTGAGTAACTGCCTATAATATTGTTTATTATAGATGCAATTTTTCAAGGTAATTAATAAAAATGACTTTTTATGCATAAAAAGTGAATATTTTTTTTTAAAAATCGAGCATTTTGCAGTCAACTACTACTGTGCGCATTCTGTCAAAATAAATTATTAAGGTACATTAATAATTTTTAACTATATGTGATTACAATACTTCAGGCAACAATATAAAGAAACATTATTCTAAAATGTATTAAAACATTTTAGTACGTGCTATTTTTAATTAGAAATTTCAAAAATGACTGAGTAAAAGCTTATAAAAAATTCTTTAAAAAATTAAAATATATTAAGGTTCAAAACTTTTGGTGAATTTTGTTGTCTAAAGTGTTGTAATCACATATAATAAGCAATTATTAATGTAACTTAATAATTTAGTTTGATAGAATGCGCACAGTAGTTGACTGCAAAATGCTCGATTTAAAAAAAATATTCACTTTTTATGCATAAAAAATCATTTAATTTTTTTATTAATTACCTTTAAATATTGCATATATAATAAACAGTATTATAGGCAGTTACTCAAAAAATTTCTTGTAAATCAAGCAAAAATCATGAGTAGTACATACAATCCAGCATAGGTCTAAAAATGATACTTTTAAAGGTACGTAAATGTGACCACTCCCCTTTTAAGGAGGGAGATCACCTTAAACCTTCAAAAAACTCAATTTTTTATTATGATTTAATTTTGAAGAGTGGAATATAAGGAATCTTATGAAAAAAATTTAAGTCGATACTACAATTTGAACCAAATCTATGGCCAAATGTATAAAGCTAATAGTAAAGTAATTTATAGAAAATTTAAACTTTAAATTGCTTTTTCTAAAAACTTATTTTGAAACTTGTGCGCACTATTTCTTCAAAACTAATCATCACAAATTGCTAAAATTTTTTGTATACATGTATATCTTGCATGTTTCTACAATTTCTACCTAAATTAAGGTATTTTTTTTTGCAGAAATTTTTTTTTTAATTTATATTTTTTTGTACATTACAATACATTTGCCTGAAAAAATATTTTTATGCGAAATATGGTAACTATTTTAGGTGCAGATTAAATTATAACCTATGGATAAAATATATACAAATAATTTAATATAAATCTCTTAGTTTTAAAAAATACTCTGCACATTGCATTGATCTAAGATTCACTATTCATAAAACATTTTTTTCTTAAAATAATTTATAATAATCTCCCAACAATTCTGTTTTTTTCCTAATAGATAAAACTTTGTACAATTCACCTTTAAAAATTGGTTCAAATTAATTACAAATTAACTGTTTAACAACACATTAAGCTTGGTAGTAAAATCAGTGTATTTTTGTGTATGCAAAGGTGATCTCCCCCTTAAGAATTTTAATGAAGTTTAGTAAAAAAGGCAGTTCAAATAAACATTTTGAATGAAGATAAACAATTGTTAAGTTGAATAAATAAATTCATATTAAAAATGCACTTTAAAAAAACTTATTTCTTTTGAAAAATACGAAAAATCCATATTAATGCGTATGGTTTCCGTGTTATAGCGGCAACAGATCAGGCGCGCGCGCCATCTAGTGGTGGCGACCAAATCGGAGACACATTTTTAACACTAGCTTCCCCTCCTTCTGTAGCTTCATGCAATACACTTTCGGTATCCGCTAGCAAACCTGCTAATGGTGATCTGCATCCTTCTGTCAATGGCAGATCCAAGGAGGGGGGGGGGGCAATAGGGCAATTGCCCCCCCCCCCAAAAAAAAAAAAGCCCGGCGTATTTTTTTTTATAGTCTAAAATTATATAATCATAGACCTAATACTAAATGAGTTTAAATTTAAAATGAGACGATGTTTATTTCTTATATATATATATATATATATATATATATATATATATACAGTGGCTGGCACACCCAGGATTTAATCTTGGAGGTGGCCGAGATGAATGGATAAAAATATTTGTAATGCAAATTCAATATTCATAATGAAATATCTATTTCTTTGGGGCGGGCAGAGCCCCTTGGCCCACCCCTTGGGTGCGTCACTGTATATATATGTGTGTGTGTGTGTGTGTGTGTGCGTGTGGGAGCGCCCTCTGGCATCCGCTTATGACACCCACCGCTGACGCTTCTGCCTTCCAGCCAGCGCCATCTGTACATTCTCCGTGAAGCATTCAGAAGAGAAGTGACTTTCATACTATTAAAACGTGTCTTCCCAGCAGACGGCTGTGGTATGACTTTTCCAACGATGTAATACGAAGAAGTAATTTCTATGTTATGAAGATTTGACTGTGTTCTCTGTTTAGTTCTAATTGGTTTATGTTTAATGTCCGTTTCGTCAAATATAAGTGTTCGTATGATGAGAATCGTATTATTTGAGTCATTTTATGATTTAGAAGTTGATGACAAACTCTAAAATCCCTAGACGCCCATGTATTCTTACTTACACACACACACACACACATAATATATATATATATATATATATATATATATATATATATATATAACCCTAAGAGCCGACGTCACCCCCCCCCCCAAAAAAAAAACACTGGTCTGGAGCCGCCCCTGCTTTCTGTCGCCCTTGACAGTATAAGGGTACCACCAGGTGATTTTTGGTCATACCAGTCGTGTATCGGAGGGGTCTTCCATGAATGGTGGTTTATAAGTTTTTTCTTGAGTAAATTTCAAGATAGGTCAAAGTATGTCGCGACGAAATAGGAATAGAAAAAATACACAACGATCTGAACGCAACGTTCTGATTGTAGTGGGGTGAAGATGATGTTTTTTTATTTATTTAAGGGAAAGACCACTAAATTATAAAAAAAACACTAACTAAAGCATTTTGGGACCAAAACCAACTCTGGATGAATGAAATCAACTATACGAATCGCAATTAATGATCACTTTGAGTTCCCCTTTATAATGTAAAATGTACTGAATTATGAAGACTCACCACGCATCAAAAAATAGAAATTCATACATAGTACTAACTTGGTCAGAAAATAGAAAAAAAACTCGGTATAACATAAGTAGTGTGCACTATGCATTAGTGATGGGCAAAACGGATCAGTAGAGAGATCCGGATCTTTGGGAACCGTTCACTTTACTGAACGGCTCTGAACGATCCGTTCATCGTTCACTAGAAAGAATAAAGTCTGTATATATATATATATATATATATATATATATATGTATGTATGTATGTATGTAAGTATGTATATATATATATATATATATGTATATATTATATATATATATTATATATATATATACATATATATATATATATATATATATATATATATATATATATATATATATATATATATATATATATATGTTGTTGTTTCTAATGCCCCCTGGGCATTCTAGGCTTCGGGCTGAAGTGTGCGACTCCGGTTTAGCACCACAAGAGTCGGAGTCCGTCTTAGCTAGCTGACAGCTTAATTTTGACCGAGCACCCCCATGAGCGACATCTTGGAGGGGGGGATCGTACCCTCTCCCACCCTCCCTGACCTCATAGATGTACTTTCCGGTCTTTGGATTTAACGTGCCCATATCCGGCATAGATACGGAAGTATTTAATGTCGCGCGTCGGGATATATATATACATATGATGAGTCAATTTGACTCCTAGATTTTATGTCAAGAACGAGTTCTGTTTTTTATTTCCTTTAAATACTTTTATTATTTACATGTATTAGTAATTATTAAGTGAAAATGTATACTTGTATGAATATATAACTTCATTAACTGAACATATTCCTTGTTTTAAAAGTTGTATTATTATTTTATATTAAAAAAATACAAAAAGATGTATATATTTATCAAGAGGGATAATTTTTGTCATGTTATTTCAAACGCAAAATCGTTTAACATCTAGGTGTGTATCTGATTATATGTTTCTGTGACATAAAAAAAAGTTCTTTCACACCGTAAACCCAAAAAAAAAGAACCAGATTTTTAAAAAGTCATTTTTAAGCAGTTTCTAAGAGGACATTTTTAAGTTAACTCGTTCAGTACCTTAGACGACCTTAGTCGTTTAATATATGAACTATTAACATTTTCTTCATCTTAATCTTTTATATTTTTCGAGAATATTTCATTATGTTTGATTGGCCGGCAGTAATGTTTCATTTTGATTTTATTTGTAACTAGCTGTTTACCCGACTGTTTCGGGTATTTATTTATCCCGATTTTTTATTAGACAGGAAAAGGAATGAATTCTACCTTTAGTGCAAAATCGAAGTCATTTTATTTCTCCCTCCTCTCTCCCCCCAGTGCTGATGGGGCTGAACTTGTACTTAAGTAGCATCGGGAGTGTCAGTATTCCTCTCAGCGACCCCGAAACCTATGGATTCGACACTACTCTCGATCATTTTGGAAATTTTATTTTTCACCCCTTCTTCCCCCCCCCCCCCCAATACAGATGGGGGGCTGAACTTGCCCTTAAACGGAATCGTGAGTGTCACTAATCATCTCAGCGACCCCGAAAACTATTGATTAGACACCACTCTCGGTCATTTTGGACATTATATTTTTTACCTTTTCCCCCCTTCCCCCCCCCAATGCTGATGGGGGTTGAACTTGTCCTTAAACGGAATCGTGAGTGTCACTAATCATCTCAGCGACCCTGAAAACTATTGATTAGACACCACTCTCGGTCATTTTGGACATTATATTTTTTATCTTTTCCCCCCTTCCCCCCCCCCCAATGCTGATGGGGGTTGAACTTGTCATTAAACGGAATCGTGAGTGTCACTAATCATCTCAGCGACCCCGAAAACTATTGATTAGACACCACTCTCGGTCATTTCGGACATTTTATTTTTCATCTTTTCCCCCCTCCCCCCCCAATGCTGATGGGGGCTGAACTTGCCCTTAAACGGAATCGTGAGTGTCACTAATCATCTCAGCGACCCCGAAAACTATTGATTAGACACTACTCTCGGTCATTTTGGACATTTTATTTTTCATCTTTTCCCCCCTTCCCCCCCCCCAATGCTGATGGGGGTTGAACTTGTCCTTAAACGGAATCGTGAGTGTCACTAATCATCTCAGCGACCCTGAAAACTATTGATTAGACACCACTCTCGGTCATTTTGGACATTATATTTTTTATCTTTTCCCCCCTTCCCCCCCCCCCAATGCTGATGGGGGTTGAACTTGTCCTTAAACGGAATCGTGAGTGTCACTAATCATCTCAGCGACCCCGAAAACTATTGATTAGACACCACTCTCGGTCATTTTGGACATTTTATTTTTCATCTTTTCCCCCCCCCCCCCCCCCTCCCAATGCTGTGGGGGCTGAACTTGCCCTTAAACGGAATCGTGAGTGTCACTAATCATCTCAGCGTCACCGAAAACTATTGGTTCGACACTACTCTCGGTCATTTTGGACATTTCATTTTTCATCCCTTCCCCCCCTCCCCCCCAATGCTGATGGGGGGCTGAACTCGCCGTTAAACGGCATCGTGAGTGTCACTATTCTTCTCATCTACACCTAAAACTATTGATTAGAACCACTCTCGGTCATTTTGGACAGTTTATTTTTCATCCTTTCCCCCCTCCCCCCCCCAATGCTTATTTTTAGAGGGGGGCTGAACTTGCCCTTAAACGGCTTCGAGAGTGTTACTATTTATTTCAGCGATCCCGAAAACTATGGATTCGACACTAATATCAGTCGTTTTCGTTTAGTTTTACATGGCCCCCTCCCCCTCCCCCCTAGGGGTGCTAAGGGTATCAAACCCCCCCAGTACCATATTATAAGTCATATGTGTACCAAGTTTGGTTGAAATTGCTCCAGGCGTTCCAGAGTGATGCTGAAACATGGTATATACATACATCCGTTACTACATATTATTAAATGGATGAATTAGTATTTTCCACTCTACATCAATCGTTATATCAACCGCAACACTGAAAACGTAATTCATTACAATAGACTGCTTATTTCCCCGTTGACTTATTCCCCCCCCCCCCGTTACTCAGCAGCTGGCCAGCAAATCAATCACCGCTGCCCGAACGTTTCTCCAAAGACCCGGATCCTGGTCGTTCACTAACAGATCTATAGCAGATCCCAAGTCGTTCACTAACAGATCTATAGCAGATCCCAAGTCGGTCTTTCAGAGATCCGGGTCATTTTGAAAACAGATCTTCAAAAAGAGCCGTTCATTTTGAAAAGTCTTCAAAAAGAGACGGCTCTTTTTGAAAGACCTGTATCTTCAAAAAGATTGGAATCTGAAGATCTACATCGGTCTTTCCGGTTCCGGTGAACGATGTGGGAGCCGTCAGATCCGAGATACTGAGATCCGGATCAGTCGTTCATTTCAAAGAGCCGTTCAGAGCGAACGGCTCTGAGCTGATTTACCCATCTCTACTATGCATCCGTTGTATAAAATGAGGGAGAAAAATTAAGTTTAAAGGCATTGTTAGTAAAGGGCAGAAGTTTTTACAATATATGCTTAGGAATTTTCAGTATTCATCATACCTGCTTAAATTAGTCACTGACCATAAATGTTACTAAAAAAGCGTCCGTGGAAACCTATTTCACATAGAATAATATTATCCTTTCATCACAGTCTCTATCGGCTCACTATTGAAGTAAAACTATTTGAATGAACTTAGAAATTCATCTCTATCTATTCCAAATATGTGGAGGGGGTGGGATGGGGCGTGGCGGGGAGGGGCTTTAGTTAGACAGAGTTAGTCAACTTCAAAGATCAATTCCTCAACATATTATGTTAAAAAAATAATTTAGAGAATATCGATTTACTAAATATTGATTTTATTTGAATAATCGCTCAAGTTACTAAAATTAAATTGGGTGATATTACGGTAATGTATTAAATAAATACTCTAGAGCAGGGATGAGCAACACGTGGCCCGCGGTCCGCTTGCGGCCCGTTAAACATATTTATGCGGCCCGCCAAGCATTTCTAAAATTGAATTTATTTTATCGACTTTCTCCCATCGTATTGTTATAAAATTAATTATAATAAAATGGTAGTACATACTAAACCGAAACAATTTTTTGTGACGAGTTACTCACTTGTCGGCGACTTGTTCAACCATGCAATACGAACGCGCCGCGGCTGTGCTTGTTTGTGTTTGCTTCTGTCACACAATCAGTCGACTGGTAAGCTGTTAACTAGCAATTTTAGCAATTCTTGTGTTTCTTGAAAGGCGTGAGTGCAATATTAGTACAATCCATAATAGCATGTCGGAAAAGCAAACAAAAAAACGGAAGGTTGCGGATGAGCACAGGCATTTCCAAGAAAAGTGGAAATTTGATTATTTTTTCACTTTCGTCAAAGATAAAGCTGTATGCTTAATATGCTGAGAGACTGTGTCGACATTAAAAGAATATAACATAAAAAATCATCACGATACAAAACATGAACAACAATATAAAAACTTAACAGGACAACTCCGGATAGATAAGTTTAATCAAATGGAGAAAAACTTGGGAAAACAACAGGCTACTTTTAAAAATCAAGCTATTTTATCAAATACGGCAGTAAAGGCTAGTTTTGTTGTCAGTCAAATACTGGCAAAAGAAATGAAATCCTTTGCGGATGGAGAGATGATAAAAGAATGTCTGACTGCTGTTGCAGAAATAGCATTTCCTGATAAAATAAATATTATTTCAAACATTAGTTTATCAAGATTCACCATTGCAAGGAGAATTGAAGACTTGTCCGAGAACATAGCAACAACGCTTCGTGAATGCATTGCAAAATTCGTATACTGTTCTCTGGCACTTGATGAGAGTTGCGATATTAGCGATACAGCACAACTGGCTATATTTTTACGTGGTATTGACACCAAATTTAATATTACTGAAGAATTGTGTTCACTGATTCCAATGCAAGGGACTACAACCGGCAAAGACCTGTACGATGAACTAAAGTCTGTGTTGGAAAATTTTTCAATTTCATTAGAAAAGATTATTGGTATATCGACAGATGGAGCACGAGCAATGTCAAGCATGAAGGTAGGAGTATCGGGAAGGCTATTTCAAGACATTAAGAAGGTCACAGGAAGGGAAATATTCGTTAACCACTGCATAATTCACCAGGAAAATTTGTGTGCGAAAAGATTGAGTTTGCCAAATGTCACAGTACCAATAATTAAACTAATCAATTTTTATAAAGTCGCGCGCGTTAAATCACCGTGAATTTAAAGAATTCCTGAAAGATTTAGAAATTGAATATGGCGACGTGGTTTTTAATACCGAAGTACGTTGGCTTAGTAGAGGTGCAATGCTAAAAAGAGTATACAACTTAAAAAGCGAAATACAATTGTTCGTGGATATGAAGGGATATGCCTTTCCTCATTTTGGTAATAAAGAATGGATGTGCGATTTTGGGTTTCTTATCGACATGACTCAGCATCTCAATGATCTTAATGTGGAACTTCAAGGCAAAGGACAGTTTATTCACAATTTGTATGATAAAATTCAGGGCTTTGAGCGCAAATTAAAATTGGGGAAACAGTATCTTTTGCAGAACAATGTGTCTCACTTTCCACATTTAGAAAAAGAAAACGTTACTACTTCTCAAAAATACGCACAATATATAGACATTTTAATCAACGAATTTCAATTACAATTCCAAATGTTCAAAGCTGAGAAGACAGCGGTTTCCATGAAAACTTTTCCTCGCCATTTAATATTGATGTGGATACAGTTCCCGAAGACTTTCAAATGGAAGTGATTGACATGCAGAATAATACCGATTTAAAAAATGTATTTTTCTCTGTAAACATCGAAAATTTTTATAAATCGTATGTGAGCCCTGAGAAATTTCCGCTTTTGACGAAAAATGCAAAGCAAATGATGTCTCTGTTCGGAAGTACGTATGTTTGCGAACAATTATTTTCAACCATGAAAATAATCAAAAATGACCACCGATCAAGACTGAGTGAAGCACGATTAGAAAGCTGCGTACGTGTAGCTACCTCATCAATTCCGGTTGATATTGATCAGCTTGTATCGAAAAAACAGTGCCAAATTTCTCATTAAAAATTTCAAGTAAATTCGTTTTATTGTTCTTTTCTTGTTTGTTTTTATTTTGCATTAAAATTTGTATATGAAATCTTTACTTTTTTTTAAATTTTATATTTTTTTATTCTAATGTTTATTATAAATAAAGTTTTGTAAATTATTAATAAGTGTTACTTTGTGTGCGGCCCGCCAAAAAATTTTAAAATTTTAATTGGCCGTTGATTAAAAAGGTTGCTCACCCCTGCTCTAGAGTTACAGTAAAATCTATAAAGTTAAAATACCCTCACCGAATACTATACAATAAAAATACTTACAGTACTATAAATAATTGGTTCCAAACTCTTTTTAAGTCTGGGTCTCCCTTTCTAAGTCGGGCTGTACCAAAATTCAAACACCTGTAATTAATTACATTATATTACTGTGTGTATGTGTGTGCACGTGCATGTAAATGGAAGAGTTAATGTTTCACTGAAGCCGAAAGTTCACTTACTCGTAATTGCAGATCAAAGGTAGATATCTTGTGTCTAAAATCTTATTCCCGTTAATTTTAAATGGGAGTAAGGGCCTGTTTACATAGAATCTGTCAGCGTCCGCATAAAAATTTTAAACCAATCATATACCAATCATTGACCCATTTAAGCAATCAACACCAACGGAATATTTAACGCTGACGGATTATATGTGAACATGCCCTAAGACTTCGGGCTGTTTATAATTTTTTCACGTAGATAAAAGACAAAAATTAAGATTCACAAATGCTTATGATTATAAGTCTTTAAATATTTCCCTCTCAGAAACATTAAAATACAAGAGCTGCACATGTAACAAAATTCAAGCCGTGCCATTGAAGAAAAAATGGTCTACAAATGTTAACCGTAAGATAATTCAAGAAGTGGATATTCAAAAGTTGGCAATTTCTCTTGACAAATTTTTCAACCAATCACTTTTTTCATCAGTAAAATGGAAATGGTCTGTTCAATAACTACCCAGTCACATCAAGTGAATCTTAAGCACAGAGAACGCCCTGCAATGTCGTTACTACGAGGGTAGGCTGAAAAGTAATGCACACATGCTTGTAGAGCGCAAACAAAAAGAAATAGCGAGATCGGGCAAAAAGAACATTAAAGTACAATTCTTAAGCTTCAAAATCATGTATTTATTTTTCAACATAGTCAACGTTAAGGTTAACAGATTTCTCCCAACGTGTAACAAGTTTTCTCATTCCGTCACTGAAAAATTCTTCCGACTTTTCTCGAATCCACGACTTGACAGCTGCCTTCACCACATCGTCCGAGGTGTAATGATTACCCTTTAGGTCTCTCTTGAGTAGAGGAAAAAAATAAAGATTACAAGGCTCAAGATCGGGGGAATAAGGAGGGTGTGGAATCGGTTCAAACTTCAGGTTTCGCAGTTCAGGTTATGGCTTTCAGGTTTATGGCTTTTTCAGGCTCGAAACCACGAGATTTTACTACCCATCGATTTACAGTACCCCTATGAACAGCATTGTCACCTTAAACAACCTTTAAACGACGATGAATCTCAGTAGGACTCACTTTTTCAGCTGTTAAAAATTCGATAACAGCCCGCTGTATAACTCGCAGTTGACATAGCACTAGAACACGTCTCCATACTACCGCTTTTCAAAATACACAGGATGAACACAACGATTTCAAACCTGCGCATGCGTATTGTGGAGGGATGGAACTTCCAAATGCCACTTGGCGCTGTTTTGAAGGTCATTTCGTTCGCGCTCTATAAGCATGTGTGCATTTCTTTTCAGCCTACCTACGTATTTTGTCTGTTGTTGTTTCGTCGGGAATTGTGCAGAAGAAAGAAAGAAAAATCATAGAAAAGGCACCATAGAAAGAGAAATACCATAGGAAATAGCACTATCCATAAAAGAGGGGTGCCGTCGCATCGAAAGAGGTTGAACGTCCACCTGTTGGTCCACGGAAAGTTATTCCCCTTCTACCACTCAATGGAAATACCAGTGGAGGCTTTCCCCGATCCGCTACCTATAAGCAGACCTGCGTACCCCTGTAGGGGTTACAGGCTCCTCCGAGGGGTTTTTGGTCCGTGTTTTCAACATTTCATTTTTCTCATTTAAAAATCTTGGGTCACTTAATCCGTAAGTTCAGAAAAATCAGTGAATGATTGTTTCACCATTTGTCCATTATCACGAACCTCGTGAAATCTGCGGATCACAAGTTATGAACGGCTGTTAAAGAGTGAAAATTGTCTCGTGACAGGACACGATGTTTCCCTGCCATAAACATTTAATTCCAAGAAAATTCATTAAAAACATAACTCTCGGCACCCACAGTGCTTTGTGTGGCATCAAGTGGTAACCCCACATAGAATCTATTAAAAGGGACCATCACCTCTGGCAGATGAACCTATAAAAGTTCATTGCTGCATTCGTATCTTCCTTCCTTTTGAACTGAAAAGTCATAGTTACTCCTTTGATTTTAGATAAAATTAAATTTTTTTTGGTAATCAACATGATCCAAAGTTATAGCGACCGAGGCCATCTTTCGAGTATAATTTGTAACGATATCCTGGTAGAGGATCATTTCCATTACCATCAAGAATTGGAGGCCACGACCTCTAGATTTCTAAGGTGACTGTTCACATTACGTCACACAGTGTAATTCGAATCTGAAAACTTTCATCATATCAGAGAGCTCAACATGATCAACCAAAAGTTGTTAAGATCTGAGATAGGTTATGAAAAATAATTAACCTAACCACTAGACCATCTTGGCAATGTAAGATAATGTCCTCTTACGAAACCCATCCCTTGAAATATCAGTCTGAGCTTTTCCTCAACATTTTATAATCTAAAACTTAAACAAAAGGCAATACCCTGCCATTTACAACCCTGCAGTCAGTAACTTATCAAAGCCTCTCTCTTTTTTGAGCTAAGAAAACACTACTGAATTAATGTAAAATAAATTATTTTAATATTGACTTACTAATCGATTATCATTAAATGTTCCTGAAGGTAAGCAACAGTAAAATAGTATTTCCATTATTTCATCCTTTATTTTACATGAGATGTCATTAGCTAAAGAAAATACGACGCAGCGCAAACATTCATGAAAATTTTAGCACGACGATAGAAAAATTACATTTGGAAGTCAAATAAATAATAACGAGAAAATTTTATTAAAACTGTTTGGGGGAAGAAGTATCAATAAAGAGATGCGAATACATAAAAGCATATATAGATATATATTTCCTGCTACTCTTTTTTTCATCATTTTACATCACTTTCAGTTTTATGAATTTCCTTTCAAGCAATCAAAAATGTGAAATAGAATTCTTCAGCTCTCGTATGGGATAGGACCGACTCTTATTTTTTTTATCGTATTTTCATTTCAAATATTCTTTTCCCTTATTATTTTTTTACTTCAAATAAATTACCTCAGAATGAAATAGTTTTAGTAATTCTTGAAACGCTAAACGTAAAGTAATATTTTTTCTCCATTTTCTCGGAAACTTTTAGTTTTTTTTTTTCTCTTCGATGTGGTTTTTTTTTTGTCTCCTAAAATAAATTGGTGGTTTTTGATTCATTCGTTATTTTTATGACTTCAAACTTAAAGTTTATTCTCAAAATTTTCAAATTTTCAAAGTTTTTTTTTTTTTTTAAGATAGCATTGATTTAATTCGTTGCCGGGATTTGATAGAATTGCGTAAAAATCTCAATTCATGTTTCAATAAGGAACTTTTTATTTACAAATATATTTAGAACTTTTATCTAAGTTTAAGCGTGCCCCGCTAAAGTAATTCTGCGCACATAAATTTGTACACATAATCACTTGACTACAAAGCTTCCTTAGTCAAGAACTGTTAAATAATTCGTCTTTTCAAGTAGAAATGTTAGAAACGAATCACAGTGAATATAATGTTCAAGAACCACTGCATATAATAAGACTAAATGGATCCGGTACAGAAAATCCGTGTCAAGGCCTGATTAACTAAGCACTCTACGAGGAAGAGAGGGTGGGAGAGGATGTGATTCCCCAGATATCGCCCCTGGGGGTGCTCGGTCAAATTGAGGTGGCAACTAAGACGGACTCCGACCCTAGTGCTATATAGTAAACCGGAGCTGCATGCTTCAACCCGAAGACTACAGAGGCTGTTCACACATTTTATAGACGATGTATATTATATTCACAAAACTAAATTACATAAAATTCTTGTGTTTTAAATGTTGTATTTGACATCCCTTATTCTGAACTATGTTTCGACACCACAATTTCCAGGATAATAATGCCTTTTGAAGTGACAGAAGAGGTATTCTATACCATTCCTTCTGAACAGCTTTCCAGAGTCCTGTAAGGGTTTTGGGATGACGTTTGGATAATGCAGATTTTAAAAGTCCGAAAGCACAAAAATCCATAGGTGATACATCGGGAGATTTAGTAAGGATATCAGTGAAGGGTATGGCCTTGATACCAGTTTTTTGTTCCATTTCTTTTAGGAAATTTACAGTGGATTTTGATGTGTGACTGCTAGCTTTGTCCTGATGGAGTCTCACAGATTGATGGCACTGTGGGTAAAGCGATGGTATTTCATTCAGAAAAATTGGCGATAAAATGATGTTCCTGGTAGTATTTGGAATTAATCTTGACATTTTTTCCCACTCTCTTTATTTTTAACTTGCCATTATAAGAAAAACCAGCAACAATCATGAATCCCTTAAAAAAACTTTCTTTCGATTCTTTGAACAATGTACTTAAATTTTTTTCTCCCCTTTTATGATAATAAATGGCTTTTTTTTTTCTTGCAATCATTTAAATACACCCATGATTCATCTATTCTGACAATTGTTTTCCATTTTTCTTTGGATAAGTGTTTCTCATATAGAATTCTGCAGCGTGTCCTGCGTTCAGCGATATGATTTGGAAGAAGACGATGCACATTGTGTATTTTCGCTTTCTTAAGATTTAAATCAACGTTTATCATTTTGTTTACAGCGTACACCGAGCATTTTAATGATTTTGCAACTGTCCTTTGACTAGGGGGATTTTCTTTTAACATTAAACAACGTACCTTTGCAATAGTCGAAGATGTCCGTTTTTTCCTTGGATACTTGTTTGGAATTTTTGTCCCACTTGAGGCTCTAATTTGACGTTTCTTTCCTTTCTTGATGACGATATTACCTATCGACGCTTTAGATATCACAAAATCATGACTCTCACATCGTTTTTGGATAACGGAGTATGCATATTTCTCTTCGGAAAGAGCATAAATGTAGCCCTCGAACCACTGCTTTGTTAAAAACTCCATTTTGAATAAAAACAAAACTTTCAAGCCGCAGATGATAATTTTGAATTTTAAAAACATAGTACAATTGCAATTATTTCTTTTGCAGCAAACGATTTTTTATTACCGCTTACCAAAATCGTCTAAAAAATGTGCGAACAGCCTCTGTATATGGACCTGGCCTGAAACGTCCAACCAGGGGTCATTAGAAACAAAACAAACACAAAAACACATAGAAAATACTCAGAAAAAGCACTGTTTATTCTCTTAGTCAAAAGCATGCAACATTACAGCTTTCAGGGAAAATTAACTCAAATTGCATGTATTTGCTATGATTACAGTCACAGATTTAACATTTTGTAAATCCTGTACTGTCTACGAGTATGTTGCTGTATATTTATACTTCTAGATATATTTATCTCGAAACGGATCATTTCACGATATGCCAGTATAAAAAATTAATTCTAAAATTCCTCGCAAGTATCCTGTATAATATTTGCCGCAGCGTACTTTTGCTCCAATTTCAATCGACCATTTTCGACATTCTTTTGAATTACGTATTTTCAAAATATTTTTTCGAAAATATTTTCCACGATTTTGCAAAATTTTTTAATTCGAATAATTTCACAATTTTTTTCCCAAATTATCGAAAAAAATTTAATTTCGGAAATATTTTTAAAATGATTTCCCTTGAAAAAAAAATTTATCTAAAAAATGGTATTTTGCCGCTTAAAGTGGTTAAATTTTTTATATGAGTAAAGTTTTTACAAATACTTAAGGCACATTATTTCAAAACTTTTCCTGTGTCCAAGATTAAGGTTGGTTGGGAGAGCTACAGTATTTTTTATTATTATTTTTTTTTCTACACTAGAGCTTCTTCGACCAGGACCTACTGCTTAAAGCCGATACTTAGCATCTACAAACATCCATAGCAATAGTGGGACTCTAACCTACAGACTCCTGGTACCGAATGCCAGCACTCGACTTTCCTATGTCGAAAAATGAAAGTAAATAGTCACTGATTAGGTAGATATATCAAAAACCTAGCCATGGTTTAAATTTTGAATTTTAAGCCTCTAGAACAAAATTTCAAACTGTACAGGTTTTTTTTTTAAGTATAATGATCTTTATGTGAAACTGTAAAATATTTGGGGTTGAATCGAGGGCGGGATAGTGAGGGTGGATCACGTGATCGCAGGATCGCAGTGATCACTGTCCCTCACTCGTTCGCTTGTGGTAGCTCCCCAAGTATTCTCCCTTGTCTTGAGTTTTGTGTGCAGACAGGCCCTGATTTTCCATTAAGCCCAGGGGCCCCCGAATGTTGGGCCTCCCCCAAAAAAAATTTTAATTTAAAAAGAAAAAAGAAAATTCTCAATTCAATTTTTTTAATTTTACCTTTTTTAATAGCATTTTTTTATATATCCTTTCAAATTTGATTGATTGGTTCATCATATGTATAGTTATATGTATAGTTCATCATATGTATGTTATAGTGTATATAAGGGATTAATAAGTTTTTCTGGTTGCATTGTATTGGTGTTTTAATGATGAAATTGATATGTTGTATTGCTTTTTGTTATTTGATAATGTTCTAGGCTTCTATTCTTCAAATAGCCAATTCTTGGTAGAATGGTACTTTCACAATGATTTTTTTTTTTTTTTTGTGTGTGTGTGTCAATTTTGGAAATGTTACGCCCACATCAGTGTTAGGGGGTCCCCATCCCCAGTTGTGCCTATAGTCAAGAATTTTTTAAATCGGGTCCTGTGTGCAGATACGCGAAAGTCACGTAGAAAATTATATCTTCGTGTAGAGATTTGTAAGCACATCTTGGTGCTAAATAATCTACCGAAATATCATGCCCATGGCAACTTAATATGTTGTATATATATTTTTTGTATATATTATACCTTAGGACTATTTAGTAAAACTTTTAGTTCCCAAGAGTTTGTATTCGTGTGAAATAATTCCTAAGTGTAGAAGTATATAATCATTTTTTACAAAATATGTATGAGAAAGAAAAGTGTGTATGGAATGGGTGCAAATAAAAAAAATTATTCCTCATTAGCACAACGGAGACAGTGATAACACCGGATATTGTTTAAAGAAACAGTATAAAATACGGTAAAATAAAGACTTCTATTATATTAAAATGATTAATACAAAGACACGTATGAAAAGCAAGTCTATACAAAATGGGTGCAAAGGAAAAATAATTTTTTTTGTCCCGGATCAGTTTTATTAACTTTCTCACCGGACGCAGACGGTGACTACCGGTTATTATATAAAGACGCATTATCAAATACGATTATAAAGACGGGTATTATATTAAGATAATTTATGAAAATAGGCATATGAGGGGGGGAAAAGAGCTATTGTAAATTATGTGTAGGAAGAAAAAAAATTCTCCTGGACTCTTTAAAGTTCTAAAACTTTAATGTATCAGTACACTTTTGGGGGTGATTTTTTAAAATTTGGATTTTTTATCTATTTTTTATAATGAGATGCAAGTTAAAACTTGGAAAAATGTAAAAAAATTAGTTGTTACATTAAAATATTTTTTTCAAGGGGAAAACTGGAAAAATGGGTGCAAATTTGACATTACTGCAAAGCATGATAACTAAAAAATAAAGATATTATCATTTTATAAATTGCAGAATAAAGATGACTTTCCCTTTTCCAAATCTCTCTAGAATATAATATTCTCAATATAATAGTCCGTTTATCTCAGAAGTTGTAGCAGTTTAAGTACAGATGTGCAAAAAAATTGCTTAAAATTCATTGTCATTTGTAGTTCATACCAATGTCAACAAAAAAAACTAATCTACAATGATGAGAGCAGTCTTTTCCCTTTACAAACATTTGAAGAGCAACTATTCAAAATTTTAAGACGTTTCATGCATAACTTTTTATTGTTGGATGTTTTACGTAAAGAGAAATGATGAAAGAATTCATTTTGAGAAAAGAAGCTACTTCTGGTTATAAAATTTTTTGACAGTTGTTGTTGAAATTGCTGTTACTCGGCTCTTAGATAGGATAGAAACATAATTCAAACTGAATTAGAAAGATAAAAGATTGTTAGGCTTTGATAATATTGTGGGAAATTGTTATGCTAGATGGCGCTGCCACTCTATAGTTTTGTAACCCCACTCGGACATTCAGATGCGACGCAGATTCGAAGCGAAACGCGGTAGCAAGGATTAGCACCGCACTGTACTGTACTCAAATGCATGCGTGTAAATACTATGTATAATAAAGGCGTATTATGTGCGAACCCGTGATCAGAAATTATTGTGTAATAAGGTGAAGTATTAACAAGAAGAAAGAACCAAGAAAATACTGAACCACCAGCATCCCCCACATAATTTGGAGCATCGGACGGTAAGCTGTTAATATCACCTTTCTTTTGGATACACAGATTAGATGATTAGATACCCATTAGAGGTAAAAATTTTTGATTGAAGATCATCGGGTAAGTGAATTTATTTCTGTTTTCTGAAATTTGTAGAAGTATAAAGATGAGTACAGAAGATTCGCTAAAACGTAACAAAACGAAAAGGGGAACAATTAGAAGTTTAATTACTAAACTAATTAAGAAAATTGATGATGAAATAAATAAACAAGATTCAAACCCAGAAGTTGTTCAAGATTCCCTCGATGTTCTTTTAGAACACAAAACTGCATTAACTGGTTTGGATGAGATCATTGAAAACCAAACTGAAACTAAAGATTTACAATCGGAAATAGAATATTCGGTTGAATATAATCAGTCAATTGTGCTCTGTGGATCGCGTGCAAATAGGTACTTGAGTAAATTAAATAAAGATTCGATTTCAAATCAATGTAATACAGATCTAAATCGATCTAGTACAGAAACAATAGGCGATACAAAATTGAAAACTAATACGAAATTACCTCGTATATCCCTAAATAATTTTACAGGCGACATATGTAAATTTCAAGAGTTTTGGCCTCAATATAAAGTCGCAATTCACGAAAACGAAACACTTCAGGATATAGAAAAATTTAACTATCTTAAAACTTTGCTTAGCGATTCAGCGGCTACCGCCATAAGTGGTCTGCCGTTAACTGCTGAAAACTATAAAACGGCGGTCGATATTTTAACTTCTCGTTATGGGAAAAGAGAAGTTTTAATTGCGTCACATACCAACCATCTTCTAAATTTAGAGCCTGTGCGTAGATCAAACGATGTAACTGCATTAAGAAAATTATACGATGAAATATCTGTACAAATACGAAGTCTTGAATCCCTAGAAATTAAGTCTGACTCGTACAATTGTTTATTGTTGCCTATATTGTACAAATGTATTCCAAATGATCTTGTCTTGCAATTCCATAGGGAGCAAAGTGATAAAAAAGAAACGAATGTAACCGACTTACTAAATTACCTTAATAAGGAAACAGAAGCGCGCGAAAAATCTCTAAATGTAACAACTTATAACTTCGAAAGCACAAAGCCTTTTGAAAATAGAACTAAACAAAACTTTCCAACGAAATATTCTTATCAGGTAAAAAATAAGACCCCATCTGCATTTACTTTAAATACTGTAACAGTAAATCATTGTGCATTTTGTAGCGAAAAACATGAATCTGAAAATTGTAACTTAAATTTAGAGCAGAGGAAGGATTCCTTACGTAAGCAAGCGAAATGTTTCAAATGCTATAAACCATTCCATCGTGCAAACCAGTGCCGTTCGACCCATATTCAATGTACTAATTGCCTGTCAAAGAGGCACCAAAAATCCTTATGCGAGAAAAATATGCAGACAAAACATCCAGTTAAACCTTCCACGAGCGAGAAACAAGTGATAGTTTCGTCTCTGATTCATCAACCACATAATAAAAACAAGTGCGAAACCGGCGACTCTTATGTTTATTTTCAAACGATACGTTGTAAGCTTGTCGGCAGAAACGAAATTGTTAATGTTCGTTTATTACTGGATTCCGCCGCTCAACGGAGCTTCATAAACAAAACTTTCACGTAAATTGGAATTGGAGGTGACAGGTCATGAGTCACTCAGAATTCACACTTTTGCAGGCGGTTCAAACCCACCAGTGAGCTCTCAAAATCGAGTACGTGTGTTATTGAAAGATACGAATTCGGATTATATGTTTAGTCTAGAAGCTTTAGAATCAGAAAGCATTTGTCCGGATATAATAGGAGTGCCTAACGTTGAATTGCGCGCTGAAATTAAAAAATTGGGGATTGATTTGTCAGATGTTTCTGATGAATTAAACGAAGAAGGAAATAAAATAGACTTATTAGTAGGTAGTGATTATTATTGGTCAATTATGACAGGAAAAATTAAACGTCTTTCACCAACTGTTGTTTTGAACGAAACAAAATTTGGATGGACACTTCACGGAAGATTTTCTAATGAAATTAATTCGAGTAATTTAGTGGGAGCAATGTATGTTTCTATTTGGGAGGAAAATAACGATGATGATAAAGCATCGATTGAACTTAAAAGGTTTTGGGAACTTGAATCATTAGGAATTAGGGATGAACCTATAGACACAAAATCATGCGATAAACAAACCTTAGAAGAATTTAAAAGAAATATTAAATTTGAGAATGATAGATATGAAGTCAAGTTACCTATGAGATTCGGTGCAATTGATCTTCCAAATAATTATGATCTTGCAAAAAAGAGATTTAAATTTTTAGTTAAAAGATTTCGAAATAACCCTACTTTATTTAAAGAGTACAAAGCCGTCATTGAAGATTATCTGTCATCGGGAATAGTAGAGATAGTTGAACCCCAGGATGTAAACTCAACTAATGGCAATTTAACCTACTATTTACCCCATCACCCGGTAATTCGAAAAGATAAACAAACTACGAAACTGCGCATTGTTTTTGATGCTTCTGCACATTCTCCTTCTCAGTTATCTCTAAATGACGTACTTCTTCCAGGTCCAAATTTAAATTCAGATTTATTTGATTTAATTTTACAATTCAGGAGTAATAACATCGCGGTAGTGGCAGATATAGAAAAGGCATTTCTACAAATAAGCCTTGCAGAAAGTGATAGAGATTTGACCCGATTTTTGTGGATTGATCAACTTCCACAAAATGCAGATTCTCCGTTGGAATTTGTAATAATGAAAATGACGCGTGTATTATTTGGTGTGACATCTAGTCCGTTTCTGTTAGGAGCCGTAATTAAACACCATGTAAAAGAATTCGAAAGTCAATATCCCGAAACTTGCTCTGTAATCAATAATTCAATGTATGTAGATGATTTGTTGTTAGGTGCATCTACAGTGGAAGAGGCATTAAAGCTATCAAAAGAGTCATTCGACATTTTTCTAAAAGCTAATATGTCCCTACGCAAATGGCAAAGTAATTCTCCTCTTTTAAAGGAATATTTACGAACATCAAATTTGGATGTATGTCTCGACACATCGCTTAGTGCAACCCCATTTAAAATTTTGGGATTAATATGGGATACCAATAAAGATATTTTCAGATTAGATAATCACAATCTTTCGGAATTTGTTAATTGTCAAGAAAAAACTAAAAGAACCGTAATTCGTGCGGCTGGGAGAATTTTTGATCCAGTTGGATTCCTAACTCCGTTTACAGTCATTATAAAAATTATTTTCCAGTCATTGTGGGAACAGGGTATCGATTGGGACCAAAATTTGCCAGAAAATCTAGAGAACAAATGGGATAGCTGGTGTGCACAACTTCCACACCTTAGTAAGATAGAAATACCCAGGTACTATTTCCGAGATTTACAGGGCACTTATGACAACGTAGAAATTCACTGTTTTAGTGATGCAAGCGAAAAGGCCTTTGGTGCTGTGATTTTTCTTAGATTCGAAAAGGATAACGATGTGAAGACAAGCTTTGTTACTTCAAAAGGCAGACTAGCTCCAATAAAACGTTTGTCATTACCAAGATTAGAACTTATCGGTGCCTTGATTGGCGCTAGGCTGATCAACCGTGTACTGTCAATCCTTAAGTTTAGTGTTAAAAAACAATATTTGTGGACAGATTCGAACATTGTTCTTCACTGGGTTAAGAGCTCCTCTAGTACATGGAAACCCTTCGTGAGTAACAGGATTGTTGAAATCCAAACTCTAACTAACCCAAAAGACTGGAGACATTGTCCTGGTCGTGATAATCCTGCTGATAGACTTACAAGAGGACTCAATCTTACGGACCTCGAAAATGATAAGTTATGGTGGTCTGGTCCTCCATGGCTGATTAAAGATATTGAATTTTGGCCCAGAGAAGCAAAAGAAGCAGAAGACGAATTTAAGCAGGAAGAAGCTAGAAAGATAATTTCTCAGAATTTTTGTACATCAGATTTTCAAGAACAATTTATAAATATGGAGCGTTTTAGTTCGTTACTAAAGATAATTAGAATAGTAGCATGGATAAAAAGGTTCATATTTAACTCAAGAAATTCGACTAAACGTGAAGGAACCTTATCAGCTAAAGAAATGACAGAAGCCGAAGAGTTCATGATAAAAGAAGTGCAAATGAAAGTTTATAAAGAAGAAATTGATTCCTTAAAAGATAGTGAGCACGTTAAGAAAAATTCAAAAATTTACAGTTTATACCCATATTTAGATGACAATAATTTATTACGAATAGGAAGTAGACTCAATCAAGGTAATTTTAGTCCGAGTGTGATAAATCCAATTCTATTACCTAGAAATGAAAGATTCACAGAATTGTTAGTAATGCAAGAGCATCAAAAAATGATGCATAGCGGAGTTACTTTGACCCTAACAAAAATAAGAAAACGATTTTGGATTCCGCAAGGACGACAATTCGTCAGAAAAACCATCGGAAAATGTCTACTTTGTAAGAAATATAATGCAAAACCATCCAACCAATTAACAGGTCAACTCCCAAGAGACAGAATAACAATCACCACCATTCAGCGTAATCGGGTTAGATTTTGCAGGACCGATTTTCATAAGAAGAGATAAAAACGATACCTCAAAATCGTACATCGTATTATTCACCTGCGCCACAACCAGAGCTGTCCATTTAGAACTGTCAACAGACATGACCACAAAATCCTTTCTTTTGGCCTTTCGACGATTTCTGTCAAGACGTGGCACTTGTAAGGTAATATACTCAGATAATGCTTAAAGTTTCAAGGCTGCGGATAAAGAGCTTCAAAACTTTCATAAGATCATAAAAGAGCGCGAACTACAAGATTTCATTTCCAGCCAAAGTGTGAAATGGAAGTTCATCGTGGAACGTGCCCCATGGTGGGGAGGCTTCTACGAGAGAATGGTAAAATGTGTAAAAGACCCATTGCGGAAGATTTTGGGACGATCTCTCCTTTCATTTGAGGAAGTAACGACAATTTTAACGGAAATTGAAGCCGTTCTCAATATGCGACCTCTGACTTACACAACCAGTGAATTTGGAGAACCTGAGCCCCTCACACCTGCTCATTTCCTCCATTTCGGTAGACAGGACTTTAGTTATCCTCTCCATTTTGCTGAACTGGAAAATAAACTTTCCACTAAAGAGAATTTAATCCGAAGGAAGATTTATCAAACAAGATTATTGAAACAGCTGTGGACTAAATGGAAGGAACAATATTTATTCCATTTGAACTCTGCCCATCATTATAAAACTGCAGAAAAACACCGAAATCTCCAGGTCGGAGACATTGTACTGGTAGACGGGACTTCCAAATCTAAACTGTTATGGGATTTGGGAATAATTCTAGACATTATTCATGGTAGAGACAATCTTATTAGAGCATGTATGGTAAAAACTTCAAAGGGATTGTTCAGAAAACCAGTACAACTGTTGTATCCTTTTGAATTAGATTCTACTTGAATGATTAATTGTGTAACTTTAAGTGTTTAAAACTGATTTTATATGCTTTTTTTTTCTTTTTTTGCATTGTTTAAATATTATTTCTCTGCATAAAATGTTTAATTTTAAAATTAATTTTTTTATCTTATAACTAGTCAATTTACATGAAGTATTTTACTTTTTACAATTTAAGTATGATATGCGATAATTTGAGTTTTATTTCTTTGCAATTGATTTTTTCATATTGATATGTGGATTTAATTTTGATTTAATATTAAAATATATATATGTTTAATACAATTTCATTGAGACATTTGAATTTGAATATGTTTCTATTAGAATATTATTGTACTTGAATTTAGATATTGTTTATTTTGAAAAGTGTTAAATATTGATTGTAATAATTATGTACTCTTAAAAGAGTCCAGGTGGGGAGTGTGTGGGAAATTGTTATGCTAGATGGCGCTGCCACTCTATAGTTTTGTAACCCCACTCGGACATTCAGATGCGACGCAGATTCGAAGCGAAACGCGGTAGCAAGGATTAGCACCGCACTGTACTGTACTCAAATGCATGCGTGTAAATACTATGTATAATAAAGGCGTATTATGTGCGAACCCGTGATCAGAAATTATTGTGTAATAAGGTGAAGTATTAACAAGAAGAAAGAACCAAGAAAATACTGAACCACCAGCATCCCCCACAAATATTGTATAAGTGGAAAAACGATTTTTTTAAATCGAAAATGCCGTTTCAAATGTGTAAGGATAACTTAAATGCGCTTTGGCGATACAATAAAACTTAATACAAAACAACAGGTTAACTTTCCTTAGGTTAGTAAATTTCAAGGGCACCGAACTGAGACGCCAGACACTTTTACCTCTTCACTTCATTTATAAATACATGATTATTATCTGCGCGAGCACAATTTGAAACATGCATTTCGACCAGAGAATTTTTTTCTCTTTTCTCAGATATATTGATTGGGTGTCAACAGCTTTTGCTGTTCGGATATTTTATTTTGATTTTAACTTCTATTGCATTTTTAAAGTTTTTATAGTAATGCAGTCAGTGGTTTATGCAGTCAGTGAAGTTTTAATATACCCCAGGCGACAACCAAGCAATGAACACTTCTTCAATACCACAATTAGTTAAAAAGTGATGGCTACGTGTTTCAAACTAATTAATAGTTCGTCAACAAGCCAAGGGACAATGGTAGGATTGTCGCAATGAACAAATCATAAATGCTGCAATTCATTGCGACAATCGCACCAATTCTTCTCCGCTTGATGATGAATTATTGATTACTTCGAAACATGTAGACACTGCTGCTTAATTTATTGTAGCAGTGAAGAAGTGTTCTTTGCGTAATTATTATCCACAAGTTTCTGTTAAGTCTCAAGTGACAAAGTCTTGTAAAACAATTAAAAAAATCAGCTCTAAAAATCTGAAAACGAGACCAAACTGAAATCCTAATGAACTGAGTTTGTGTGAGAGAGGTAAATGAAAATTGTATTTGTTTGTAGAGGAAAAGGAAAATTGTATGAAAATTCTATCGTATTTTTTTCCAGTTTTAATAGTAATGCAGTCAGTGGTTTATTCAGTCAGTGAAGTTTTAATATACCCCAGGTGACAACCAAGCAAAGAAAACTTTTTAAATATCACAATTAATTAAATAGGGGTGGCTACGTGCTTGAAACTAATCAATAGTTCATCAACAGGCCAAGGGGCAAGGTAGGATTGTCGCAATGAACAAATCATAAATGCTGCAATTCATTGCGACAATCGCACCAATTCTCCTCCGCCTGAAGATGAATTATTGATTGCTTCGAAACATGTAGCCACTGCTGTTTAATTTATTGTAGCATTGAAGAAGTGTTCTTTACGCAATTATTATCCACAAGTTTCTATAAGTCTCAAGTGACAATGTCTGTCAAAACATAATTATTTTTAGAAAATCAGCTCTGGAAATCTGCAGATGAGACCAAACTGAGATCCTAATGAACTGAATTTGATTGCATGAGAGAGGAAAATGAAAATATAATAAAAAGTTTCAGCAAATATTTCTTTAAAAACAATAATGCGGATATTATTGTCTAATTATGTCTACTTCTCTGCCTGTGAAATAGAGTTTTTAAACAATGGCAATAGTTTTATAGATATAATGATGTCCCAAAACAAAAATGATGGCTAGGAGGTAAATTTATGTGATATATATATATATATATATATATATATATATATATATATATATATATATAATATGCACACATATTTTAGATTCTGAATTTCATAGACAAACTTTTAAAATAAAGGAGTTTATTAAGAATATAATAATGATAGTTACATAAAGAAACAATTGATGAAAAGAGAACCATTTTAAAATGTTTGCAATTAAGGAAAATAGAATTTTTTCCCATTAAAATTGGGAACTGTTGTTGTTGTTTCTAATGCCCCCGGTCCGAAATTTGTTCCAGACCAGGTCCATATAGGCTAGCGGACTCAGGGAGGCTCCACCAGACGGATTGGAGTCCTATTTAGGCAGGTACCATCTCAATTTTCTCCGACCAATCTCAGTGGGATCGTACCCTCTCCCACTCTCTCTGACCTCATATAGGGACTTTCCGGTCTATGGATTTAAGGTGCCCATATTCGGCCTAGACACGGAGGTATTGAATGGTGCTTATCGGGATTCCATCGTAGCACAGCACAAAAACTGACGCGCTACCACTAGGCTACCTTGAGCTGAACTCATTGAAATGTTGTCATTTGAATCTAACGCAGCGGTTTCCAACATTTATGCTACTACCTCCCTAAAAAAATTTCCGTGCCTCCCTATCTTTAAATAGATATAATAATATACTAAACACGTTTCAACTAATAATAACTTTATTACAAAAAAATGAAAACTACAATTAACAGAATAATAAAAAGATTTTGCTATAACAATACTAGCATGCATATTTATTTTTATATTAAATTACTAATTAAACTACATCTAACGCATCAAAATTTAATGCGAGGGTTGTTGTTTATTGGTACAAAGTTTATCAAATCTTGGGGGCAATGTGGAGATTGCCGCTCGTAACTTTTTTTTGGACTATTAACCTGGTTCGATATTTGGTTTTCTTTGCAGCCCGTTTCACATAAATAAGATGCTACAAACGGTAGAAGCACTTAGATTGCTTAGCAATACAAAGATTCATATTCTCCACTAAGATTCATCCAAAATTTAATTTTGATTTCATTTTGAAACTTTTTTTTCAGTGAGCTATCGCATGATAATTCTATCAATTTCTCTTTTTGGATGGTTGTCAACTCAAATTAGTCTATTTATAGATATTATGGTACGAACATTTTTTTTATTAAAATGTTTTGGCGCCTCCAATAGTCCGCGTCTCTCCTGGGAGTCGCACCTCCCAGGTTGGAAACCGCGGATCTAGCGTCTAATGAAGGTGCTTCTTATATTCTATGAATACACATGGTAAGGAGAGAGTTAAACACTAAGCCCGTCTGCACACGGAGCAACTCAAAAGAAACTGATAACTGACTCAAATCACAAACCAGTCCGTGATGAGTCGCAACCTATGTAATTGAATGGAGCCACGCACACGGCGCAACTGGTTACAAACCCGTCGACGGGTTTGTAACCAGTTGCGCCGTGTGCGTGGCTCCATTCAATTACATAGGTTGCGACTCATCACGGACTGGTTTGTGATTTGAGTCAGTTATCAGTTTCTTTTGAGTTGCTCCGTGTGCAGACGGCCTAACTCAATCACCCCCCAAAAAATATGTTTAAAATCTTTTACATAAATGACTATAAAATATGATAAAACAAGAATTTTTTACCTTATAATTTTTTGTATTTCTTTCTTTACTACTAAGTATTTGATAAATGACCAGATGGTGTGAGAAAAACTTATACCCACTTAAGCTTATCTGTTGCTGTTATCAGTTCCTTTTTGCAACACATCCTACTTATTTTGATAAATATGTTAGATACTTTTCAGCATCCTGGTATAGCAGTGTATATGTAGTTATGGCGCACCTGACTTGAAAAGAAAACTTAAAATTTCGGTAACACAGGAGAGTGACATCTCCAAACTTTCGAGTTCTTTCCAATAAACTCTGTGCTCGAGAAATAAAACTTGATTATCAGACTTTCGTACATTCCTAACACACTGGAAGCTTTTTAATGAAATTTGTCAAATTCGTTTCTTCTTTACCACCTTTAATGTAATAATATCCGGAATTTCTGGCAGACGCAGGTTTTTAGGATAAAATATTTAAAATATACCTTTTTTATATATAAAAACTACTTTAACAATATTAGTTATATGTATCACCTCTTAAATGTCATTAAACTAATAGTAATAATAATTTAAATTGAATATTTAATGGCATTGACAGCTTCATAAATTAAGTTCGCGTGTTATCAGAATATCCATTAAAGTAAACTTTTCATTTTTTTATTTGTGAAATGAAGGTAGAGTGCTAGACAGACTTTGATGAATCGTGCATTAATTTCCCTTTAGTAAAACTACATTCTACTTGATCAAGGCATAAAGACTTCGTCTGGTTGTATGCCACTCAAGCGCAATTTACATGTGGGGGACGGATTATCCCGTGTGTACTTTTGGCAAAGGAAAATTCAATTTTTACCTTTTTGGTGCATTTTCTGAGAATCAGGATAATTTTATGCGCATATAACTAACCTTTTAAAATGCGACGCATTCCTGAACAGTTATTTGCTTCACTTAAATTATTTTATGTTTTTAAGTTCAATTAAAACTATTTTTACGTAATGATGCCAATAAACTGAAATTGCTGATGTAGGTGAGTGTCGTTGAAAATATTTTTTAATTATGCCGATAACTTCAAATGTTATGTTACGTTTAGTCGTCTTTACTGTACTTAGAGAAATCACCGCGACGTAGCCCACGGCACGTAGATTAAAAAACTTGTAAAGAATGAAGAAATAATTTGAAGAAGATGAATGATAACATTCTAATATAATCGGTTAATAAGAGCTTACTTCATAGTTTGCTTAACGAGGACTAATTACACTAGAAAAACAATTTAGTGTTAATTCCGAAAGCCAACAAACATCCATATCAACAGCGGGACTTGATCACACAGACTCTGGTACTAGAATCCTAGACATATTATTATGCCAGGTGATGGCCAAATTAGGGTGCTGCATTTGTTCAGATCCTGTGGGTTCGAATCCCACTGGGGGCATGAATGTTTGTAACTGTTCGAAATCGGCTTTAAACTGTAGGTCCCGGTCTAATTAGCCATACTGTAGTAAAAATTTGACCGTAGCACTGAAAACCAAACCAAACCTATACATATTATATTCAAACAAAAGCGATAAAAGTTATATTCGAGTACACGCGTATGGTGAATTATTTAGACAAGCGCGATTGGTTTTCTGAACGCTCAAAACTCCATGAGTTATATGCGTATCGCAGTAAGTATTTAATTTCACAGCCAAGAACTGCTCGAAAGTGAACACGTAATAGATAAATAGTAATATTTCAGTAACACATTTTTATTTTATAATATTGGGACAAATGATTACACATAAAGATTACTCTAAATAAGACGACCTTGCACCATACAAAATAGAAAGATCTAAAAAACTTTTTTAGAGGATTAAATATTTTATTTTGTTGAACCTCCCCCACACGGACAAAATATTTTCTCCTTTAGGTTTTTGACCGTGTTGCAATCACTTTCAGTTTCATAATATTTCATACTTGCAGCAGTCTGTCGAAATTTTGAGAAGATTATCAGGGACGGGAGTTTGATAAACAACCAGCATAACTCTTGTAACTGCCAAAAGACTTAACATTTCATATGACGATCAAGAAAATAACCGAAGCGGGACTATGTCTCAGTAGAATGTTTTTTTATCATTTGAATTTTGTGCAATCTACTCTGCGTGATTATATTAACTCGTTACCAAAATAGCTTCTCGCCCCATGCGAAGAAACTAACAACTTTATTAAAAATGTGAGGTATTCATTTTCTTCATTCAATATGAAACTTCAATGTATACTTCTTTTAATATTTTAACTACAGAGAATTTAACTTAAAAGAATGCCTGTATCCAACGTTAACAGTGCCGACATCTGACAAAGTAATACTATATTCTATAATTAGAATACATCAAATATTATTAATCTAACTAAGAATATAGTATTGGGTTCACTTTGTAAATGTATTAAATTTCACTTCAATGAGATAAAAAATATTTCAAATGAAATTAAGATAAGATACGGATTTTACAATGAATTATTATACATAAATCCTATATCAAACGTCACTCGGTTCACCTTTCATGATACGCAGAAAATATGTTCATGTTGCATTTTCAGGAGAATCTGTTGAAATTCTGCTTACGAGGAATTGTCGTTGAATCTTATCGATTGGTTATTTAACACGTCTGCTACATTCCAAGAAACATACCAACATTATACAATACCAACATTAGTGCTTATAGGTAGGCAATTACAAGTGATAACTTTTACAGTCGTATGGTTTTCAGAACTGTAATCTTCAATAATACAGAAAAGCAGTTTATGTCGAAATTCAGACTACAAACAACAGTGAACAGCAACTTCCAGAAGTCTCGGGCCCAACTTACCGGTAGTATTGTTCGTTAATGTTTTTGCAAAAAAAAAAAGTAAAATCAAGCAGTTTAAGTAAATAATCAATTCTATCAGTGAATGTGTATTAGAAATTAATGATTCAATTATGTAAAAAGAATTGCACATAATATTAACAAGCAAGCATTAAAAATACACTGTTTCAGTTCCGCTGGGCATCAGTTATGCACAACTTGCAATGGACGTCTTCAATTGATATCGTTCTTCGCTCGCCTATCATTGGTTAACTGAAAACAGTCGGCTCAATTTACCCAAAATTTACGTTTCTAGACCGAAGGAAAAACGTATTTGAACTATAGTATTATGTCACGAGGCTTTTCGCTCAACTTCTGTACAAAAGACCTATTTGAAAGAACTGGAAAGGGCATAGTGTTAAGAAAGCTCAGCGGTGGGATATGGAATGAATATGTTGTCATTTAAAAGAAAATTTAACATAATTTCCCCCGTGTATAAACATCCTTCTCAGGCAGGTCTATAAAATTTTAAAAACAAAACTTCATAATCCAGAATTCCCATTTTTACACTGTTATGTTAAAATTATCAAAATTTACAAAATAAGTAAGTTATAATTCATTAAATCTAAATTTTATCTCACTTATGTAAAAATGTATCAGTTTCATAGTCAACATCTTATTAATTATTTTCTATTAAAGCACAACTTTAAGGTAATATTACCCTTAAACAGATTCTGATTCCAAAACTACAGAGCTCAATTTCGTCACTCAAACCCAAACCAGTGTAACACTAAATATTGCAATTAGAAAGTGTCCTCCTAAAAACAAATCCTGTCTTGTCCGGATCGCTGACAGTCCGTTAACTAACTTATGGATGACAACAGTGTTTCTAATCTACCTGTCGTCCCTTCTCTCTGAAAAGCCGATAAAGTCACCAAGACATCCCCTGTTGCCTCAAGTGTCCACAAGGTGTCCAGCACAGCTCTGGATTAGAAGGAACGCCTTAATTCCGGTCCTTCGGGATATAGTTGTAACCTAATCGAAGATATTTTTGGGGAGAATTAGAACCGCTTGCTTTTCTCTCTCTTTTTCTATCTGTTTAGGGATTAGTGGAATTTGCCATAAAGTGAGTGTCATATTTTCACACGAAACAAGGTAAAGAAAAGTTTTTAAAATATATATATGATTTTATTTGACAGTAGTGCGTTGGAAAAATAATCTAAAAGATACTTTTTTTGCAAAAGCAAGCCATTGATCGGTAACTCGATAGGTTTTCCAGTTTGGGTTATTTTTATGAAATAATTTAAATTTTGTTATATTTTTCACTGTTCAGGTGTTAGTGCTAAGATTTAGGTTAGTATTTTTTAAAAAGTTCTTGTGCTGTAATTGGGGCAATATACACACAGGAAATTCACCTTTAATAAGTTTACCCAATATTTTTTACTGATACTACGATGTATTTACACATCTCCAAGAAAAGATAAGAAAAAGCTTAAGATTAGTCTTAGCATGGGTCTTTACTTTTCCTAAGTTATTCATTAGAAACATTTAGATTTAAAAAGACAATATGTAAGAAAATCTAATTTTTCCTCAACTGTTTATTTATACAGATTTACTAGTTTTGTTACATGCTCATAGTTCTTTCTTCGGGATATATAAAACGGCTCGCAACGTTCGCTAAAAACGTTTCGGGGTACTTTCGTACATATTTAAAAGTAAAATTCTTGCACATTTATGTGGACATATGTTGTAACTCAAGTGTGGCAAAAATACAATATTTGTCAATATGCATTATAATTTAGAATTGCTTAAATCAACTCAAGATGGTAAGGAAATCAAAGAATTCCTTCCCAGAATAATAAAGATTACAGTCGCAAAAGATATGCATCACTCGTCAAATTGAGACAGCAGTCACTGCCTTTGTCTAGTTAATTGAATCTTCATTATGATTAAACAACAGAATATATAACTTATGAAACGAATTCATATGAGAAATTACTCTATATTCTTAATATTGGTTGAATAGGTTCGTCATAATACCATCCACACACACACACATTTTTTATATATATGTATATTTAAACACACAGGTGGTTATCAAAATAATGGAAACACTAAGAAACCTCATGAAAACCTTTATTAACACGGCTAAGAATCACCTTTGTCATGTAATACCACCTGATTCACCTTGAAATTAGATTATACAAGTCATGAATAGTGGTTAAGAATATATTATACCATTTTTCAAGGAAAAATCATGAAAATTTCTGTAGAGATACTGTGGTGGATATCGATACCTGGCTCTATCCGCTTATACAGATCATTGGATATACAGGTGATACAGGTTACCGCTTATACAGGTGATTGGATGATATATAGTCGGGGGGTGGGTTCTACAGGGCAAGACAATATATTTGACTACTTTTTCATGTTCTTCAAACCAATACTTGATGTATTTAGCTGTATTTATAGGGGGATTATCATACCGGAGAACGCCATCTCCTGAAAGAAACAATGTTTCCACCATAGGATGGACTAGGAAGCTAAAATTTCGACATAGTCTTTCTTATTCAATCTCCCTTTCAAGGTTACAATAGAGTGGGAAGAAAACCATGAGATATCATCCCAAATCCTGATAGATCTACCTCCATGATTGACAGTTGAGATGAGACAGCCAGAATCTTACGCTTGTGTAGGAATTCTCCAGACAAACGCACGTCCTGTTGCGAGGAACAATGTGAACAATGATTCGTCTGACCAAATACCGTTTTTCGACTTATTATTCGACCAGGATTTGCGCACCATTGTGGGCGATATTTTGTATTGGCATCTATTACAAGTGGCTTGGGAACAGCTACTCTTCCGTAAATGCTCTATACGTGAAGTTCTCTTCTACTTCTAATGGTTGATACCGGAAAATGCAGATGGAGATTGAGCTCTTCAGGCATTTTTGTTCCAGTTGTTTTCTTTCTTCCTGTCGCAATCCGCTTCATTACCTCGTCCGTCTCTTTCACTCAGCTCTCTCTTTCTTCCACTATTCTGTTTGGCAAAGGGTGTTTATCCATGCACATTGTATGCTATCATGACTTTCGATATCATAGCTCGAAAACATCCATTAGCCTGGGGTTGCAGTAACAGATACTCCAATTTCAACGCGCTCCAAAAATTCGCCCTTTTCGCAAGGTCTGCAAGGTTTGATATTTTACGCTGTTCCCCCAAAAAGCACGATGGCCTTAGCTTCATTACTGCTATCTGACAGTAGAATAATGCACACACTATATTATATAAAAAAATACCGGTGGCCAGACTTGTTTTTTTTAAGGAATACGAAGCACATTCATAAACACCACTAACATTGATAAATATTTCCATTATTGTGATAACCACCTGTGTGTGTGTGTATGTATGTATATATATATATATATATATATATATATATATATATATATATATATATATATATATATATATATATATATGTATGGCTCGTTTCCAATAAATAGTACGTAACCTCAAATCTTGAATTTTTCAGGGAAGAGGAAAATATTTTTAATTAATATATGGCATGTAAGCGATCTTCACTTTTACATTTTGAGCGTGGTATGTGTTAATTCATTAAACTATCAATTCATAATTGGAGAAATTAATAATTCACAAATTAATAATTTATGTCTTATCGGAATCAACTGTATTATCAGCTGTTATACGTCATATTGCAAACCAAGCAAATACTCGCTTTCTATTGGTTGCAGGCTGATGCGGTATTGCTAGCAAGTGGAGAATGTTAATTTATAATAGTGATACCTAGATTATTATTTATATATGTTAAGAATTAGGTAGAGAAAGGGGAATAATCGAGATAATATACAGGGGGGCTTCAGGGTAGTTTAAATTCGTGGCGTTAAACGCGACTATTTTAATATTCGCATGTAGCGAGCAAGCGCCGATTCTCAATACTTCAAAAAGGGGAATCCCCCTTTAGAAAGTGGACTTAATTCACGAGGTGTTTGATAAGAACCATAGGGACAATCTATATTTAGTATCAAATTTAACCACGCCCCAACCCAATGTTCGGTGCAACGTCATGAATGCGTCACGGAGCGTTGCGCGTAGTTTGAAACAAAGGTTTTTTAATATAGAGAGGGATTGGATTTGATCGAGGCTGGTCGCGTGTCGCAGGGGTGTGAGACGATGAACTTGGCATGGATTGAATTGAAGTAGTTTATTATTAGGAATAAAACTCTTGGATGTAATTTAATTGCAGTTCTTTCCCACAGGCCTTTATTCCCTGACTGCTATAGTAACTAATATTATTAGGGAAAAGTTAAGAGGGATTAACGTGTATAATAAGCTTCGTCATATATATATATATATATGGTAAGAAAACTACAAACATTAAATAATTGTAAATCTATAGTCACATATGATTTCAAAGATTTATTCAACAATATCAATATAATTGATTTAATTAGGGTAATTATAACTTTAGTAAAAAATAATATTCAATACTTAAACAAAGAATTTAAACTAACTAATTTCAATAGGTTATTAGAATTTGTAACTAAACATAATTATATAGTTCACAATAATAGAATATACTTACAGGTTAAAGGTGTACCACAAGGTGGAAATGCTGCCAGTATGCTAGCCACTTTATATTTAAATTTTTTTGAAGTTGATAATATTAATAATATTGTTAATAGCAATTACCAAATTTTTAGATATATTGATGACATAATCGTAATTAATAATAGTAATAATAATATAGCCCTAAATTTTTACCCTAAAAATCTAGAACTAGTACAAAGTAGCCAAGATAAACTTAATGTAAACTTCTTAGATATAAACATAAAAATAAATTCTCATAGCAATTTTACTTTTGATCTTTATGATAAAAAGATCAGAATATGACTTTAGTATAGTAAAATATCAAAGTTACTTAACATGCTTACACAAATCTGCATTTAATAATATTATTGTTAATCAACTAGTAAGAATAAATAGGCTTTGTTCTAAGGACAATAGGCATACGCATATAAAATAATTGTTAATAGTACTAAAACGTAATTATTACCCTGATAGTCTTTCCAAGCACATAATTCGTTGTTTTAGATTTAATTAATAGCACGTTCTGTTGCTAATAATTAGTAATACAAAACTAAATGATTAAAGTTAGTAAATAACTACTAAAAAAGTAAATAAAAACTAGAGTAATTAAAATAATAAATAATAATAACTCTTAGTCATAATAAATGTCTAAGTTAACTTAGGTTATTATGTCCTATAAAACAGTATCCTTTGTAAGTCTGCTTTTGTGAATCCATTTGCTCCATGGTTGCAATGTTTGTGACGTCAGTCTTTTTGAGGTCTCCTTAACTTAACTTTCACTTCGTCTGGCGCCGAGTTTGGTGTTCTATGATAAAGCCACTGATTGTTCACTTCTGTTTCCTATGGATTGTACGGTATCTAAGTATGTTTATTGCTCAGATCATACTTATTAGAAACAATCCATTGGTTTTTAGATAGTATCCGCACCGCTGATGAAAAGATGCTGTCAAAAACCTATTTTTCACTTATCTTTTCATGTTTTTGGTTCCTGGCTGTAGTGGTTTATGGCTTATACTGGTTTTTCACTTACAGCTTTGTCAAATATATATATATATATATATATATATATATATATATATATATATATATATACAGCATTAACTTCATAGGATTGAAAACACTTCTAAAGAATGGCATTCAATATCTCATGTTTCGGCTGACTGCAAAGCTCTCATGTATTAGTTTTCTCCATTCTGTATCTTTAAATCGTTCTTAAACGAAAAAATTGATTTTCATGATCCTTACCTCTCATTATAATCATTTGAATCTAATTTTTATACAATTTCTTTGTGGGTTTTTCCACTTTTTGTACGTTTGATTACTTTTAAATTGTTCAGATTATATTTCTTTTGTATTATTGGTTCTCTTTCTTTCTTCTGTCTTTGCTGATTATTACTTCCGTTTCTTTCTTTCTGTACTTTAGTATTATCTGTAGGATTTCTTGTGGTTTTCCTGTCGGCAATACCTTTTCTGCGGCTTCATTATTGTTTTCAGAAATTGCAATGTTTTTCTCGTGGCATTCGACTTAGCTATTGATTGTGTAACACTCTTGGTTGCGTTGCATCTTCCTACGAAGACTGATTCTTCCACACCCTTGAAATTTTAAATTTGTTCTACATTTTTCTTTCTAGCGAATTTTTACGGACTAGTTTTACCTCTAATCGGCTCCTTTTTTAGTTTAAATTTTTGTATATATTTTAGTTTCTGATAGGAAAATTGCGCGGTGCCTACTTAACGTGGTGACATTCGTTTTGTTTACTTTTATCTTGTCACTTCCTAACATAGAGGTGTCAGCCGTTTGAGATGTCAGCCTTACAAATATCCCATCAATGCGATGGTATTCAGTGTGTCGACTGTTGCAAATATGACGTCGTAGCTTATTTTTTTCTCTTACATATTTGCCGAATGAAACTACTTTTTTTTAGCGGACCATGTCTGGCCGCATGTAACTGTAGACCGTGTCTCTTACGCAAAGGTTTAATCTATAAGTATGAACCAGTTCCGTAACTGACTGGCATACAACGCCCAGACCAAACCACTGGACCTAAAGGGCTGAAATTTTGCATGGCGATTCATCTTACAGTGTAGGGTTGCATTAAGAAAAGACTTTTGAAAACTTCTTAGATTTTTTTTAATTAAATTTTAAGCTGTTTTGCAACATTGTTTTAAGTTTGCATTTAAAATAATCTGAGGGTCATAAAATTTATATCACGAGAAAGATGATCATAAAAATTCCTTTAAAATGAAATCTTTTTCTAATCTTTACCTCCATTTTCTGAATTTTTGGGAAATTTTAAAGTTTAATTTTTAGAATTTAATTTATTAAATGCTGATTACGTGGTTTCTTTTCTTTTTATGATACTTGAAATTAATTTTGCGTCACGTAGATAACAATGAAATAAATTAACAAGAAAATAGTAAAATAGGTAAAATATAAAATTCAACCACTAGACTAATTGAGAAGGAAGTTTTTTAAGAATTTAATGCAAATTAGTATGTTTTATGGTTATTAAACATACAAATTGCATACATTGACCGTTGTATTTAATTTGAATATTTTCTTCTACATTATTTTGTCTATAAAAATATCCGTTATGGTTTTTTTATAAATATATTTTTTGTTTTTTTTAAATTTCATACATTGACCATTGTATTTATTATAAATATTGTTTTTTTTTGCATTAATTGCATACATTGATCGTTGTATTTAATTTGAAGGTACTCTGTAGCGAAGTACGGGTATTCAGCTAGTTGTATATAAGAACAACAGGATTTGTCAATGTGTCAGTCAGTCTGCGGCATCTATTAATCTCCCGCTCTCGGTTAGAGGTGAGGAGAGAGTATCTTTTCGTGAGCCATGTAAATTATTTCTTTTTGAGCAGTTGTCTCGCTACCTAGTTTTAGCTATTCATCTGTACATATGATCATCGCATAGACCATTAAATGATCTTTACTTATACGAATTGTATTATCATTCAAAAGTCCCTTTTCCACTGCGCGCCCTGCACAACAGTTTCATATTGATGAATTTAATAATTTAAATATAGTTGATAAAACATCTTAAAATATGAGTTCCAGAAAAATTTTAAACCGTCATGGGGGCCGAGGTATTTTCTTCCCTCCAAGAAAATACTTTTGAATAACCATTTAAAATTTCTGTTTTATAAAAACTGACGTTGAAATTTTAATAGAAAAGGAAATTAAATGCACAGATTGTGAGACTTTTCCATGGAAAAGATAGTAATACAAAAGTTTCCAGCAAACAGAATTAAATATCTCAAGACGTTTAAAAACTCTTTTACAAAATAAAACCAATATTATTTAGTCATGTTATTTTCTGAAGAATGCAAGAAAAACAAATCACTATGATATTTAATTCAGAGTTTCTTTTCCCCGCGAAAAACTAAGTTTGAAAAATCTAAAACTTTTAAGGCGTTTTTAAAAGTTCTGAGATTATAATACATAACAATTCTGGGATAAAATAAAAAAAACTGTTTCTTTCATCATTTCTGAAAATAATTTCACTTTTTTGTAAAATTTCAATTCTAAGTTATTTTTTTATACAGATTGTGACGTGATTCTTCAAGCGTAATGTCATTCTCAGTTTATCTTTTTTCTTTCGGCACGTGATGCCATATTGGTTTACAGTTCTTCATCGTCAGTATAATTGATACAAAATTAACTGTACAGAGTAATTTGAATGAGTTTAAAGAGCTATTCATAAAATTACTTTACATCCTTGTGTTTTATTATTTCTTAATTTTCATACAGTGTTTATATAAGTGGCTTTTCACGAACTTTATATACATTTAATACAAGTGTTACTCTTCTTCGAAATTTTAAACGAACCAGACACTCGTTTCTATGTCATCATACATTTATTCTTACTCAAATATCATATTATAGTTTACAGTGACAATTTAATATATTTTTGATTTTAATACTATAATAAGTGTTTAGGGATAAAGTAGAAGTGGAAAGTGTATATATGCAGGATTTTTTAAAATACATAAGATAACACTGAGTTATATGTTGCTGTTTTCAGTAACATCCGAATGCCATACTCGAGCAATGATTCTTCGATTAGGGGTATTTCCAAGGATAGGTGCATTATACTTATTTTACAAATTACGAACATGTAGCATTATATACTATAAACTCAATACTATCAGTCTGCTACAATTGTATTAATTTGACCTAACGCCTGCTTTTAAATAATCCTCAGTTTCACAACTAATTTCAGATTACAAATAATACCAAAGATCCATTTCTGTGTTCATCAATGCACCTAATATCGTCAGTGACTGATGACCTTTTTCCGTTTTATGATTTAAAAATCAATTTTAATAAATATTTATATTTTAAAAAATTATATATCTATATTTTATATTCCCTGTCTTTATTTCACCTTCTCTACCCGACAAGCTATCACCTGTAAACTTTTGTCACAGTAGCCAGTTAACTTCTGTAACATTGCCATCCTGTTATGTGTTATAAACAATTTCATACCTCAATTCAGCCTTCTTTCCATGCATTACCCTAAAAATATGAGAGAAGTTTGGATTCAGTTTTCGGCTCCTTTCCAAGGTAGTAAATATTATATCTGATGTATTAATTATCTGTTCGATGATCCGAAATAAAGTCTGTTTACATACTTTAATATGATCTGTATCAGAAATTTCTTTCTTCATCAATAAATTAACATATTAGTTGTGTTTATAGATTGCCCTCTGTAATTCTCTATTAAAATTCTTATCTACTTGACGATGGAGATTATTCGACAAAAACTGACAGTCAAGTTTCAACAGAAATATTACAGGAGATATAAGGAAATTCTATGTATATTATGTAATAAATTTTCAATATGATAATGCTATTATGGTGATTAGAAATCAGAAAATATATACAAAATAAAACACATGACCTATATCGGAACGCAATATCTATTCAAATTTAGAGCATAGGGAAATAAATGGAGGGTTTCTAAGTGCAGAGGATGTTACTAAAATAGCGTGGATGATGCCCCTTAGGTTTAACAAAAATAAAATAATAATAATAATAATAATAATATGCCCCAAATTTCATATGTTAACTTAAGTGTTTCCCAAAGTTAGACCTGTTATGATCATCTTTTAGGGAAAATGGCTTCATTTCTAATAAGCGAAAGTTCAATAACAACAGAGCATAAATCACAAACAGCAAAACTTGCTCTAAAGTATAAACACTGTCTACATCAAAACACATCTTTGGTGGGAAATTTAAAACTTTCAGCGGAATGAACGGATACTTTACATTCGCTAAAATAGCTAATGATAAGGCTAAAGATTTTTAAAAGAATATACACCAAATTTCGTATTTTTGATTAACAGGGTTCCATCGAAAAACCATTTGCATGGCGACGCGGATGATAGAATAAAATGTGCCTCTTATTTCTCAGGCTTCTTTCTTTTTGAAAATAACGAAAACTAATTACAACAAATTTCACGAAATAACTTATGTAATATGAAGAAATGGACAAAAAGAAATTGTAGACAAATAATATCGTACATAAACCTATCCTACACAGGTGGTATCAGCTTTCTGTTTCAGTGATAAATCTGCGAAATTTTCTTGTTTCTCAAATGTTATCATTTCAGTGACGTGTAATGCTTTAACTTGGTTTTTGTTACAGAATGTCCAGTTATGACATAAGATTGTAATTTTACTTTTAACATAGCACAATACGTCTTCTTCCTTCTTTAGGTTACAGTTAGGTAAAACGTCCGCCTCGTTTAAAATAAAGACATTTACCGTATTTTTTAGACCATAAGACGCGCACCGAACGATAAGTCACCTCAAATTTATGGGATGATTTTTAGAAAAGAATATTTTGTTTTTTGTTGGGTATATAAAGATACTTTCAATCTCTTACTTAATAAAGAAAAGAATATATATATATAATAAACATATATAATATATATATATAATGTATTTATTAAATATATCTGTGTTTACTGTGCAAAGGGTGTTAAGTCCAAAATGGGCTAAAATGAGTTATCAAACCAGGCATGCTTAAAAAATCATGAGCTTTCTGTGCCCTGCAGTAGCCAATTCCACTCCTAAATATTTCTATTAATCAGGGAAAATTTGGGATATATGAAATAAAACACAAACATGTTAGTGTAAAAGGGGTATGTCCCAATCAAGGACTTAATACTCTTTACTCAACAAAAATAGAATTGGAAAAATTTACTTTACGAACAAAAAAAATTAAACTTACAAAACACTTTATTTGAAACCCGTTTTCCTCAAACTACGATTTTGGACTTGCCACTCTTTACACTGCAAGCACTCTGTCTCTCTCTGTGTGTGTGTGTGTGTGCGTGTGCGCGTGTATATATATATATATATATATATATAGGTCTCGTCCTGTCATCCAACATCTCCTTTGTAAATATTACATATATGTTAAGAATTAATTCGAGAAAGAATAATAATTAAACAATTTACAGGGGGCTTCAGGGTAGATTAAATTCGTGGTGTTAAACGCCACTATTTTAATATTCGCATGGAACGAGCAAGCGCCAATTCTTAATCCTACTTTGGGGAAATCCCCGATTTTAGAATTCAACTTAATTCACGAGGTTGGAAGTACCACGGAGAGAATCTAAATATAGTATCAAATTTAGTCACGCCTATTCCCCATCGCCGGTGCAGACGTCATGAGCGCATGCGCTATAGCATTAGACGGTTTGAAACAATAGAGTTTTAACGCAGAGAGGGATTGATTTTCAATCGGGTTGGTCACGCATCGCGAGGGCCAAGATGATGGCTTGGCAGACAATTAATATGGATTGAATGGAGGTAGTTGGATACTCTGAAATAAACTCTTAGGTGTAATTTAATTGTAGTTCTTTGCCACAGGCCTTTATTCACTGACTGCTATTTAGAATAATTATTTAGGGAAAAAGTTAAGATGGAGTAACATTGGAGAGTTTATTTATTTATTTATTTATATATATATATATATATATATATATATATATATATATATATATATATATCTTTATATATAAAAGGCAAAGTCTGTGTGTGTGACCGAGTTTTTGTCTGCTCGCGGCACGGCGCAAAGACGGCAGGTCGGACAGTCTTGAGATTCGACACGAAGATGCCCCCCGAGGTCACATTATGCACCTCGAAGCCCTGTTTTCGATTTTTTAATTAGATTTTCCGTAATTAAATATTTAGTCGCGAATTGGAGCTCCCGGACGAGTAAAAGCTCCGTAAATCCTAACGTATCCGTCCAAGAATTTTTTTTTCGGACGAGCCTATACGGGAAAGATGACACTATACGGAAATCACAATTAAAATTGTCTGTCTTAATTTATCGATTAATTGTGATTTTTTTTCGATCGACTGTACGCACCCGTTTTTCAGAAAAAAAACGCGATTTTGGCCGCGACCCTTTTTTCCAAATTGTCGAATTGATACGTAAATGTCGTTACATTTTTACGAAATTTTTATCTCAGAGACCCTAGACATCACAGTTTTGAAAGCCAGAACCAAAATTAATTTACAAATTGTAGTTATTTTTTAATAATTTATTTTATGATTCGGAAACTCTTGCGAGAAATCTCATTTTGGAGATTCGTTCTTCATTTCCGGACGAAGGTAAAGCGGGGGAAAATAGACGTGTCTTTTTCGACGTCAAGCACGTGATGTGTTGGGGCGTTTGTTTTTCTATGAGGGATTGGGTGGTTAAAGGAAATCGATTACTATTGCAGTGTTAATCGATTAAAAAATCGCATTTAGTAATGCCGTAATTTTTTTGGCCAACACTTCGTTGATATCATATAATATGAAAATACATTGCATATTATTGTAATACATATTAGAAATATGCATATTACACAGAATTCTTTTTATTTAACCCTTATTGGCACAGAACCTTATTTTTGTTCTTTATGAAAATACTTAAACAAGTTTGCAACTAAACTATTATTCAAAATTAGAATACATTTGCTGAGATTTAAGCCTCCAACTTCAGCACAATAAACATCTTAATACGTTTTTCGTCTCTCTGACTGTTGTGGAAAGTTTTAAGTAATCCTATGTGAAAAATTTTGCCAAAATGTGCCAGAAAGGATTAAATTTATATGGGTAAAATAATGTATCGTGGTGAGGAAAAGGATGACAGCGACGCCTATTAACAAAGGGTTAAGGCTACAAAAAAATTGGTAATTACATTACCCGAGCAACGCCGGGACGGGTACAGCTAGTATATATATATATATAAAGTATAATTTTAGTGTTACCTTCGCACCATAAGACGCACCGCAATTTTAAAATCAATTTTTTATGTAAAAGGTCTTATGGTCCGAAAAATATAGAATTGAATACTTTAGTTACAACTCAAGTGTTGAGGGTAATTTTAAGTTATTTACGACAAGTAACTTATAAATACACTAAGAACTTGAAGCAACATTTTTTACCTCAATCAAATGACGTACATAAACTTAATTTCCTGTTTCCAAATCTCACCCAGCTTAGCTAAAATAGCCAATCGCGTGGCTCAGAATCTGTCGGTTACATGATCGGCGTAGGAGGATTTTGCTTTATTCCTCTGTTTATATGTCGGAAACGGGAACTTGCAGCTTCCGCAAAGTTGCCCTAAGGCGGCGCATCAGTTGACCTCGCCGAACTTTAATCCTATCTCAAGCTATGGGGATTTTCCCCCGCTCGCTATTTTTCTACTCACATACTAGCAAGTGCATATTTTTGGATATTCTGGTTTTTTTTTTAATCCGAAAACTGATCTTCAAATGCAGTGCACGTGTTTTACAAAAATCTTTTCAGTTTGATTTAAAATTCGTAAACAGATTATTAACCCCCAAAAATTAAAATTTTAAAAATTGCGCTGTCTTTATTTAAACTGTATACCAGAAAACAAGAATTCAAAATTATTCATTAGCTAATCTGAGTAAATCAGCGGCTTAAGGCTTCTATGTACTAATCCTATTCGATTCGCTCACCTCAATATTAACCTGTGGAAAAAAATTGTCCAAGGATTGTCGACTTGGATTTAAATATTTTTTAATAAAATAGTACTCCGCAACAGAGAAAGAAATTTTTTCCCCTTGGGGCATTTTTCCGTTTTTTTTTAAGATAAAATGCAAATAATATTTTAAAATTTAAACGATTCTAGAAAAAGAATTTGGTATAGTGTGTTTAAAACGCTCATAAATTCCTTTGGTGGACGAAATTTATAAAATGAATCCTGTTGCAAGGTGTAGAAAAATTCAAGCTATCTGAAAATACCATTTTTATTGTATTATCAGCATTTATGTAGCTGTAAATAGTAGACAAATTATCTCCATAAGTTAACATTGAGGTAAGAGAATCCAATAGGGTTAGTACACAGCAGCCTTAATGTGGAGATTGGAAACCTGCATTCTTCAACTAATACACAGCCTAAATACCGTAAAGTGCACATCGTCGCGTCCGGGTAAAAATTAGGGAATAATTGACTGAAATAATCGTATCGTGCATCCTTAGAGGGGGATGTCAGCTTACTGTTATAGCAGTAAATTCGTAAAGTTTTCCTGTCTTCAAAAGTCAAAGCATTGCATATCATCGGTATAATGCATTGTGGAAGAATTCGGAAAGTATAACACAAAATCAAACTTAAATGAAACGAATTAGAAGCTTAAAAAAATATCGCATTAGCCAGTTAAAGACTGTTGATGCAAAATAGGATCTATAAGGTGGCATATGCCAGATATAAACAAATTTTATATGCGAATAATTAGACACATTAGGCATTCTAGTCAATAAAGTATAAAGAAAAAGGAAACTTAAATGAAACAAATTAGAAGCTTAAAAATATATTGCACTACCACGTTATAGACTGTTGATGCAAAATAGGATCTATAAGGCAGCATGTGCCAGATATAAACAAATTTTATATGCGAATAATTGCACACATTAAGCATCCTAGACAATAAAGTATTACAGAAAAGGAAACAAATGAAACGAATTAGAAGCATAAAAAATATTACATTACCACGTTAAAAGCTGTTGATGCGAAATAGGATCTATAAGACTGCATATGCCAGCTGTAAAGAACTTTAATATGCGAAAAATGGCACACATTAGGCATTCTAGTCAACATAGAGGGACAACATGAAAACATGTCGAAAGAGGCGTAATGACTATCAACTGCATGAGGAAACATCAGTTCATGGCTACAGAAGGTTCAATTAGGCGTCATTAGAAAACGTGATAGAACACACAATTCGACAATCATGTGATTAATTGCTTTTTCATTCATGTCATAACGTCATTAGTTTCGAAAATTGAACAAAATTAATTACTCAACTTCATAAATTTACTACGTGGGGCATTTGACATATATATAATCCATTGAAAAAAGAAATATTTTATAATGAACGAATTATTATTCGCATATCTTGTCTTTTCTATACCCTATTCCATATCAAAAGCGCATCTATTTTAATATGATTTTGTTTATAAATAAAAGGACTCAATTTACATAACTCATATCTGTTTGTCCCAATGAATAATACCCCTTTTCAAATCCATTTCTTCCGAAATAAATTTAATTATCCTTCGTACCACAGATGAATTAAAAATATATTAGGTAATACGGGAACCAACAACCCCGGAGATGTAAACTTTAATTAATTTCGGTTAGACAAAATTTCTTTTGCATTCTTAATCAGCAAAACTTAAGTGTAGAGCCTTTAATTTAATTAGACATTGTTTAATTAAATTAAAGATTAATAATACGCTTTAAATTTAATTCAAATAAATAGTAGTTTAGAAATTTGCATTTTCTTTTTAAAAAAAAGCTCTCATAATTTGAGGCATTTCATTAATACTTTGGTTTTTCACTTACGATCAATTGTATAGCAGGTAAATACACAAAAATTTAAACAAAAAGGAATTTAATGCAATAAGCTATCTCACTTTCTTTAGAGCTATGAAATAATATAGATCATTAAAAATATTACAATATTAAACTTCATTACAATATTAAACTTGTTATATCCATTAAGAAAAAGGAGTAAAATGTTCATTTAAACTTATGAAAAATTAAGTTCATTATTTATTATAGGATAAATATATATATACAAGTAATTTAATAATACAGACACTCTTAAAATAATATTCAATTTTCAACTTTTACGAAATGTTGAGTTTATATTAGCTATAAGTTTTAATTTAAACTTAAATTATTTCAAGTTCCTTCATATTATTCCCCCAAAGACAAATACAATATTTTATAAGTCCTTGATTATAAGCTATAATGCACTTCATTGGTTTAATTTTAAAACATAGCATGAAATTGTTTTTGATCTTAGTAGAAATAACATTAACTTCAACAATAGTAATTTCGTTAATGTATGGAAGTAATTTTTAATAAAACCTGTATTGCTTGTCATTACTATGCAGAAATGGAAGGAAATTGAGCAAGACGATGCTTTGAGAGTTATTATGGGGAGTTATATCTCTTGGTGTTTTTGAGAAATAAATAGCAAATTTTGTCTAAGCTTCTTTTCGGATACATTTTATATTAAATGTATATTTTTGAAGTTAGTTCAGCGGGCATTTATCCTCTACAGTTTTAAAACCATTACATTTTTTTCCTTCATGCAACAGCCTCCGCTACTTCAGTATAATTTTCAATTGCAATGAATGTATTTCCAATCATGTATTTTTCTCTGACCACGTGTTGCTGATAATTTTGAAATGAGTAATTTTTACCTTAAAACGGAAAACATGTTTTACATGTACACTGCTGGCCACCCAAATTGCAACACCAAGAAAGACAAGAGATATCACAACAAAATTTATTTTGTAGATAACACGTTTTCACAAATACGACCGTAATTTCTACCCGATATTACGCATCGTTCTAAAATGAAGGGTCGAGGCCAAAAACTCAAGAAAGAGACGAATCTACACAGAAACACATTTTATCACTTCACTAGACGCACCACACACATACATGTTACACAGACCACAGACAGAAGCGGGATTGAAACTCACTCTGCGCCTTCCCAGCAAGCACTGCGTCGCCCCCTACATAAACATACATAAAACATTCTGGCGACTATTGCTGACAGGCAAAAGGAAATGTACGAGAGAGGCCTCATTTCTGATATCCTCCCACCTTGAGTTTACTGAAGGTAAACTCAACAACCAATCACAAAAATTAAAATATTCAATGACACTAAACATAATTACATAATATGCACTAAAACTAATAATTATCAATCAAAATATAAAAAAGGCAAAAGTTAAAAAATGTTCAATCATAAGACAATCTATCAGGAACAGTCACTTTTCTTCCAAATTTTGTACGAAGTACTGGTTCGTAAGGTAATGTTTTGTCGATCTCTAAATGAAACAGTCTTTGTATTGGTCTTAACAGTTCACCACACTACGTCTTTACACGGGCAACTCTGTTTTGGCCGTCTTTTCCAGGAATCAACTCTAATACTCGAGCTAATGGCCAATAGGTACGTTTCTTACTGTCGCTCTCCAAAAGCACAATATCGCCTACAGCTAGGGATTTGATTTGTGCTCGATGTAAAGTCCTTTGTTTCAACTGGCCAAGGTATTCTATACGGAATCTTTCACGAATATGGCTTCTGACCTGTTGCCTGTATCTGATTCTTCTATTCATTTCTTGAGTGTCGATTGTGTCTATATCCTCAACGTTGGAAGACCTTATTTCTTGTAAGAACATAGCCGGAGTCAATGGTGTCAAACTGTCTATGTCTTCTGTCACATATGTTAGGGGTCTCGCGTTTACTATTTGTTCACAATCGCAAAGGAGGGTGTTAAGTTCTTCATAGGTTAGTGAGGCTCTTCCTAGAACTTTTCTCAAAATTCTTTTCAGCATTTGGATCAGCCGCTCCCACCAACCTCCCCACCAGGTTGCTGTAAGAGGGTTAAATTTCCAGCGAATTCTGCGAAGAGTTGCAGCGGTAGAAATTTGATTCCAGTCTAATTCCGAAAAGGATTTATCTGCCCCCACAAAATTTGTACCATTGTCGGAGTAGATCGTCGTTGGCCTACCTCTTCTGGCTATAAACCGCCGCAATGACTGGAGAAAAGCTTCGGTGGACAGAGATGTAATCAGTTCGAAGTGCACCGCTCGGTACACAGCACAGGTGTACAATACGACCCATGCCTTCTGTTTACTCTTTAGATACAAAGGGCCCGCTAGATCTACGCCAACGACCTGAAATACTGCTGCGTCTTGGACTCTCTCTGGGGGTAATGCTACTGGCACTGTCTCCATTTTCCGAGCGCTGAATCTCTTACAACGCACACATTGTCCAACCACTGTCCGAATAGTTTTCCTGGCCTTTATGATCCAATATTTCTCCCTCATGTGTATCATCAATAGGGAGACCCCTGCGTGTAATAATTCTTGATGTTTCCAGGAAATCAACAAATGAACAACTGGATGATCTGATGGCAAAAGCACTGGATATTTGAAACTTTCCGTATCTTGTCGATACATGACTTGCGTTTTTACTCTAATTATTCCAAACGCATCGACAACTGGTCTAAGAGGTCGTATTTTATCTTCACTAGATTTGTCAAAAGCTTCTCTTTGAATCAAAGAAATGAGCACTCTTTCGGAATTCTCTATCGCATGGCATGTAAGATTAGGTTCTTTAAGGACATTTTTCTTCCCAGAATTGTTAATGAATCGATATATCCAAGCTATAAGCCGTATTATTTTATTGTAAGAAGAGAAATATCTGTAGTACCACGCATCAGGCTCTGTACTTTTAGCATGGGCTGTCACTGATGTCTTACGTATTTCAGAATTTATCTCTAATTCGTCAGGGGATTCATTACTTTGTGTCCAAATTGATTTTGGTTCTTTAAGCCATGCTGGTCCCTCCCACCATTTCAGATTTAGAAATTGCTCAGGAGAACATCCTCTTGATGGGAGGTCAGCCGCATTAAATTTTCCCGCAATATGATGCCAATCGTCTTTCTGGGTCAGTGATCTGATCTCTTGAACGCGGTTCCAGACGAACGTTCCCCATCTGTTGTCTCGTTGGATCCAACTCAAAGCTGTTGTAGAGTCACTCCAATAAAAGATCTTTAGGTTTGGTATTCTTAGATCAGCAATGACTTGACTTGCCAATCTGGCTCCTATACAGCAGGACAAAAGTTCTAACCGTGGTATTGTTATGTTCTTAAGAGGAGCTACTCTTGCACGTGACTGTATTAACTTCACTTCAGTGAGATTATTTGTCTTCACCCTCAGAAAAATGCAAGTGGCATACGCCCTTCCACTCGCGTCACAGAATACGTGAAGACTGATATCTTTATCCTCAGGATGATCTAAACCTATATAACGCTGAATCTTGATGTTAGAAATCAAATGCATTTCCTGAACCCACTTTAAAAATTTTTTAGCCAAATGTTCAGGGATTATCTCATCCCGATTCAATTTCAATTTCCAACACTCCTGAATAATCAATTTTGGAAGGAGGGTCACGGGAGAAGTGAATCCGATGGGATCAAAAACTTTATGTGCAAATGAGAGAAGAGCCCGTTTAGTTGCTATGACTTGCCCCTCCCCATGCGAATCAATTTTGCATGAAATCGTATCACCTTTTAAATCCCAATTTAGCCCCAAGACAGCTACAGAATCATTAGATTCCAAGTGGTCTGTTTCCACTGGACAATTCGACTGCCATCCTCAAAGGTTGAATTTTGCCATTGACAGTAACGATCTTGATTCCGAAATAAATTTATTTAACTCTTCAACTGTGTTAAAGCTGCAAACATAGTTGTCAACATACAGCGATTCTCTTAATTTTTCTGCTGTAGAAGCGAAATGATTGGAAGCATTTTCTAAATGGTGATTCAGTGTGGCAGCTAATAAAAATGGACTGCAATTGACCCCAAAAACCACACGTTTATGTCTGTAAACTATACACTCCACTTTAGCTTCATCTTTCCACAAAAATCTCAAATAGTCTCTATCTCTTTCTGTAATACCGATTTGCAAAAACGCCTTTTCAATGTCTAATACTGCTCCAACGGGGTACTTCCGGAAACGATTTAATAGTGAAGGAATTATTTCAATTAAGTTTGGTCCCTTATCCAGACAGTCGTTTAGTGAAGGGGACCCTTTGATGTGAGCCGAGGCATCAAACACTGGTCTCACCTTCGTGGTCTCACTCGAATCTTTAAATACAGGCCTGTGTGGCAAATAATGAACTTGAGACTCTTTATTATCAGCAACTACTTCGATAATTTCTCGCTCTAACCACTTATCAAATACCTCAGTGTAAACTTCCGTTTTATTTGAGTCCGATAGTTTTCTTTGCGTGCTAGCAAGTCGTTTTTCGGCCAGTTCTCTATTATTCGGCAAACGGGAGTTATCTAGGACCCAGGGCAAAGCAATTTTGTATCTTCCACTTGGTTTCACTTTCACGGTATTCTTAAAATATTGCATGGTTTCTTCATGCATTTCTGACTTTGTTTTAGATTCTACTGGGTCCGTAATGCCTAAAACATCTAATTTCCACAAATTAGCTGCAGAGCTTTCATTTACTAGCAACGATATAACCGTCAGTGAATCCCTATTATCTGATTTATTTGCGGGAATCTTACCCATTAATGTCCAACCTAAGTGTGTCTGAACAGCAACCGGACCAGATTTTAGAATTTTAATATTCCCGGTCAACAACTTTCCCGCAACATCGGCTCCTATCAACAATTTAATATCCTTTATGATTGAAAATGAATTATTTTCTAGATCACTAACCGTTATACCAAAATCATTTAGTTCAGATAACCATGGACCATTCGGTACTCTTCTCACATCTGAACAGATGACAAGCTCATTCAAACAAAAAATCTGACAATTATATTCATTATTAACACTACTTAAATTTACTTTATACAAGTGATGTAACTTTTCTTTTGTCTCAACACCACCAAATAACTTATGAATCAATTTCGATTCCCCACAACTATCATACCCTAAAAATTTGATAATATCTTCTGTTATATAGGACTTTTCAGAACCGGAATCAATGATAGCTCTCACCAGTTTTTCTCTGTTACCATTTTTGACACGTACAATTATGGTTTGTAACAGAGTGTTAGAACTTTTAACCTGACTACTTAAAACATTATCAGAACTCTCTACTTCTGGTTTCCTATCTTCTGACACCGAATTATTAGCTTTGATATTTTGGCATAGAATTGTTAAATGCCTTCTATTGCATATAACACATTTAACTTTAGCTCTACAATCACGAGAAATATGATTTCGTTTTAAACAAACAAAGCATGTTCTCTTTTTTAACACAATATTCATTTTGTCTTCGTAAGAGAGAGAACTAACTTTAAAACATTTCTCTGATGAATGCAATTGATCACAAAAGATACAATATTCGTTATATTTCTTAGTAGAGAATTTTTCTTTAAAAGTGTTACCAACAATTAAATCATTCGCAGTAGCTACATTAAATTTATCAGATCTAATATCAGTGTTAGAATGTTTTTTAGAGTTATCAAAACCAAAACAAATACGAGCTAACATAATTCGCTCTTCAGATATTACTTCATTTTTCAAAAATTCAAGAATAGATTTTAATTCATTCTTACCTGTATTCAACTTCTCCCGCTCCCTTTCCCAAATTCTCAAAATATCGTAAGGAAGACATGATTCGACGAGCAGAAATAATATACTGGCAAACTTATCTTCTGTGACTCCGAGGGATTCGAGCGATCGAAGTTTTGTTTCTAAACTATCATACAACGATGATATGTTGAATTCTTTTCCTCGGATGTTGTTATTGTTTAAAACCAGCTGTAAAAGATCTCTGACTAATATTTGAATTAAAATTTCATTACGGTCGAATCTATTTTTCAAATGTTCTATTGCCTTAGAGTAGTTTTCTGCAGTCGTGGGAAAACTATCAACTATCTCCCGAGCTTTCGATTTTGGAACCATTGCTTGGATCAAATACACGAATTTAGTATGGTTGTCTAATCTCGAGTCTTCATGTATTTTCACAAAAGTATTCCAAAAGCTGAGCCATTCACGAGGATTTCCATCAAATAATTTTAATGATAATTCCGGTAATCTCATTGCCTGTTTAACTTCAAGATGATTTTCCGTTCTCACTATTTCTGGCACTTGTACTTTCGATTTTGACATAATCTTCTTCACTTTGGATTTGCAACTTATAAATTTGTCAACATATGCTTCACAAGCCTCAAATTCTTTGTTATATATATCTTGCGAAGCACTATCCTCTAATAATTTATTAAGAATATCATCATTAGCTTCACGAATCCTGTTGAATTTATCCTCTAATTGATCAAATAACGACTCTAATACTTCTGTATCGGGTTCTCTACTTTCCAGTTCTTTGTTCAAAGATGTGAAAACTCGAGTAAACGCTGTTCTAAGTGGTGTTCGTCTAGACTTTAAAATCTCCATACCAGTATTCAAACTTAAATTTTTCGCTCTTGCACTTTTAAATTCCTCGAGTCTCTGTTCGGGCGCCAATAATTTCACAAATACGACCGTAATTTCTACCCGATATTACGCATCGTTCTAAAATGAAGGGTCGAGGCCAAAAACTCAAGAAAGAGACGAATCTACACAGAAACACATTTTATCACTTCACTAGACGCACCACACACATACATGTTACACAGACCACAGACAGAAGCGGGATTGAAACTCCCTCTGCGCCTTTCCAGCAAGCACTGCGTCGCCCCCTACATAAACATACATAAAACATTCTGGCGACTATTGCTGACAGGCAAAAGGAAATGTACGAGAGAGGCCTCATTTCTGATAACGTTGACCAAGTATCAAATGATTAAATTTATAGACTTCTGTGAAGTGTGGTTTCTGCCAAAATCAGTAGCCAGAGTAGCCGCCATTGTTGGAGATAACCGCTGCCACAGGACCATTGTGGCGGTGCATAACGCAGCTGTTCAGCATCCTCTCTTCACGGTGTCTCCAGACTGGAATGCGACCATCGTGGTGTTGCAGACAGAAGCGTGACTCGGCAGTAAAGACAATTTCATTCCATTCTGCCGTCCACATCCTTCTGTCATCGCACCATTGGCGGCGGAGACGTCTGTGGTTCTGCGTCAAGGGTAGACAAAGCAATGGACGTCTTGCGGACAGACCACTCTGCTGTAAACGGCGTCGAATGGTACGCGCAGACACTGGATGATGCGTTACAGACTGCATGTGCTGTTCTATGGTCCGTGATGTGACTGAGCGATCCGTCACTGCCATGCGCACAATTTGCCTGTCATCACGTGAAGTGGTGCGCTGAGGTGGATGCGATCGAACACGCCGGTCCGTCGTACCCTTCTGCATCCAACGATCACATATCCGCATTACAGTTGTTTGGTTTCGTCCAACACGACTACCGATTTCCCTGAAAGATAATCCACAATCTCGGTAGGCCACTATCCTTCCTCTGTCGAACTCGGATACTTGATCAAAAGATGATCGCTGTTTTCAACGAGGCATAATTGATCGTTTTTTTTTGAAAAATCCACAAGAAAAACACAATTGCCGAACTTGAAATCGTCGAAATCTCCAAGCCTTAAATAGCGCTTTGAAGTGGCGCCACAGGCGCGCGTGATGTGCGTCTGCGCTGAAATTCTAATCATTTGCATATCTCACCTCCGCTAATGCATGTTGTAAATTTCATGTTATTTGCATGTTACCTTCAGGGTGTTGCATTTACAGTGGCCTGCAGTGTAATATTAAATGTGCTTAATGACACGCAAAAATTGTTAATCAGGAACCTGAAAGAAAAATCTCGTTTTAGTGACAAGCAAAATTGTCAAAACGAAGCTCTAACAATTTCTAAGTTTTTTGAAGAGCAAAAGTTGAAAATACTAAGTATTGAAAATTCTGGTTATTTCTCCATTCAGAATACTATTTGAAGGCCGTATTTGAATAGCGTCCAACTCCACTTTAAAAAAAAATGGAGTTAGAAATGACTTGTATGAACATGAAAGTGAGGCTATCTTATTTTTAAACTGGTACACCTCCAGCTTATTTCTGCTGCCAACAGAAGGCATTACAAATCAGACTTCAGCAGTCATTTCTCAGCACTCATTGGACTTTAAGGCTCTGTATCTCAAAATGAACAAGAATGGAGTTGGACCACTATCTCAAAGTTATTTCGAACCAATTTATTTTTTACACAGATTACTTTATACGAGGCAGATGCATATTTTATTTAGATGTTTTCAGATGTCCATAATAATTTAATCAACATTGTTCATTCCATAGTGTTAAAAACAGCTAAAATACCTGAAATATGCATTAGAACACTACGTCTTGTTGGTTTATAAAGTATCTGAAGCTTAACACTTCGATTACGAAACATTAAAGCATGTAGTAAAGAAAGGAAATAACTTCTCAGATGCTTCAAACAAACCACCTTCTTACGTTATATGCTCTTATCGATTGTGTTTTCAGTCGCTATAAAATTTAATTATGAGACCGAAAGGTTATTCTTTCTAAATTTCAGATGTTGATCAATATCTAGGATTTTAGATTTTATTCATCGACTAGTATTGTAAGCAATTCACTTCAGGAGTGAACCCATGTACCTAAATTCGATTTCCCTTTCTCAGACAATTTGAAATAGAGTTCTTACTTTATCTTCTTCAGTGACCTCTCAGAGGAACGAGGACAGAGAATTTGTAGACCGGAAAGTCAACCCCGAAAAGAATACGTTGTACTTGTATTAAGAATACAAGAGCATGGAAAAGAGTTCTCACAAAAGAAAAATGTGGTAATCAGTAAATCGTATTTTATTTTAAAGCTAAAATAGGTAAAAATGCATAAACCTAGATCTTAGTTTATTAATATTTTTCCTTGTTGTTACTTCCTGTACACAACATGAGTGAAGAGTATGAAAAAGAAGCGGCATTTTTCAAGCAAAGAATTTTTTTTTAACTTTTACTGGTGGAAGAATTTATTACCATTTCCCACCTCACAATGCTAGCAATTGAAGATCTTGTTACCACTGGTAAAAAAAAAGTAAAATTCCAAGGTTAAAAAATATTAAAACCACGGTCTTAAAAAAACTAGCAACTGCAATAAACATGTATCTTTCAAATAGTCTAACAGCAGTTTTAGGGTAGTTTCACTCTTGTTGATAAATCACATTTCTCACTAATGGGTTCAAGTAAATACCAACAGTCAAGATTTAAATTTACATATCTTTTGTTCCTCTCACGAAAACTGATATTGTTTGGAATGCTACGCTTTACTAAACAGCTGTTTTTCAATACTAGGGCTTGTTTTTGTTAACTTTGTAAATGTACCTAAATTTGCTTATATAAAGAAATATAAGTTTATAAAAATTAACACTGCCAATATAGTCAGTAAATTTTGTCCTATTCTCCCTTCAATCATATTGATTATGCATTATTTCCTTACACTCAATATTTATGCATAATGCTGACTATTAATATTATTTTGTAATCAGACCTATGTTTCTTACATTATAGTAAACATGCTTTATAAAAGTGCCCCCTTAATATTTGATTTTGTACACGTTCTACCCCCCTCCCTTGAAAAATACTGTTTATGATTTTGTATTTCTCAACACAAAATGCTTTTTCTGTATTTACGATTATTTATATAATTTTCATGACTAATCCTAACTTGTTTATATAATGTTACATCATTTTATAAATTTTTCGGGTTACGAATAAAATTTGGTTATTATTCATCCGCTACCCCATCTCTGAAAATTCGTATTGTTTAAAATTATATACCTCACTGAAAAGAGCACCTTGTTTATTAAAGTGTTGCTTTTATATCCTGTTAAGGAAGAGAAAGTCATTGTTTCTATGTAGCGCTTAGATTAAATTACATTTCTAATGTCACCTTATGAAACACTTTTTCTTTGTGAGCTATATTAACTCGAATAAAACCAGTCATCTGGGAAAATCCAGTGCAATGAAATTATTTCTTCAGAGTAATAATCATCTACATGACTCTGAGAATAAAGTCAATGACTGTTGGGTACTTAATCTGTAGATCAGCGGTTACTAATCGCAAGGTCAGGAGTGATAAAAAATAAAATTGGCTTCATCGTTTCAAAATGACCGCGAATTCCAACATTTTTTTTTTAAAGGGAGCAAAAAAAATTCTAGTTCCCAATTTTTTGTTCAAATTCTAAAGATTCCTTTATTTCTTCCGCTTTCTGACGTTTTGAGTACGCTTAAAATTTTCTGATTAAAATTTTCTAAGACGCGGACTCGCAGAGTCAGAGCCATTTTGCAGCATCACAGCCATTTTGCATCGAGTAAAGCAAATGCAAGATAGAAAATCTCGTTCATTTTTAAGTTCTCGTAAATTTTTATGTTTTCTATTCATTTTGCTTTATGTTCAATTTGTTATTGCTAGTAAGATAAAAAATCTTGTTCATTTTTTAGTTTTCGTAGATTTTTATGTTTGCTATTCAGTTTGCTTTTACGTTCAATTTGTTATTGTAAGCAAGATAAAAATTGTCGTTCATTTTTAAGTTTTCGCAGATTTTTATGTTTGCTATTCAGTTTGCTTTTACGTTCAATTTGTTATTGCAAGTAAGATAAAAAATCTCATTCATTTTTAAGTTTTCGTAAATTTTTACGTTTGCTTTTCAGTTTGCTTTTACATTCAATTTGTTATTGCTAGTAAGATAAAAAATCTCGTTACATTTTTAAGTTTTCGTGGACTTTTTTTTGTTTGCTATTCAGTTTACTTTTGCGTTCAGTTTGTTATTGTTATTAAGTTTATTTGTAACTTTTTATTAAAGTTGTTTATCACAAATTGTTTGCTTATTAGGAAAATAAAACCCTATTTTTGTCTCAAAATAGATTGGTTGGGAGAGGGTCCTTGTCAAAGTTTTGTTTCGATAAGTGGTTCCTGATCAACAAAAGGTTAGGCTATAGAGACATTTTGTAACATTTAATGGCAGCTCATACCAGATTGTTATTTTTTGGTTAAGATCTTGAAATCCAAATTTTTCCCAAAAACCAATGAAGATAGGTTTTGTTTTCCAGACTTAAATAGATGCAGTCCCAATTTTAAAATGTACCATAATTAAGTTTTAGGATGTACGTCTCTAATAAAATTAACGGAATTTTCCTGTCATGCAAAGAATCACATAATGCGATTGAAACGTGACATGGGGCAGCCAAGCTTCAAAAAAAAGGTCATGTTTTACATTTAATTATTTTTTTGTATGACAAATTAGTTTTTACACTTTTTACCTTAAACTTCTAATTTTCTTAAGTTTTTACTAGAAAAATTCTATTAAATGTCTATAACATACGAAATGAAAACATAATTATCAATGTCAAGTACATTTCAGTAGCAGATGTGTTTAGAGAATGTACTTCACATATTAACATAATTACTTGAATTTAATTTCTAACATACGACGAAAAAAACTAACTAAAATTCCTTAACAAACAATTTTCGCCAATTATTCAGATGGACGCCAAGAATCTCCAAAACAGTAAAAAAAAATTCACCCTCTGTCGCAATTAAAACTAGGAAGTAACGAATAACACTCTACAAGTTAATTAAGCAATTTTAATGCTTTACATTCAGAACCTTTTTCTTCGTAACCAAAAAAGCTTTAATAAAAACCTTCGACAAGTAAAAATTTAAAGAAAAATTTGAAAGCTCTTCAATAAGAGCGTTGATAGAAACTGTCATGGCCACAGCTCCATCACACACGCGTAGAGAAAAAAAAAAGTTTTTTTTCTTCTCTCCTCTTTCAGACTTATGCACGAAAACGATTCTTTTATTATTTCAACAAAGAAAATACATTTAAAACAAAGATTCGGCGTGTCGTTTCTTTTTCCCAGAAATACATCTTAGTTCTTTATTCAAAGTTTTTACACAATGATACAAAAATTCTCTTTATTCCTTTTTATAAAACTGTTATTCAAGATTAAACACCCGAAAAGTGTTCTTTGTATTTGTATAGCGCCAGTCGAAAATATTTCTTCGGGGATGCAAAGACAATTTATTTTAGATCTTTATTTTGATCTAAGTAATTGTATGGAGCCAAGAGGTGCTTGTATGCCTTGGAACGTGAATATGTATATTTGAAAGAAATAAATTGATTTTCTAACCCTCAGACGTTAACGATAAGCCTGAGTGGGCGGATGCAATTCATTGTCCGTTTTCTATCGAGAATATGTCGCGTCTTGTTTTAGTGCTTCCTAAAAGTGTTTTTTTTAATGTACATGCAATATGTTACACACAGAGGGCAAAAATTTTTACAAGACGTCAAGTTGTGATGTCAATAAACTCGCGTTTTATTATTATTTTTTTCTAACGATAGATGTAAAACACTCCTGAACATCTTTTATGTTTTCTAAACCCTGACACCTAATGCTGTTGAAAGGATTTCAACCCAGAATTGTCACCAGTTGAGCGTTTTTAAAATTTAAACAGCTAATTAGAGAAACCAATTAAATGGTTAATTAGATCATGCCAGGGTCATTGTCTATTATATGTCCATCAAACACTTTGAAAAAGCCACGACTCAATTAAACATTTAAGAATGCCAACGACCTACTTATTTAAGTTGCGGTTTACAAGTGTAATGATAATGTAAAGTTGTAATTTCAGCTTCAGTCAACCCTTCAGCGGCCCCGCCCGTGTTCAAAATGCAACATTTTCGTAATTTTGAATGGTTTTTTTTTTACATGTAAGGTTTGAATGTTCTAAGTTTTGATGATCAGTCAGTGGTTTCAAAGAATAGCTGACAGAGCTTTGATACAGAGTTTAAAGTGACAGTCATGCCATAGAAATGTAAGTAGCAGAGTGAGAAACTAAGACTGAGTTTCGGTTGAGAATAGAGATTTAATAACATATAATAACATAACAAAGTATAACATAACAGAGATAACTTATCTGTTTGCAGATACACCAAACTGGCGTTGTAACAGGAAAAAAACAGCGAAGGGTAAAAGGAACGTACTATAATACAATGCGGCTAGCTTTTATAGTAATTGCCATCCAATCAATTACTGCGCCACATATATTTGCATACGATTCATGACATATATCCGCATATGCGGGAATGATTCATTTATAAATCTCTGAATATTTTGCAGAGTATTATAAGATTTAATAAAATAAATAAGATGACGTACTGTCATTACTTTATAGTTTAGCAAAGTGCTGGAGATTAAAATTATTAAGGCTTTAATCTTTAAAACCCAACAATAGGCCTGCCATCTCCAGTACTGTGATATATAAACATACACATATTCACAAAAACAATTTTCAATTTAAACATTTAAAAAACACATAACAAATACGTATTATATATTGAATTATACAAAAACTTTATCTTTAAAACTTTTTAAATATGTCTTAGTTAGAGGCTTTGTAAAGATATCAGCTAAATTAAATTTACTTTTTACATGCTCTACACTAAACAGTTTTTCATATATTAAGTTTCTAATAAAGTGATATTTAATATTGATGTGTTTGGTTTTTGAATTTTCAAGGGGTGAATTAGCATAGAATATTGCAGCGCTATTGCCTGCTTTTAAAGTTTTGCAGAAAGATTTACATACAGGTATGAGTTCTTGATTTTTACATTCGGTAAGTACTCTCACGATCCATGTGATTTCCTTGGCAGCATCGGTCATAGCAACAAATTCACTTTCCATTGTGGAAAGACTTACATATTTCTGCTTTGCTGTCCTCCAGGAGATTGGTGCATTCCCTATAAATAAAATAAATCCGCTTGTAGATATCCTATCTTCTATGCAATCGGCGAAGCTTGCATCACTATAACAGGTAACGTCCAGGTTTGGCATGCTGGAAAGGTTGAGACTGTCCTCAGATGTTGCTTTCAAATAACAGAGTACTTTTAACAAGGCTGTCCAATGATGAAATGAAGGGTTGTTTTGGAGCTGGCTTAAACGGTTTATTATGAAAGATATATCTGGTCTCGTTCTTGACGCTATAAAAGATAAGCTTCCGATTAAATTTCTATATGGATATTTTAACATTTCATTTTGTTCATCTGCAGTAACTGGACTCTGAGATTTTGATATTATAACACCTTTGGCTATCGGTAATGATACAATAGGAATTTTATATTTCTTATATTGATCATACAATTTATTTATATACTCAGACTGGTTGAGTTTTAAATGGTTTTCATCTTCTATGAATTTCACACCTAGCAATTTACTGGTTTTCCCTAATATTTTCACATCACAGTTATTTTCTAAAATGTTAACAATTTCATTTATATATTCTTCAGTTTTCCCTAAAATTATGTCGTCCACATATAGCAATAAAATAATTCTAGATTTATATGTATATACACAATTTACCCAATTTAAACTTTCAAAATGTAAAGATTTCAATTTAGAATGGATTTCAAAATACCATTGTCTACCGCTCTGGCGAAGGCCATAAAGAGCTTTTTTTAGTTTGCATACATACTCTGGTTTATCTTTATTCTTAAAACCTTGAGGTTGTTGCATATATATGTCCTCTTCTAATGATGCGTATAAATATGCAGCTTTTACATCTAATTGACAATGTTCCCATTTTAAATGACTAATAAAAATTGAGAAAAAAAGTCTTATTATAGCAAAGTTAATGACTGGCGAAAAAACTTCATCATACGTTTCACCACGTCTTTGAAGAAAACCTTGAGCTACTAAACGAGCTTTAAATATAACATTATTTTGAACATCCCTTTTCAAAGTATATACCCATCTGTTACCCAAAATTTTTGCATTTGGTTTTTCAACGAGTTCCCATACTTCTCGTTCTTCCATGGTTTTTATTTCTTGAAGCATAGCTTTATGCCAGCTATTAGCTTCGGGAGTATCCATGGCTTGATTAAAACTTGTGGGTAATTTTATGGGTTCCTCAGGGATTGTTAGTCATATGCTCGGCTCATTTTGCTGTGTAAAACCCTTTTTACTAGTTACTGGTCCTGAATAAGAATTCGTGGTACTAAAATTGAAGATTTCAGGGTCAATCTTGATATTGTGCTTCTGACAATAATCTTTAACAGAATTGAAGGATCTCAATTTTGCTTCACTATTAAGGAAGGAATAATATATATTATATCGGTTTGCATCTTTACGTAGTACGGCTTTTCTGAACCATTGTACTTCACAAGCTGGTATATTATGTTCCCTTAAGTATTCATCTTTGGGCTCAGGTTTTGGACTATCTTCCGATTCTGATGTAGACGGTAGCAGTTCATTCTGACTACGTTCTGGAGTTTCGGGTAATTTAAAACTTTGGTCAACATTATCGTCAGATTCGGATTCGGATTCAGATTCATATTCCGAAGTGTATCTCTTCTCTGAATTTATTATATTTTCCCTATTTGGTACTTCGGAAAAATGAAGATTTGCAGTTTCTATTACCATTCGTTGAGTGGGTAACCATATTCTATAACCTCGGGTTTTCATTCCATATCCGAACATGACGCCTTCATGTGCCCTGCTTTGAAATTTGTTTCTCAATTGTTTAGGTATATTCACATATACTTTAATTCCGAACGGTTTTAAATGTTTAACAGAAGGTATATTTCCTGAATATAATTCAAATGGTGTTTTATCGTTCTTACCATGACATATGCGATTCCATACGTATGTAAAACATAACAAGGCTTCCGCCCAAAAACCGTTTGATAAATTGGATTCTTTCAACATTGCTTTTACAGCATCTAACGCAGTATAGTTTAATCTTTCAGCTACTGAGTTCTGTTCAGGGGTATACTCATTCGTACGTCCATGTTTAATACCGTGTTTTTCTAGGTAATCATTAAATTCCTGGTTCACAAATTCACCACCATTATCCGTTCTGATATTTACTACTTTTGTGTTTAACATTCTTTCAGCTCTATTTACGTATCTTTTAAAACAATCAAAAACATTAGAATTGCTTTTAATGGGATATACTGTCACAAGTCTTGAATAATCATCAATGATGGACAGAAAGTATAACTCGCCATTAATAGATTGAGTTGGAAATTTACCACATGCATCCATATGAAGGAGTTGTAAGGGACGGGTTGATCTAACTTTCCCTATCTTCTTAAAGGTAGTCCTTCGACTTTTAGTAATCTTACACGTTTCACAATTAAGATCTTGAGTTTTAAACTTGGGAAGTCCTCTAACGCTTTCTTTTGCACTCGTATTTAGTATGTATTTAGTATTTATGTGAGCGTATCTTCTATGCCAAACTTCTAAATCTTCCGAATTTAAACATTCTTCTTTTAAGAGTTTTCTATTTTTAAACTCTTTTAATTTTCTTTTCTCAACATTTGCATGTACTGTTAATTTAGGATACGTAGGGTACATAAAATTCTGACCATTATTCTTAAAAGCACAAAATAACAATTTACCTTTCTTATATACAGATATTCGGCCATTTTGTCCTACGAACTTAGTTTCACCAGGTATATCTATAAGGGGGCCTGCCATAAGATTACGTCGTAATCGAGGTGTATATAAAACATTGCTTAAAATTATAATTTCCTTTTCTTTTCCCCTTTTAAAATGCATTACAACTGTTCTTTTACCTTCTACTTTACAGCTAACTCCATTTATAGCTACACTCATTGTAGTGTCGTTTACTGGCGTATATTCTGAAAATAAATCTTTATTGCAACAAAAGTGCTTGCTTGCAGCCGTGTCGAACACCCAACACTTATTATTCTGATATTCTCCCGAATTTGCTTCAACTAAAAACAGTGACCCTGGTTGATTATCTCTATGTTGTAGGTTCATCTTATTTGTACTTCTACACTGCCTTTGGGTATGCCCAATTTGACCACATCTATGGCACTTTCTAGTTTCCCTTTTTTGGGGGGCGTTATTTTCCCTGTTTTTCGAAGTACTAGTTACTAACACTTCGTGATCTTGTTTTATCTGTCTTATACGGGCTTCCTCAGTTAATAGTTCATGAAGGATTTGTTCGAAATTGAATTTCTCGTCATCCCAGCTGTAAATAACCTGAACTATGCTTTGATATTCAGCAGGCAGATATCTTATTAATTGGAATCCCTCCAACCATTCTGCTAGTGGTTTACCGGCAGTTCGAAGATCAGATGCTATCTTCTTTAGCCTGGCGGCAAAAAGTCCTATAACTTCGTTTTCATATGGGCGGCAATTTAAAAATTCATCAGCTAACATCATAGTTCGAGCACGCAATTCGGGTTTAAAATGTTTCTCTAATTTTTCCCACGCAGACTTTGCATCAGTTACATCATACAAAATTGGTTTGTACTCTTCAGTAATATTTAAATAAATTATACTAAAAGCACGCCCTTTACGAATTTTGAAATCGCGTAACGCCTTCTCTTGTTCAGTTGGGGGTGGTGTTTCGGTACCTTCAATGAATCCCCAACATCCTCTGTCGAGTAGTAACATACGAATGTCGATTGACCATCGGTCAAAATTCTGACCATTTAGAGGTTGGATAGTAGACGTAATATCCATTATAAATACACTTTTATTCCTATACACTTTTATTCAACCGCTCACTCTGCTTGGCATGCGTGATCTGGGCCCATAACCCTTTTTGATGATCAGTCAGTGGTTTCAAAGAATAGCTGACAGAACTTTGATACAGAGTTTAAAGTGACAGTCATGCCATAGAAATGTAAGTAGCAGAGTGAGAAATTAAGACTGATTTTCGGTTGAGAATAGAGATTTAATAACATATAATAACATAACAAAGTATAACATAAGAGATAACTTATCTGTTTGCAGATACACCAAACTGGCGTTGTAACAGGAAAAAACAGCGAAGGGTAAAAGGAACGAACTATAATACAATGCGGCTAGCTTTTATAGTAATTGCCATCCAATCAATTACTGCGCCACATATATTTGCATACGATTCATGACATATATCCGCATATGCGGGAATGATTCATTTATAAATCTCTGAATATTTTGCAGAGTATTATAAGATTTAATAAAATAAATAAGATGACGTACTGTCATTACTTTATAGTTTAGCAAAGTGCTGGAGATTAAAATTATTAAGGCTTTAATCTTTAAAACCCAACACTAAGCAGTTTCTATTTATAGCTACACCCTTTCAAATGCAGGTCTGATTTTCTGACCCTTCTATTTCTTTCCATTCATTGTAAGTTGCGATTTAACCGTGGTAAACCAGCGATTATCCTGGATTACAATACGAAAAAAACAGGAGTTGATGTAGTCGATCCAATGTGCAGCTATTACACGCATATCACGAAGATGGGCAATCTCATTGTTTTTTTAAGGGTTTTAGACATAATAGGAATCAATTCGCAAGTTGTCCTTAGATCCAGTAAACCGAACAGTTTTGAAATAAAGGGATTGTATCTGCATTCTTTGGACTTTAATTATAAATATATCTCAATATTATCGACATTTTATATCTTGTCATAAAACGCAGAATTATTTTCAATCTGAAAAAAAAAATGTTTATTACAAAAGGAATAATCAAGGATGAAAAAGACTTTGCACTTTGTGCCACGCGCGCCTGCTGGTGTTCCAAAAATTGGTGCGCCCGCTGAAGGGTTAATAAATACTTAACTTTATGGTCCGTTATTTCGTGTATCCAGATTTAATAGCAAGTCGCTATCATAGACTAAGAGAGTCGGTTATAGCACAAGGTTTTGCGATATTACACTTGAATGTGTTTGGTCCCAGGACAGAAAGAGCTAAACGTAATGGCCGAAGCCTTGCAAAACTATCGGGCAGGTTAGAAATAACAGTTTTGAAAAGTATGATTTTTAAAAATATCGATAAGTTAAAACTAGTTCCCCAACTGCAAAAGACAAAAAAAAAATAGAAATTTGATTTAAAAGACAGACAAAGTATCATTTTCTGACTTATATGATTATGCTATAGAGTGTTGAACTGCTAAGTCCGGTCAGCAATGTTTTAATTGATTCAGTCATGAAAATGTGTTGATAACGGGGGAGCTATGGTGACAAAGGTTCATAAAACTCTATTTGACGGAAAGTATACCCCAGACGAAAGGTTATTAAACTCTAAATGTGTCAAAGTGTCTTAAAAGCTCCAGACGTAGAAAGAAATTAAATATTTATTAACATTCAAAACAATTTAGATTTAAGGGGCTGCAGATGAGTCAAATGTAACTTCATCCAAAATGTTCAGAGGAAGGATATTCTGACAAGCTATTAACATGAAACTTAAGAGTTGTTTGAATGGTAGACTAAGAATACGATTTGTAAGTTCTACCCTTCCTTCTGCATTTTAATTAACTGCTCACTAGAGCTGATATTTGATACCACGGCAACAGATCATAAAATAAAGTAGTTTCTCCTATATTGGCCCTTGTGTAATTAGCTACCAAGGCAGAAAATACACACCTTTTATTAGGAACCTTTTGTTGTTTGGAAAAGAGATTAAAACGTCTTAACGTAGTCGGCTGGTCATGAAGAGTAGTTCCTTAGACGTATATATCCTGGAAAAATAATCGGATCCTTTAATGACCATTATAAACGCAGTTTATTAAAATATTTTTCTAAAGGGTTTAGCTACCCCACTAAGACGTCAAAGTTTTTCACTTTGATATTTTGTCTTCGATTCTCAAGGGGGGCTTGATATTAGAGTTTGGCTGTCTTTCAAAGGTTGAATTGCTGTGGGTCGCTTATGGGTCGATTCCCCGACTGATTTGCTAGTGGTGATTGGCACAAAAAAAAAAAACGGTTATTGTGTCCCTGGTAGTGGAAGACTAATAGTTAACAAGACCTCTAATAATTATCAACAGAAAACACCACTGGATCATCTAGACGCATTAAGAAGTTTACTTCAGGAGCGTTGCCTTAATCCAACTGAGAACAGAGAACAACTATTAAATTGAACTGAGAGAAAATAATAGTTGATACAAGAGATTGGTGAAGATATTTTTACCTGACCTACATATATATAAGGATAACCATTTTTTTCAGTCAATGAATATTACTAGTGTATTAAATAAAATAAAAAAATTCAGGTAGTCTTTTCTAACGAAACTACAGCGGGTTATTAACATAGGATAACTTATTATTGCTTACCTCTTTTGTATGTGTATATGTATGTATGTATCTATCTATATACATATATATATGCGTATATATATATACATCATATATATATATATATACGTATATATATGTCAAAATTTTGACGCATCTTGGTAATTTTCTGTTCAACTGTTTACTGCTTGTCTAAGCGATAGACTGGGTTTGGCGCGCTGCCAAAATTATTACTCACGAGGACGGACGGTCGGTTTTAGCGTCTGAAATTTTCCTTTCCGGAGGACCGTTATGGGGGAACGTAATCCTACCTTAAAAGTTGTAGTTTTATTTCCAATAAACATTTTAAAGCTAATTTATAAGATAATAATAAAGATTAAAAATGATATAAACTTTATCATCTAAAACGTTGAATATAAATTATTTCTCATTCAAATCCGATGGATTTTAATTAACAAAATGATTCAATTTTAGGCTTTATTCTGTTTATATCTTCTATTCATAAATACAAGTCTTTGTCTACATTTAAAATAAATAAAATGCACTGGTACTTTAAAAGTAATATGTATTTCTGATACTTTAACGTGAACACGGGTCATTGAAAAAAGGCTCCTTGCAGTAACTTTAAAACAAATATTTCATTTTTATGTAATTGCCTAGCGATAGAATAAAGATTAATGATTACAATTTATAAATTTCCATAATCCTTGAAAAAAAAATCATGCAAGTAAGACCACAGCATTTCTCTCGGGGAAATAAAAAGCTTTATTCAACCTGACTTTTGAAACATTTTTAAAACGCAAAATAAACTATATTAAAATTAGCATCCCTCTTTTATATATTTATACAAACAAAACTGCATGATTCTTTGATGTCGTTTTCTTAATTGAAAAAATACATTCCAATAATTAATATTAAAGCCAGAAAATATTTTCATTGGATGAAAGATTTAATATGATTTCATTAATAAAATGATAATAAATTTAAACATCCTAGAAAATAAATATTTTTTGTTTATGTAGGTGGTAATTTAAAAAAAGTAATACAATAAACATAATGCATTTAGAAAAGGAAAATAATGTAATTATTTGAGTGATATTTTTATATCTCATGAAAGTCATGGTATAATTTTTATTACTTTTAATTAAGTTTGTTTTTTGACTTCAAATTCATAAAGTCAAATATTTCTAAGGTATTTTCAGATATTTTGGATAAAGTTAACCAAGATTTAATTATTAGTCAGGATTATAACATCATATTACAATTAATTCAGAAAATTCCTGATATGACGCATGTTTATTTGAATAATAAGTCTTGTAGTTTGTTTTAAAAAGTTCTCATATCAAGCAATCAAGTGATTTCCAATTTTCTCATAATTACGAATACATTGACAAAATTTAAAGCAATGTAATCGTATTTCTACTTACAGATTAATTATTAGTTTCTTTTCTTTTCTAGTTGAGAATTTAAGTATTTCATATTTCTTGTAACATTTCATGGAATCTATAGCTTCAATAATTCATCGGGAATCAGATAATACTGTTACGAATTTTGGAGAATCTATGGTAACCTCGCCAAATATGAGAGTTATCGCCAAATTGGCGATGGATTTGGAGACTTATTTTGGTCGCCAATCTTCTAGGCCTTTCTGGAATGTTCGTTATATCTATCTGGTTGACCGATAGAGAGCGCTTTGGAAGTCGATAGATATACCTGACATCGGCATTAGAACTCCGTGTTCTTTTCTGCTGAGAATTGGATGTATTGAAAGTGCGTTAGGCGTATATTGAATTGAAGACTCTTTTATCCTGACTTGTGTTTTTAAAGTTTTCTGTTGTACAGAAGACAGTTGTTACCTGTTTTCTGTTAGTATTTGTGTATGTGCCTGAAGAATTTACAGAATAATAAATTTTATTTTGTGTGCACTTTCTGAAGAGATTTTATTCAATCTTATCGAACCCAGGAAAACGGATAAAATACATAAGATAATCAGATAATGTCTTGAATTTAAGTTAGAGGCATGTTTGTTGTGTTAATGCAGTTTCCTACAGGGTTGTATCCAAACCAAATCTTTAATGAAGAGACCCGCAACAACATTTACACAGCCACTTGGTTTTATTGTTTGTTTTTATTTATGTATGAAATGCTAAAAAAGAGCTCATAATCTGGAAACGGATTTTCATGTGTAACTAGTATAGAGAGGCTTTTCACACATTTTTTAGACGATGTATATTGTATTCACAAAACTAAATTACATAAAATTCTTGTGTTTTAAATGTTCTATTTGACATCCCTTATACTGAACTATCTTTCGACACCACAATTTCCAGGATAATAATGCCTTTTGAAGTGTCAGAAGAGGTATTCTATCCCATTCCTCCTGAACAGCTTTCCAGAGTCCTGTAAGGGTTTTGGGACGACGTTTGGATAATGCAGATTTTAAAAGTCCGAAAGCACAAAAATCCATAGGTGATTGTAACTAGGAATTCGTTTAAGAAATAGTTAATTTGGTTGGGCTCTTAGCGCAAGTTAAATTAATGTTATCTCTAATTCTAAATAGTTGTCCCTTAAAATAAAATAGCGTAATTTCTACACCGTTCCCTCGTCGTGTGTGTTCTTGAGAATTTTAGCCGTTGCCCATTTCTCTTAAACCGTAAAACTCCAACTATAACGTGCTTAACAAGAGGCTAGTCAAAGGATTCCCTTGTTAAGTTTCACTAAAATGCACTTTTTATGGCTGATAATTGCAGGGTGTGTCATGTGGACATCCAACTAACTTTTGTCCACGCACGCCGTGTAAGTTAGCTCACTAAATTGGCCCCATAAAATCTGTTGTAAGTTAGAATTATATGGCGTTCTCTCCTTTTTCCTTTGTCCATGAGAGGTTTTTCCCACGTGTGCATTTGGCGACAGCTTGGCGTGAAGGCACTCTCCGGAGTTTGCCTTTTCTCCTCGTTCGACCAGTCACGCAGTGGCGCGAATTTCGCCTAAGCCATTCACGGGCCTCCATTTTGGCGGAGCGTTCGGAGTTTCTCCTCTTGGCGAGGCTTCGGCTTGGCCGGGTTCTTGTTTTGGCCATTAAGCGCTCGCGTAGTTTTTTTACTGTATTTTTCCTCCGCGCTGAGGTATGCTTCCGTACGTGTGGCACGGGTGTTCTGTAGAATTATTATTTGGCGGTTTTCTCGCTATGGCAACCTATGCTCTAATTTTTTGCTCTGTCCAGATTTGAAGGAAAAAATACAGACTTGAGATTTTTTTTAAAACTGTTGGTTGTCTTTTTTTGAGCTCTCCCCAGGAAGAGCCATTTTGGCTCTTATCCTGCGGGAGATGCTATAGTTTTTTTATTAGAATCTTGGCTAATTTTGTACCGTTACATGCTATTTTTCATCATCTACAGTCTTTAGACCCATGCGGTCAATTTTTTGTATGTCGCTGCAGTGCTGCAAAATGTATTTAATTTTATTCAAGACAGGCTCGATGGCCGAATAAATCACTTTTTATTACTGCAAAAGAGACTTTGGCATATTTTTTTATTTCCTGCTGCTTTCAACTTTAATTTTAACTAGATGATTTACCTCTAAGCCCGATGATTGTTTCTTACCTGGGTTCCTGAATCTACCACTATTTTTTCTGAATATTTTCGCCGACCTACAGAGACTAGAGGAGATGTCTCCCAGCAATTAACATCCGCACTTATGGGAGCAGACTATGGTTCAGTCGGGCACAACCTATCGCCGTGAAGAGGGTCTCTACAACTCCGCAGTGGCCCTCACAAATATCTTGGCATAGCAGACTATCCGCGCAATTTTTAGGTTCCCGTGTGAATCATCTTTTATAGAGACTATTCACGTGAACTTTTCCGACAATCGCTTTGTTTCACCGTCATAGGTTATGGTGACCAGAACTCTTCATTAGTGAATTAGAACTCTCCAATATAGACATTTTTCAAATATTAGAGGAATTCTTCACTACAGTGATACATCGGGAGATTTAGTAGGGATATCAGTGAAGGGTATGGCCTTGATACCAGTTTTTTGTTCCATTTCTTTTAGGAAATTTACAATGGATTTTGATGTGTGACTGCTAGCTTTGTCCTGATGGAGTCTCACAGATTGATGGCACTGTGGGTAAAGCGATGGTATTTCATTCAGAAAAATTGGCGATAAAATATGTTCCTGATAGTATTTGGAGTTAATCGTGACATTTTTTCCACTCTCTTTATTTTTAACTTGCCATTATAAGAAAAACCAGCAACAATCATGAATCCCTTAGAAAAACTTTCTTTCGATTCTTTGAACCATGTTCTTAAATTTTTTTCTCCCCTTTTATGATAATAAATGGCTCTTTTTTTGTTGCAATCATTTAAATACACCCATGATTCATCTATTGTGACAATTGTTTTCCATTTTACTTTGGATAAGTCTTTCTCATATAGAATTCTGCAGCGTGTCCTGCGTTCAGCGATATGATTTGGAAGAAGACTATGCACATTGCGTTTTTTCGCTTTCTTAAGATTTAAATCAACGTTTATCATTTTGTTTACAGTGGACACCGAGCATTTTAATGATTTTGCAACTGTCCTTTGACTAGGGGGATTTTCTTTTAACATTAAACAACGTACCTTTGCAATAGTCGAAGATGTCCGTTTTTTCCTTGGATACTTGTTTGGAATTTTTGTCCCACTTGAGGCTCCAATTTGACGTTTTTTTTCTTTCCTGTTGACGATATTACCTATCGACGCTTTAGATATCACAAAACCATGACTCTCACATCGTTTTTGGATAACGGAGTATGCATATTTCTCTTCGGAAAGAGCATAAATGTAGCCTTCAAACCACTGCTTTGTTAAAAACGCCATTTTGAATAAAAACAAAACTTTCAAGCCGCAGATGATAATTTTGACTTTTAAAAACATAGTACAATTGCAATTTTTTCTTTTGCAGCAAACGATTTTTTATTACCGCTTACCAAAATCGTCTAAAAAATGTGCGAACAGCCTCTGTATTATATAAAGATACACGTCAATTTAAAACCGCAATGATATCTGAAATAAGCATTATCTCTACAACGGAATTTTTAATGTTTCAGTAGAAATGTAGAGTTAGTTTTTGTTTGATTCTGGCACAAAGTTCATGCCAATGCATTAGCTATGTTCCTATTGGAACAAAGAATCTTCTTATTAAAATGAATGAATCCTCTTTTGGAAGATTTCTTGTCCTGGATATCATCTTAGAATCATAAAGTTTTAAGACTTTTCTTAAAATTAAACTTAGTGATAAACTGATCATATCAAACGAGGTATTGATTTAAAAACATAAATTATAAATTTTATTCTTCATTAGATTAGCCTTTATATGAACGTCTAGTTTGCAAGCCAATATTCTGAACATGAATGGTTGTCGATAGAGCTGAAGTTAATTTTCCCCTCCGATTTACGAATTAAAAGTGGGCATTAACTCTTTTTTAGAATCTCTTTCCCCAATTTTTCTTCAGCCACTAAAAAACTGATGAAAGGAGTACATTTTTTTGGAAACTAAAGAAATAAATAGCTTATAGAAGGCGAGTTCATATGCAAGAGTACTACTGGTAGGTAAAGATGAAGAGTTCGACCTACTTTATACCTGTCTACGCTCCACTGTGACTAAACGGAAACAGTCGAAGATTGTTCACTTCATTCTATATGGATTCCTTTGCATATTGTTTTCTGCTTTTCTGATAGGGGAAACTTACAATGTCACGTCAAACTATGAGTCTATTTACTTGTAGTGATTTAGAAACGTATCTTTAAGGAGGTCAATGCACACAAGACAAAAAGTAGAAAAATATTTTGGGTCAACGAAGAATTGCTCCATACTCTTTTATGGAGAATTCTTCGTCGTTAGTACACAATATAAGATTGCAAATGTTCTCGATAGGCGGTGGCACAGTCTCACTTTCTCAATGACATTTCAGTACAGCGTAGTGTTTAAAATTGGAGGAGGGTCATAAGGAAGAATAGGAGGTTTGGAATTGGACGAGGATCTCCGGAAAATCTGAGGTAATAATATTGTTAGTTTCTCGTTCGTCGATATTCGGGAAATGACGACATCAGTTGACAGCGACACAAGTTTGTTTGCTTTTTTGACCTAAACAGATGACAAATATTACAAACAGTCGCTCAGGGCTACGGCGAAGTTTAACAAAAAAAAAACACGAAAAATACACGAAAAAATACTCACAGGTACAATAAACAGGCCTCGCAGAGCAGCCAAGCTTCAACAGACAAATGATTGAATCGGAATTTCGGAGGAGAAACGAAAGTCGGAGAAAGTTTTTTGGAATCTTAAAATGGGGATCTTCAAAAAATTTCATTCGTGAATATATGCACAAAATTTGTGTTTAGTTGCAGTATGCATGAAGATTTTTATTACCATTTAACTGTTTTCGAACAGATATTTTTTAACTTGTATTACTTCAAAAGTATCATCTAATAAGACTTTGAAAACAAGGGTACTTTTAAAGACTATAGTTCACTGGTTATTTTATAACTAAATAAAAATCTGCAAGAAATTGTTCTTAGTGCAAAGCAAATTTTTCTCTGAAATTTACCAGGAAATTTCATTTGAAATTAAAATTTAAAATAATAAAACTTTTAAAACTAACTACGCCTTTGGTTTCCTAGAATTTTAGATGAAAAGTTCCGGGAACTGGGGGAAATTAAAAGAAATTTTACTTTACACATCTCGCATTTTTGCAATGAAAACTGTCAGGAAAACATTCATTTCCATGAAAGAATAAAATAAAAAACTCCGGATGATTTTAATCATTACCTAAAGCAATTATTCTATTTACAAATAAGGGAAGAAAAATCTGAGGAGCAGCACTTGCATAATAAGAGCTCTACGCTATTTGTTTTTCTTTATTTATTTTAAAACACGTAAAAATTCTATTCTGCCATCCAGGAATATTTTTAAACAATGACTGTTTGTTTTTCATTTTATTCAGAAATCGCATTACTAAATAAAGTTTCCTGGCACATATATATATATATATTTTTATTCGTTGGCGATTTCAGAATGAACTTCACGAATAGTTTCTCGATCTGTTTTATGAAGAAAAAAAATTCTTTTTTGCAGAACGAACTGCTTTGTTGTGAGTTTTATGCAATTATTAGAATATATGCCAAGCCCTTTCAAGTTTATCAACTGTGGAAAAATTTGAGAATTTCTAAAAACATTTTTGACTTCTTTTCTTTTTAGACAATAGGGGAGCTAACAGTGCTGAAAACTAAAGTTATTTTTAGAAAATAAATTACAATAGGACCAAAACAAACTTTGTTTTTTTTCTTTTTTCTATTGCATCTTTTTGATTGTCAATTGCTTTTTATTTTCTTAGCATAGGAATCGATCAGTTTAGTAAAATTGAAAGAAGATGACCCAAAAATAACTGCAACAATACCCAAATAACAAAACAAAAAGCAGACTGCAATACAAATACTGTCACAAAAGTATCACTCTTTTCTTTATAAAATGGCAATAGATGTAAAAAAAATTTTACTTGGAAACTAAAACGACCCGTAATATGTATTCACGTATCTAGATCAACGTTTTCACCCTTTTTAATTAAATAACTGCCTATCCCAGAAAGTATAGGCACGTATGCCTTTCACAAAGATATTTGGATTTAATTATTATGACCTAAAAAAATTAAGGTTGTTTTGTGTTTCCAATTTCCTTTGAAATTTTATTCAGAATTTCACAACGTTCTTTAAAAATAATAAAACTTTCTTTTTAAAATTTTTCTAATGGTGGATGAAAAAAACATTTTTTTTGGTCTAGTGCGGAGGCACTTATTGTGAGACTTTGCCTTTTGTTAATCACACTGCTTTTGCTCGCGACTTTATTATGGGAGCACCAATTTTCTAGGTGAGCCAGCATTGCTCCCTATATGGACCGGTCTACAGATTAAACGGGCTCATAACCGGCCTAGACACGGAGGTGTTTTAGTGGCGCTTGTCGGGATTCGATCCGAGCACCCTCAACCCCGACAGCTGACACGCTACAACTAGGTTACTTCAAACCTACAATTAACATTAAAAACTATATAAAACCTTATCAGCATAGATTAAACTCTTTATTTCATTATGGAGATTGTTCCCCCGCACCTTATACATAGAATAGAACTTTAATAGTGGCATCTAGCTATGTACAAATTATGCAGAAGAGATACAGGGATGAAACTTTTATAGCCCTTCAAAGTATTAACCAGCATTTTTTAGCACCTGTTGCTAGGGTCCTGGAAGCTTCAGAATGCCGGTGGCAGCACCCGATCTGTTGCTTGTTCGAATGGAGCGGTCTACAGCCTGCAGAATCTCTGGTGGAATCCACGGAGCGGTTCCTTCACCTTGATCAAAGTCACAGAGACTTAAGTCCGGAGAATATGGGAGACTGTAGAGCACTTCCCAGCTCCAGAGAGCAAACAAACACATCAGCCACAGTGTGCGCACAAGCATTTTCCTTCCATCAGTACGATGCAACAAATTATTTCGTACAGTAGTCCGGTAACTAAAACATGGCTGTGTTTATCCTGTCACTGTACAGGCGTGCGATGTTTGTGGGGAGAGCGTTCTCTCTGTGGTAAGGCAGGTATGTGACGTATGTGTAATTTAAGCTGTTTTCATGGGTTCTGCCACGTGGAAGCTTCACAACAGTGTTGCCACTATTAAAGTTCCATCCCTCGTCTTTACTAACTTTATCTCTTTTATGAAATATTTTGTTTGTTTAATTTTGGGTCGCAGTTTTTGTCATTTACATTCTATGGGGTATGTTTACATGATTTTTATGACATCAGGATCTATTCCCAGAAGCCAAAGCGCGGTATATTCCAGTCAAAATAATTTTAGCACAATTGGAAATGTAGTTTAACAGGTTTGACAGTTTTTGGCTGAAGATTTTCAAATTACGTTTATATGTATAATGTTGCCTCATATGGTTTATATAATTATAGTCATACCTCGGTTCTCGTCCCATTCCGAAGCGAAAAAATTTGTTTTGGTGCTCGTCACACATGCTGAAATGTTTTCTAAATGGGATGGGTTACAAAATTTTGTTCAAAAGTATTCCCTTGGCAAAGCTCTAGCAAGCCGAAATGTGGATTTATTTATACGAGGGATGTAACTTTAATATTGGCAACACTGTTGTAGAGCCCCCACTCAGAAGAACCCAAGAAAGTAGCGTACATCACACGTACGTTACATACCTGCCTTTACTCGGAGTGAATGCGCTTTCCCCACAAACATTACACGCCTGCACTGTGACAGGATGAACACAGCCATGTTTTAGTTACCGGTCTATTGTACGAAATAATTTGTTGCATCTTACTGATGGAAGGAAAATGCTTGTGCGCACACTATGGCAGATGTGTTTGCTCGCTAGGGCTGGGAAGTACTCTACAGTCCCCTATATTCCCCGGACTTAAGTCTCTGTGACTTTGATCTCATCCCCAAGAGGAAGGTACCGCTCGTTGGATTCTACCAGAGATTCTGTAGGTTGCAGACCGATCAACAGATCAGCTGCAACAGATCAGGGATTAACAGATCAGGTGCTGACAATGGCCTCCTGTAGCTTCCAGAACGTCAGCAACGGGTGCTAAATAATGCTAGTTACTACTTTCAAGGGCTACAAAAGGTTCACCCCTGTATCTCTTCTTCTGTATATTTTGTACATACCTAGTTGCCACTATTTTTTACGTTCCATCCTATGTAGATCAAACAATGTTTCATTTCAGAAACATTTTGAAACATAGGCAGAAGTGAGTTTCTCTCGATATGTCTATACTGAAACTCCCTAAATGAGTCTAAAACAGGGATCAGAGGTTTTAAGAAACGGAAAACAAGAGAGAAACCCTGTTGCGCCTGATGTTTTATTGAAAGGAGACTCCCCTCCAAAGCAATAACACCACTCCTCCTCTACTTCACCACTATCCCATTAGGCCATCAACTTCTTTCAGTACAGGTTGAGGAAGATAAATTTTATTTTATCCAATGATTGTTTTAAATTACATCTGTCTAGATTTTGTATAAAAAAACAACCCCGTCAATTTACAAATTGTCCAGTAAAATGAGGAATTTCTTTCTTTCAGGAACGAATTAATTCAAATTGCCTAACTCCTTATGGGAAAAATTCGTTCGGTACTGGTCGTGCCTTCTAGAAAAAATTATTAACGAGTACCGATGTAATACTGTATTATGAAAGGTTCTGTGCAAATACTCCTTCGTTAGCTCTTCTTTGGAATTCTTTTCCGTGATTTTAAACATACATTAGACATTTGGAAATTTTAAAAATCCTAATTTTAAATTTCGTCGTTTTTTAATTAAAATTAAAAGAAATTTAAATTATACAGTCTTAAAAAATTATTTAAAGAAAAATAAATTTGAATTCGATTAAGTATTCTTCACGACTGCAAAATATATTCCCAAATCGTAGCCAATATTATACCTTCTGTATTTGAATTATTTATAACAAAACGTTATAAATTTTAATCTCGTATTATTTGCTCAATTTCTCCAAGACTACATAAATATTCAAATAAATTCCCCATACGAATAACACTAATAACGCTCTCAAAAAAGAAATAAAATAACAAATTAATGATCAATAGTCTGCAATGCACAGAGGATTGCAAAGTCTTATGCATAAATGGCTATTTAAATATTTATGCCATAAATATTTTCCGAGAAATAAAAAGAACCGATGAATTGGGCGATTTTTCAGAATAAAGTTACCGCAATCTTTTGTAATTATTTCAAATGTCAAAACGAGTATCGATAACACGTTTAAAAATATGTATAAGCTTTGAGATTCATGAGATAATGAATAATTGTGATTACATATTTAATTCAATGATTTTTTTTAACCAGATCTATAGTTCTCAGATTTCGTTCTGCATTACCAGGTTAATTTCATTCATCCGTTAAAAGAATTGTTTTTATTTGAGACAGCTAGTTATTTTAGTCTGATGTTATATTGGGGCGAATAAAATTAGCTGTTTTAATTAATATTTTATATTAATTAACAGTTAAGGACGTGTTTTAATTATGAATACAAAAATTACATGCTTAAATATGCAGCTGTCAATTGCGTGATAAAGCATATAATTTTCTTCAAAAACAATAAACATTACTGAAATCTAGATAACCAACCACGAAATGCCAAATTTTTGATTGGAAAAATCGTGAGAAATTTTGATGGAAGGTTGTGTCTTGGGGTCAGGTACCTTTTAAAGACCAAGAGACTCGACAAACATATACCTATTTTAAATCACCAGTAGTTACTAAAATAATTTATTAAGAAATATGAAAATTTTACAGTGAGTTAAACACTCTTTCTTCTTTATAAATATTGCACTCAAGTTTATCTTGCTTAAAAGAAATGTTTTTTTTTTTTTAATTTTAACCATTTTTTGTTTCATTGTTATGTGATTGCGCGCATATCACCAGAACATATTTCATGGTATTCTATACCATGAAATTTTATACACTTTCAATATTTACATGTATCATTAAAATGATCACAATTATGTCATTCCTACCATAAAAATTTGAATTACAATAAAATTTATCAATAAAATTCCTGAAATTTAAAAAAAATTAATTTTTTTTCTATGAAGAACTAAGAATTTTGATTTCAACGTTTATCATTTTAAAGATATATTATGCAACTTAATTTTAAAATTTAAAAATATGTATATTCATTGATATACGGACGCAAGTCTGCGCGCAATTACTTAACATTGTAAAAAACAAAAGTTAAATTTTTAATTTTTTTAAAAATTTCATCCTCAAGCTAGAAAAAATTTAGAGCCATATTTATAAAGAAGAAAGTGTGTTTAACTCAGCAAAATTTTCATATTCCTGAATTAAAGATTTTCATAACTATTCATGATTTAAAATAGGAATATCTCTGTCGAGTCACTTAGCGTTGTGACGTCACGTATGTATTGTGAACTCTCACGACCTGCGAAGAGCCCTTCAACGGCTGCAGGATTAAAATCACAACCATGCGTACCCACTGCATTCTAAAATTCTGTAGGGGTTTAAAAACTATCACATGCCAAAGTCTAACATTCCTGGTTTTCTGCGGGTGAACCCCTCGTCTTGAACTTTGCCGGCAGAACCTGGAGTGTGCCGCCCTCTACCTCATAAAGATGTCCGTCCGGGTCATCAGTCAGAACGTGCTGACGTTATAGAAGCGATATGTTTCCATAAAAATGCCATCAGAGTCCAAGACTCATCGAGCACGGAATTCCTCGCTTCGCCTCTGAAAATCCAGCAATTTCTGAGAAGAAACCACGACACCGCGAAGACCTGAAGCGAGATATAGTCAGATAATTGGTGTTTTTGCGGAGATTCCTCATGTAACATCCAGCTAGGCAGACGAGTTTTTAAGCTCCGGTTGAGACTATAAGTCTCCGACGTGCGCTGCTCAATCTGAATTTAAGTTAACTGAATATGTTGTACTTGTTTAAGTTTAATTTTTTTGTAAATAAATTTCCTAGTTAAGTTTCTGTTTTAAGAATTGGCCTTTTCATTATACTTAGCACTGTCTTTCTTGGTCATGAATAGTAGTAATTTTTAAAAAAAGCCTCAGATATATATATATATATATATATATATATATATATATATATATATATATATATATATACACCGAAGTGCCAGTGAATTAGGGATACCTACCTAGTAACGAGTTGGGCCTCCTCTGGCCTTGATAACGGCTGCCACACGACGAGGCATAGATTCAACAAGTTTCTGGAAACGTTCCACGGGAATAGCTTGCCAAATATTGGCTAAAGCTGTCCATAATTCAGTAAGGTTCTTTGGTGCTGTGTGATGGCCTTTCACGCCTTGTTCCAAAACATCCCAAAGATGCTCAATAGGATTTAAGTCTGGGCTTCTAGGTGGCCAATTCATGACAGAGAAGTCAGAGGAATGCTCATCCAACCAGCCATTAGCCAACCGGGACTTGTGAGAGGTACAGTTGTCTTGCTGGAAAACTCCATTACCGTGCGGATAACAGAACAGCATAAACGGATGGAGGTGATCACCCAGCAACTCTACGTACCGAATTGCATTGAGGGACATTGGTACACGCACCAAAGATCCCAAACTGTGCCACGAAAAAACACCCCAGACCATGATTGAGCCACCATGCCCTTGTACAGTTCCAGCCAGGCATGCAGGATCCATGGCTTCATGAGCCTGACACCATATTCTCAGCCTCCCGTTGGCGTTAAGTAATCGGAATCGAGACTCATCACTCCATGCTACTCGTTTCCAGTCCTCTACACTCCAGTCTCTGTGCTCTCTTGCCCAGGCAAGACGTGCAGCCCGATGGCGAGTATAGAGCAATGGTATTCTCGTAGGTCGACGGCTCCCGAAACCCATACGGTGAAGCGAGCGTTGCACAGTCCGTTTACTGACTGTACGACTGGCACCGTCATTAAACTGTGTGGTAATTTGAGCTAATGTTTGGTTTCGCTGGCTACGTACAATTCGCCTGAGCCGTCTCTCACCACGCACTGTCAAGGCTAATTGTCCTTTGCAGTTTGCCCGATCACTAGTTTTTTGTCCACCATCCATGTATTCTTGGTATACTCTTGACACTGTCGACCTTGAAAATCCTAGCTGTCTGACGATTTCGGAAATTGAATGGCCCATGCGTCACGCACCTACGATTTGTCCGCGATCGAAGGCGTCTAAATCAGGCAGTTTACCCATACTGGCAATTCCAACAACTAATTCAGAACAACCACAGTACGCGCTATGTAAGCAGTTACCACAGCTCCCTCACTTGCGCATACATGATGCGCAGCGCTACACAATTTGCATAGGCTTTGCTATCCCTAATTCAGTGGCACTTCAGTGTATATATATAGCCTTTAATTACCGGTGATGCTACAGCATTTAAAAGGTACCTGACCCCTTAAGGGAACGGTGGAGGTTAATTTTTTTGTTTACTGTTGATCATACAGATACGAAATTTTGTACGTATATACATTTCACTATAAATACATAAAATACCTTAAAAGAAATTTCCAATCTCATTATAATTTTAAGTTTTTTTTAAAATTTGAAATTTATAGACAAAATTTTAAAATACTCCTTGCTACTTAATTTTTGAGATATCTTCTCGATTTTTCACTTTAATCACTTCAAATTATATAACAAACAGATCTGGGTATCAATTAAATAATCCCTTAAATAGTTACTTTTTGAGAGACTTTTTTCTGAATTCCATCCCAGTTTTGATCAAAATTTTGCATTTTAATAAGTTATAAATCAAATTTAATTACCTTAATGAAGTCGAATTGTAAAATTCATACCCATTTTTCTTTGTAAACAGTATCAGGATTCTTTTTTTAAAATATCATGAATTTTGAACGAACATTGAGTAGCATGGAGAATTTAAAATATCTAAAAACCTTGAATAATCTGATTTGAGAAGAACAGATTTAATTTATTATTACACATACCCTTTATAAATTACTTCGTAGAAGCTTCATAAATGATTTTTTACTTGAAAAAACTGTTTTGGTACTATTAATCTACAGAAATATATATATATATATATATATATATATATATATATATACAATAACACAATCAATATTACGATGACAAGATTTGCTCAAATACATGTCCACTGTTCCCTTAATATTTAAAAACATCAAAGTATATGTGTGTGCATCTTTCGTTCAGTAAGCTACTAATGGTTACCCACTAGTTTTTTGGAAATTTTAGGCGTGTAACGTAAAATTTCACGATAATACATGGTGAGTTCTCGGATGCTAAGTATGTTTTCTAGAAACGCACTCTAAAATTTACAAATCCAGGTCATCAGCATGTTAAATCAGTCAATAGGTTTCAAAAGTAATCTGATCACAGGAGAAGGGATTTGGAGAGAACCGTCCCTAAAAAAACTGTCAAATTAATGTATACGCACATATACGTATGTGTCGGTGATTATGAAAGTGGTCTAAACATTATACCGGTGCTTACTCATATATGTTTCATTTCGAGATATTGAGAGGTTTGGGTTTGAACAAACTAAAAAATGTTTATACTATGTGATAAAATATTTCAGAAAATATTTATGGTACCCTTTTACGATTTTGTAAAAATTACGTCAGGTTACGGTAATGTAAAAGAATGTGTTAGGCAAATGAATCCTAAAAGAGCTATAAGATTTAGTTTACTTGTATTGCTTTCCGACATTCATGCTATCGTTTTATACTGACGTACAACTTGTTACCTAACAGCTAATGGCGTTACGGCAACTTTGACGTCATACATCTGAGAAATGGGGTTTTTCCATTTATTTTCCCCATGGTTTATTATTTTTCCTTTCCATTGTATTTTATGCAAATATATGTTAATGTTATCTTACTTGCTTGTATAAATACCGTTTGAGTTAAAGCAAAGGTGCCCCTAGCAGCAAACGCAGTCGGACTCACGAGCTAGTGAGATTCGTGTGTTAGAAGTCTCTGTATGAGATTATGTTGGTTATACAAATGTTCTAAGTTTATTGCTTTTAATATTTTTAACGTTTATTAAGGTTCTGAATAAACTTTTATGTTTTTAACTTAAGTCTTGCTTATTCATGAACACACCCCATGCCAGACAACTGCAGACTCTGTCATATTGCCACCCTCCGTGACAGAATGCAACGGGAAGCAACTGATAAAATTGTAACTTATTAGAGTTACAACAATACTATTAAGGTATTAACTAAAACTTCATCGAAGTTTAGACAATTAAAAGACTCAACTGCACAAAACATGACTATTACACAGGAACATATTTTATTCCATCTCTCACCGTCTCATTTTACAAATGGAATAAAAACCGTTTTCATTAGGAAAACAATGATGCCAATTTTATTCAGGTAAAAAATATTTCAGAAACCGTCAAAACCACTGAGTCAGGAGTTCACAGTGCATGCTGCTACAAACTCATTTTTAAGATTCTTGACATAGGCCACTTTCACAATCACCGGCACATATAGCCTTACTATTTTTCAATAATGGCATTAAAATTTACTAGCTTCTTCTGGAATCCAGAAAAGTATTCTAGTTGAACTTAACACAAAATAATACTCATGTGAATCAGGAATTATTTTCCCTATATGCCAACTATAGACAGCAAGAGTGAGTTTTAATGTTATTAAAAATTAAGGCAATAATTAATGAATTCAATACTGAAAAACTCCCATACCTTTGTAGTCCAGTTTAGACTAAAAATTAGATTTAAAAATTAGGGAGAAAGAGTAATATAATTTTATTCTGTACAAAATGGTTATTATCAAGTCTTTCTTACATTTAAAGTCGTTCATTTTGCTTCGCTCATTCATAAAATCATAATATTTTATCCTAATATGGTTTAACTGTATATATCAACGTAAGTTTTTTTTTTCAAAAATCAAAATTATCGATGAAAAGAGGAATTATAGAACATCATCAACACAATGAAAAATGTTAAAAAATTATTAAAAATGAAGGTAATATTTGAATCTGTAAACATCACATTAGGGTGGTCTGCAACGCATGATAGATATTTCACGTTGAGTTTTGTTAAAAGAATCGCCCGCAAACATACATATAACTACAAATAAAGGGAACATAAGACGATATGAATACATAAACACACCATTACGGTGATTTGTAGGACAATATATGCAATACATGAAGAGGCACTTTTAAAGGAATTGACCGTCAAATACAAATATACATACCACCACTCATGAAGGGATGTTAAGAGGCTGGGAATATAGAAGCCCACCATTTGGGTGATCTTCAGCAGAAAATACATATTTTATGTAAAGTACCTTTAAAGGAATTTTCTGCCATGCTTACGTTACATCCTTATAAATTCAGCAAAAAGAAAACCAAGTACATACACAAGAGATTCCGAATTTCTAACGCAAAGAATAGCGACTGTCAAAGTTCAGTGAACACACCACTAACCTTTTTTTATTATTTATTCTTACTAAAATCCAAAATTAAATGGACACATTTAATACGTTTTTGCTTGAATGTTTTCGCTGTCTCAATACATTTTGATTCATAAATATTTCCTCTATATTCTCTAAGATATGAAAATTTCATTTGAGGACCGGTTTAGAAAATATATTGAGATTTCGTTAAGTTTGGTTTGGTTTGGAGCGCTACGGTTACCTTTTGCCACACAAAGGCTAATTAGACTGGGACTTACAGTTTAACACTAGAAAGACGGCTGCCGTCATTTTGACGGTTTCAGACATACTATTGAGCGCTATGTCTGTATTTATGTCCTCAGGCTTCTGAAATTTACGCGAAATATGCACACGCATTTACAAAATTATATTCGATAGTTAAGAGCGGGAGAAAATGTGTTGTATACCTAGTAAGACTGAAAGCCGTCAATTTGACGGCAATATAGAAAACAGACAGAAATCTTTAATATATTACCCGATAAATGTTAGTTACTTTTCATCTCTTTCCCCTTTCGCAAATAACAATATTGGTTCTCCGGAAATATTAGTGTCGAAAAGTAAGGACTCCACAAACTATGCATATATTTTTACGGATAAACCATACCATGTTGTCATCTCGGTATACCTGCATAAAAAATATCTTAATATATACTAATTTATCATAAATTGGTATAAAATAGTTAAAAATTTAAAGTATTCAACCATTTTAAAAAAATTAAATATTTTAAATTCTTGATTTTATTTTTAACCGTCAAAATAACGGCGTTCGGTCTTTTTAGTAAGAAAAAAAATTAGTCTTTGTAGTGTTAAAGCCGATTCCGAACGGATTCAAACATTCATGCCAACAAGGGGACTCGAACCCACAGGATCTGAACCGAATGCCAGCTCTCTAGTCATTCGGCCATCGCTCAGCCCATGTAATTTATGAATCCCTATAGTTTGGTGTTTTAGTAACCTTAGATTAGCAGGATTCTTAAGATCAAACAAGAAAATCAATTCAACAAGATTAAAAAAATATCAACCAGAAAAGCCTAAAATATAACACTTCTTTTGTTGTTGTCATAAAAGGAATCTAAGGATATGAGGAGAGATTTCGTTAAAGTGGCAGTTCTTGGTACGTTAACTAAAGAGCATCTTTGTCAATAGCGGAATGATTAGTCATCCATCGCTAGCAATTCAACTCTGGGTAGTCCCATTATTCCAGACATATATTTAACTCACATAAACAGACTTAGTTATAATGCCTCTCAAATTTCCAGTACTAAAGACCCTAAAAAGTTTTAAATGAACCAATTGCATATTTTAAATTTAATTAATCCACTTCCTCTAACTGAAAATTGCGTGCTATACAGGCACTATATCGCTCCCGCTTTAACAAAGCCTTAAACTTGATCCGCCAGAATTTTGATTTAAGGAGCAATTAACCTGAATAATATTTACCTCCCTACCGTTTTCTGTTCTGTGTGTATCATGTCTGTAGTGGAGGAAAGTAAACTTACGGAGATTAACTGCAAAATTTACAGACTAAAGCAACTTCCTTAAACTTTGTGATGTATTGTAGTGCACAAATTTAGATGACCATGCGGTTTTCTTTCATGTTGATTTATAAATTTTTTTAATGCACTTAAAGGGAAAGAGACAGAAATGCACTTGGGATAACTCTTGGTTCAATCTCGTTCGAATTAAGTGTCACTGCTGAGGGCTTTTAGGGTTCCTACAGCGCATGTCCTGTAATTTCATTGGTTGTAGTCATTAAGGCTTAAGTTAAAGGGGAAAATTCTCTAATATGAAAATGTTAACGACGCAGTTAGCTTTAAAGGTTTGGTTCACAATTCTAGGTATATTTAGGGTTCTTTAAAAAGAATTCGGAAAGTTTTAAGTCGTTACATACAGATACATATTCATACTTATATACACTCATACAGATATTTATATATTAAGAGTGATATAAAATTAGTAAATAGAAAAAATCAGCCAAAAGGAAAAGTTTAAAATCTGGATAGTTTATAGTTTGATCATTCAATTTCTAGATAATGTCATACAAGACAAAATTTTACTGTATAATAATATTAATATAATAAAAATGTAAATTTCTTCAGCGGTATAAGTTAGATGAGAAAAAGCGATATTTACATACATTATCGAAACGAAAGACTTTCTAGGTTATCCTTAACTAACCACACTTTTATGGAATAAAGAACAAGATAAAGAAAAGAAAAACTCTGCCTAACCATCTTGAAGTAAAATTTTAACAACGTTACTGTCTTTTCATGCTTTTATTTCATGCATATTCTCTTAACTAACTTGTTAATACTTAAGTTGGCAGTCTATTATACATTAAAATTGATAATACTAACCCGAAAGAAAAATATCCTAAAAGAGAAAGGAAAATGATGAATGAAGTTAATTTAAAAAAAAATATATCAAAGATAGAGCTACTGTAATATTGAATGAACATATTTTATAAAGAATTGTAACTTAGAAGAATCGCAATAAATTGTAGTATTGATAAAAAAATCTCATAGATATAGAATTATTGAAATAAAATTGGAAAAGACAAAGACACATTCACTCTCTTACATTGCATCACCCTAGAATTATCATCACACGTTAAACCAAGAAAACGTGTCGTAATCTTATACATACTGAAAATTCATATAAAAATCATACCCCTATTTTCCCGCTAGTCATTTTGATTTCCATCCAAGAAAACATTTTTACACAAAATAAATTCACACAAAAGAAATTTTATTCCTGATGTAATTTTTTCATATAACAAAAGTGTTACTATCATTTATTCATACAGGTTTCGAAACACAGAAAAAATAAACTTGTATACTTTGTTTAACCCTTTTCGAGTTCCCCTATTCATCTTATAAGCATGGTGGCTACATAGGCTACATATTTTAAAACTTCTCTTTTTGCACTGCACTCACTCGCATGTCAATTTCTTGCATTGCATCATCCTAGAATTATCATCACATGTTAAGCCAACAAAACATGCATCATAATCTGATACGTACTGAATTTTCATATAAAAATCATACCCCTATTTTCCCGCTAGTCATTTTGATTTCCATCCAAGAAAACATTCTTCTTTTTGCACAAAATAAATTCTCACAAAACAAATCTTATTCCTGATATATTTTTTTTCAAAATAAACAAGAAAAGTCAACAAAGTTATTATGTTTAACAAAGTTTCTGCTGATGTTCCCCCATCTCCATCGGTGGAAATTTCGCAGAAACAAAATTCACCACCGCACGAACCGAGAAAGAAAAAAAAGCATTCCGAAAGGAAAAAAAAAACTCAAATTTGGTAACGTCAGGCTTTTCTCTCAACCCCTCACTTTCTGTTTTCTGAGGCCAAATTTACTCTCACTGTAATAGAATTTTCATACTCCATCTGACGTTATTAAAAAAAATGAAATGAAATAATAACAAAAATACAGCCTATGTTTGCATAAAATACTTCGCAAATACTTTGGTAAAATATTTTCTCTTGTGCGAAATTTTAAATTTCTCTTTTTTTTTTCCTTCTCGGGTAACTATATTTGCAGTTGTTTACAGAAGCTGTCAAAGTATCTGCTTTAAATTTCAGTTGATTCGCTCCTGCGAGCCTCAAGCGATTTGTATGATATTTTATATCATTATTGTAAAGAAAAAAACACAGTATGGAATATAGCCCATAATTTAGTGCTTCTATTTTAGAGAGATAATCGCATTACGATTGCAGATTTTTGCTTTTACGCTACTGGGGTAACGTGATTATTTATTTAGCGATAAAGCGCTTGAAACAAAAATGCAACACAGAATAAACGTGAAATGTTTTTAAACATATTCGAAAGCTATAATTCTTTTAATTTTTTCTAAAATGATAAAAGCAAATAGTTCGATGAAATGTAAAATACGCTATCGTTATTTTCCACTCGACATCGTAACGTTTTCGAAGATAATTAGTACTCCATGGTAGCTTTATTCTGGACTCCTTTGAACCCTCTGTGGCAAACATGATTATTGTAAATCGACTCCGATAGAGATTGGTTTGTAGCATTTATATTACTAAATTAGACACGTATTTTGAGTACAAGCAAATTTAAACCAATGCACTTCATAGGCTCCGCTATGGGGATACGCTAAATATATTCCACAACACCAATCGCTCTGATGTGGGAACATGGAAAGCTTCGGGTGAAAGAGATGGCTTTACCGAAGGAGAAATACTAAGAAGTGAATAATTTGTATGTTCTAAGAGAAAGGAAAAGGGTGAGGGGTGTTTATTATGTGATTACTGCGATACCTGTTCAAATTGGTAAGAATGGACACTGGAGATTGTTTCCAGATGTACCATAACATGAATGATTTTAAAATGTAAAAATAAAAGTTTTTTTATATTGGGATAAACAGATTTACAAAAATAAAAAAATTCCCCAAAGCTTTTTTTTTAAAAAGCACTGGAAAAAAAATTTTTTTTTCAAAACTTTTTTTTCCAAACGCTTCTCTGCAAAAATGTGTTGGAGTTGCTGGCTGATATTATCAAAAATGTTCAGAAAGCAAAAAGTTAGTTTATAATTAATCACTCACAATTGATCACTATATGTTGAAAAAAACTAGCTTATATAAGTTAAATAAGCTTTGTTTAGGTTAAATTTTTTAAAAGCAGTCCGGTACACAAAATTAAATTTTTCTTTCATTACTTATATTTGTAAAGATTTTTCCTCCAGATATATCTTTATATAAATATATTGCATATAACTCAAACAATTCGAAATTTAAAAATTATAAAAAATATCAAACTGCAAAGCTTTTTCAGTTTTTGATACATCTGCCAAACCTCTTGCTCTATTTGCATGATTTTGCTTTTCTTTTGTTTGAAAATAAATTCTTATCGGTATTTATAATTATTTATGAAGCTTTAAATCACTTTAAATGACAGAAAATGTTAGAGTAATATTTGCTTCAAGACCAATATTTCCAGAATTTTTACTTTTAACAAAAACATCTGATTATAGTTTTATGAAAATATTACAAAGAAACACAGTACGAGGTATCGTAGATGTCGTAGAGTACAACGACATTGTGTCCGCGGAATTAGAAATTGGAAGAAATAAGTGCAAAGAATAAACAAATTGGAGGAAACTAGAGCAAAACATGGGAAAGTAAGAAGCTCCAATTGTAAAGAGAACAGAAGAAGATACAGAGAACAGAAGGAGATAGAGAAGGAGACTATAAAGAGAACAAAAAGAGATAGAGAAGAGAGAGGCCCTGACAGACAGATGGACATAAAATAAATATGCTAGAGGGCGGTTTGTGTCGAGAATAAGAAGAAAGGGTAAAAAAGAGGAGTAAAATTATTAGTAGAATTACTCCGCGGAACGAGGAGAGGGGGGTCACGACGAGAAATACGCCCACGAAGCCCAATGGATGGAGTAAATATTAAGGATAGACCACCGGCCAATCAGATGGTAAATTGTAGAGACAATATAGCGAATAGGAAAGCAATGGAGTAGGTGCCCTAGAGTTAGAAGGAGAAAGATATGGAGATGAAAGAACTGAATGAGCAGACTTAGCAAGAAGTTTTGTTGGGCTGATAGTCGAAGCGATTACTCAGAAAAACACGTCGATTACGTATAGATGTAGAGTCATGTATGAAGTGAGTTGATAGATAAGAAGTAGTAATATGGCTCAATAGTATCGTTCTGCTATTGAAATAAAAAAAAAGAAACGGGCAATTGTTGAATGAACCATGATGCAACGGGGTTCCTCTCTGAAAAGATGATGATGCCCGATGCAAGAGAGTTTCCCGCTCCGGTATGACACGCCAGCCGATATTAGTTGTTCGACACCGAACTAGTGAATTTATATGAACATTCCTTGTGCCTCAAGATTATGCCATTCCCAGATAAAGGACCAACGCCCGTAAATCTCGCATCAACAATTAAGGCACCGTGCTTCCCCTTTTCTCACATTTGTGTAAATAATCACTGCTTCAATCAATTAAGAATAGTTAATACTAAGAATTAAACTGCGATTGCATTAAAATATATAAATGAGTGGAATTATGTAAGTAAATTGAGCCAGGTTAATATGAGTAATATTGATGAATTATTAGCGTGTCAGTAAATTGAGCCAGGTTAATATGAGTGATATTTATGATTTATTATCATGTCAGTAAATTGAGCCAGGTTAATATGAGTGATATATGTTTAAGATGATATCATAATAATTGAATGAGTTAAATATATGTGTTGTAGATAATTAACTTAGTAGGAATGAATTTGTAAGTAATATGTGTAGATGAATTATGAAATATTTAGTAAGAGGGAATTGTATAGTATTAAGTGTGTTAATCAATAAATTAATCTGGCAGTTCAAACCAGAGTTGTTTTCAATCGTGAAAAGACAACGCTATTCTAATGTAATAATGACTATGTGCTAACGCTATACGAGAAAGGGATATTTTGATTGTACGTAACATAGAGATATTTTATATATACATTAATAATTGATATAATTAATAAATCATCCCAAATACATACAGGATTTAGTTTAAACCAAAATCCCCGTCACAGTAGGCATATATTGCAAAGGATTTCAGATGTATCCTTTAGAGACCACTAAATAAACTTACCATTCCAACATAAACTTAATGTTCTTGTGTAAAAAAAAGTACACAGACATTACAGCATGAAAAATTGTATCTGACTATGTTGTTATGATACCAGTGGTTTGCATCGTTTAGTCCTAAAATCTCCGCAATGTTTTAAACCAAGGGGGGGTAGGAAAATGCCATTTTTTTAGAATTTTGCGTCCGAATTGCCTAAAAATTCCTTTTCTAGTGAATAATTAGATATTTGGGACTTCTAAAAAACGCCATGGGAAAGACAGTATTGATGTTACTAAACATTTTTTCATTACATATACTCGAAGTACAGGGTACAATAATTCTTTTCTTCCCATAATACCTTGTATACATTACCTAAATATTTTTAACTTAATAATAATCAGTGGCGTAATCATGAATTTCATTGTCTTATAAATTTAGCAAGAAGACACTGTATTAAACGTCTAGACAGATCACTGATAGCCTGTATTTACTATGTACTACTATAACGTCGTAAGCTTATAATCTCCTAACATTAGTCGACAATTAAAAAAAAACAGACAGAAATATTCTTACATACTTAAATTTTAACTGTTAAGATAATTTCAAAGATACCATCTATAAAACATCTGCAAGAATTTTTAACTAAATAAATTACGAAAATGTACTATTTTCCCCTGATCACGCGTAATAGGTAGCAAATTTAATTAACGTCTCACAGAAAAAAAGTAATGTGATAGTTTACTGGGAAAGGTATTTCATGCTTAGCGATTTCAAGAGATAATCGAATTTTTCTTAAAGCAAGTAACGTAGAAATAAAATACCTAGTTTTCGGTTCAAAAGGGAGAACAAAATACATTTGAAGAAACCTACTTTCTTTTTCGAGATTATATTATATTTCAAGATCAAATTAAATTTTAATCTCGGCCCAGTAAATCGTCCTGGCTCTGAAAAAGAGTTACTTTGGAAAATACTTCAAATATCTCACACAGTTTCTTAAGTGTTTCCAAATGCATCTCAAACAATGAAAATCATAAGAATTTTTTTTAACAGACATTATACTTTCATACTAAGAAGATAGAGTTATAAGCAAAAAATTCTATTTGAGACAATTTTTGAAAAATATAAACTTTTTGCTTTCATTACCTTTAAAATCATATATTTTCCATTTTAATTAAATTATTTTTATTTCTGCTTTAGCTATTTATGGAATAAAATTCTCCCGCAGACTCATATAAAGATTAACCGTTTACAGCGATTTTAATTATGCCATTGCAATCTACTAAATATTATGGATATTCTATAAATAGCATTGTATAAACTGTTAATTTCCGAGAAGGGACTTAACATTTTAGTCCGATTATATTATAACGTGTGTATATAATTTAAACTGCTGTAACAATTTTTAAGCAGTAATCTAACTCTTTCTTAGAATTTAAAAGTTTCCACTTAAGGATTTCTCAGAATTTATTGCTTCTTTATGTTTTCCTGAGTAGATTTTCTTTCAGTTCCACTGAAATATTTTCAAAATGAATTTTTAAATCCAGTCTTAAAATATTTCACTGACTGCAAATTTTAATTAAGAGATTTTAAAAGGTATATCTTAAAACATATCGTCATAGCAATATGCATGGGGGAAGGTTTTGAAGTAATTTTCTGCTTTTATTTCTGGTTTTTTATAATGACGAGAGATGAAAAAAAAATTCTAAAGTAAAAATGTTTTTGAAAAAAAGTTTTATTTTAAACTAATGTAAAAAGATAAAATATGTGAAAAGAAAATACTACTGTAAATAACTCAAAAAGAAACATATTCTAATGTTACAAGCTTTTTTTTCTCCTAAAGGTTTCTTTTCGCTAAAATAAACCCAATTTATTAATACGTCGTCTTATTTATAAAAATTTTCATTCAACTGGACTACCAAATTATAAGTTCATGGCATCCCGTGAAATTTGGATAAATTTCCCCGATGTCGAAATCAAAAATTGAAGTTGTTTAAACCTTTATAATAATACCAAAAACTACTCTTTTCAGCTGTCTATATACAGTGGAATCTCGATCTATCGTTTTTCAAGGGACCGATTGAACTAAACGATAAATGCGGTAAAACGATAAATTCGGGAACATAACAAAGCAATATGACCGTAGGGACTGGGTGAAATAAACGACACATAAGAGAAAACGATGATTCGGAGAACGATCGATCGAGTTTCCATTGTATAGGTAATCAACAAATAAAAGAAAACCTCAGTTATTTCAAACTGAGACAACGCCAGCAGAATCAGTGGTGGTGTATCTGTAACCAGAACAATTAAGGTTGCTATGTACTAAGAAAAAATTCGTATTTCCCTTTTCCTCTTCTGGTAGACTTGTCGTGGAAGGAGTCCAGTTGACAGTTCGAGAATTCCACCCCCCTTAAGATTGACATTTTGAGGGATTGCAATGGGTCTCTCTCTATAGGGGGGGGGGTTAAGCACTGCCACAATTTTTTATTTAAAATATATTTTTGTCAACTATTTACAGGTACATAAATGCTGATAATCAAATAAAATTTGTATTGTCAGATAGCCTGAACTTTTCTGCAAAGTGCTACAGGATTCATTTTATAAATTTCGTCCACCGAAGGAATTTATGAGCGTTTAAAACACACTATACCAGACTTTTCCCCGAATGATTTAAATTTTAAAATATTAATTGCATTTTTTTTAAAAATGAAAAATGTACACAAATGTAAAATTTCTTTCTCTATGACGGAGTACAATTTTTTTTTAAATGTTTGAATCCAATTCGGCAATCCGTGGACAAATTTTCTTCATAAGTTAACATTGAGGTTAACGAATACAATGGGGTTAGTACATAGCAGCCTTAAAGCTCCTCGTATTAGCTGGGGAGCAGCCTCTAAAGATGTCGGCAGTCTACAGCAAAATCCTCCTAAGCAAAATTCTTTAGGTAATAAAGTAACTGAACAAAAAAAAAGGACAAGCGATCATTAATTTGCTAAGAGAAGTCGACGAGAAACATCTGAGCAATCCTTTGAAATTTTCAACCAGAAATTTCAAACTGGTGATAATCTACCAGATCAAAATTTTTCAAGCCGTTTTTTTTACAGAGATGAATGCCATTTTCGGGTTGCTCTACTCATACCTATTTAACAATTCTTTCATGGGCATTGCGTCATCTATCGGAGAAGAAATCTAAGACACTAACTACACAAAACTTGAGATATGTGTATGCTCGGATTGATCTGCATTGTCATTTTATAATATAAACTGGATGGCAATCTGATTATTTGTAAGTTTTTGTAGATTTGTAATGAACTGGTTGATTGAGAGCACGGCTGCCATGTGTTGCCACACGAGAATTAGTTAGGCAGGGATCTACAGTTGACAGCCGATTCCCCAAGGCCACAAATATCCGTGACAACAGCGAGTCTTGACCACCTATTCTGAAATCGAAAGGCAATGCCTTAACAATACACCCGTCATCCGGGTCTAATGGACTGAGGCACATTTTTTTTTAAGTGTAGTTCGGGCCCACACGTCGTAATACAAGGAACATTGACTGTTGTACTTTATCTTTTAAAAAGTTATCTCCCTGTAATATAGTTTTTTCCCCACACACACACACACCCTTATTTCAGTAGTATTATACTTTTTTTCGTCTAGCAAAACCAGACTCCTAGTGCTTGGCAAACTTGACGTCATGTTTCACAGAGTGCTGTATACAAAGGCCTTTTCAAATTCTAGTTTTAAATTCATTAAAATATTTATAAACCATTTTTGAACGAACTATCCAGCAACACTTCTCACCTATTAAAATTCGAATGCTTCCCGTTGCTGTCAAAGGATTGGAAAAAGATTCTTCTTGTTATGTTTTAAGCACGAGCAGTATGTCTCCCTGAGAGAATATAGGTGTAGTGATATCAGCATTGCGTTCCTCTCCCAGCGCCTGCTTCGTGTTTCCAGGAACACCGTTAGTGACCCTCTGTAGCGCATTCCTTGTTGGAAGGGGTGCGAGGGAGTAAGTTCAACGACCCTAAGGGGAGTTAAGAGTGTGGTCTGTAGGAGAAGGTTTTTAGCCACGAGACGGCTAGGCCGTGTTGGTGTTTTGTCCCGTGCGGAAACAGGCACGGGAGCTGTTAGTTGAGATTATTTTAGGGAATCCGTGGTCAGAAAAGTTTAATCGAGGAAAACAAAGAATATTGTGTTGAGGGTTTAATACTCGTAGATATAGATATTGAAGTTAGAAATCTTGCAGTTTCAGCTTCCCACCTTATTTAGTCAGATTAAAGTTTGTTTTGTGTTTCATCAGTTTTTTGCCAAGTGATTTATTTCTTGCACGAACCAAACAACGAATCTTCCAGGAGAAGGTAGAGGATTCGTTTACAGTGTCGCATCACGACAGGATCTTTAAAATAAGGTGTCGATCAAGTTTTGGAAACGACAGAAATTCGCATATAAGGTGTATTACCATTATCATACAAGTGTGGTGTGTTGTGCGACAGAAATTCTCATATATGGTGGATTATACAAGTGTGGTATTGTGTGATGCTTCAGAAATTCGCATATATCGTGGATTATCATTATTATACAAGTGTGGTGTGGTGGTGTGCTTCAGTGTAAAAAATGCAAAAGTGGTCTACGTGTTGAACTATCTTTAAGGGTAATTCGTGGGTACTGCATCCGAGACAAAGTAAGAGATTTTATTATTTCCTTTTTTTAAGTGAAAATCTGATTACCAACATGTTAAATGTGAAGGGAATTAAAAAGGAGGATTTGTAAATTGTCGCACAAGAACTTTATAAATCCGTAGAAGAGGATTTGAGAGTATCTGAATTAAAGCAATTAATAGTTAATAATGATGATTTTGTTAAGGACCCGGATTTCGTACTGGAATTTCTGACCTCAACGGTAGCTGAAAGGAAGCAGAGGGAAGAACAGGAAAAGATTCAAGCGGAATTAGATAAAACTAGGTTAGAACAAGAAGAAAGGGAGAGAGAGTGTCAGCACGAGTTGGAATTAGCACGTATTAATGAGAATAGTCTAAACAGGAGAAATGATAGGAGTTCGGTCTCTACTGATAGTCACCCGAGGGGCAAACCCAAGACGCGCATTGAGAAATTAAGAGCGTTAGAACTTTGACACTACCGGTCCCAACTAAGTCTGACAACTGGAATTTATTTTTTTCGTCCATAGAGCGAGCTTTTTCAAACAAAAAATGTCCCAGAGGAATCAAAAGCGGAAATATTAATTAATATTTTAGGAGAAAAGGCTACAAATATTTAAGTTTATATAACGGGAGAGGAGTTAAAAGATTATAAAAGCGTAAAGAAATTAGTGCTACGAGAGTACGAGACGTCAGCTCAGTGTTGTCTAGAAAATTTTCGAAAAGCTAAACGCCGAGCTAATGAAACTCATATGCAGTTTATGTCCAGATTAGTAACCACTTGGGAGTACTACTGTGAGTTGCGAAATGTTAAAGATTTTGAAACCTTAAAACAGTTAATAGTTTCAGATAAGATGTTCCAGACGTTAGATTCCGACACCGCTGCACATATAAGCATTCGACAAGGGAAGAGGTGGTTTAAACCGATTGATATGGCAAAGGAATCCGATTTATATTTTGAAAGTAAAGGAAAATCATTAGCCAAAACTCAAAATAATTTACAAAAATTGCAAACTAATCCCGAATTCCAAAATACAGGACAAAAATATATTCCTCCACCAATGAGGCGCGATGGATTCAAAAATGAATTTAATAATAATCAAGGAGTAAGGCGTAAGGAATGTTTTATCTGCAGGTCAACGCAGCATATTTCAAAATTTTGCCCGCAAAACTCAAAAAGGTTTCCTACAAACAATAACCGTACTGAACAACAGCCAACAGATTCAAATCAACACTATGACGCGGTGGTAGCAAAGGTAAAATAGAAGTACTTTGGAAGTAAGAAGGAATTTTGTTCAAAATCAACAATTGATATTCAGCCACTGCAATATGTAACTATAAATATAAACGGTCGAGATATCGAGGCTATTATATATTCCGGTACTCAAATACCAGTTTTGCACCCTCAAGATATTTCTGAGCTAGAAAAGGAAGATTATGGGACGATGATTTTAAGTTCAGCATTTGGGGAGGAAACTAGGGCTAAAATCGTTAAAATCCCTATGGCTATCAGAGATCACCGAAACGGGAATTTATTAGCACCTGTAGAAGTAATGGGGGCATTGACCGAGAAGTTGAGGTGTCCTTGTCTCATACCGCCAGAAACTTATAAAATGTTGAAAGAAGAGAGCAAAATGTTCACATGTGCTGAAATAGAAATTATTAACAATAACGAAATAGAAAATGGAATTAGGAATCGGGAAAGTGAAGGAAAGCATGTTACAGTAGAATATGAAGAGGGAGTGGAGGATATGTTTTCGATGGAGGAAATGGGAGAAGAGAGTCAGTGTTCGAGCATTAATGTTGAGGGAGTAGATGAAAATTGGCAAAAAGGGGTGGTATATGAAAATTCAAATGCACAAAAATTGAAGAAAGAACAAATGGAATGTAAAACTTTAGAAACCGTTCGCAGGGAATTGTCACAAAATAAGGGTAATTTTGTTTTAGTTGATGATTTAATATATCACAAAGATAAAATATTGGGAGAGCCAGTTTTTCAATTAGTTTTACCTGAAAATAGGCGTAAAAGAGTTTTAGAATTAGCTCATCAATCAGTATTTGGGGCACACATGGGGGTAAGAAAAACAAAAGAGCGCATCCGATATAGTTTTTATTGGCCACTTATGTCACAAGATATCGGGGAATTTTGCAAAAGTTGCGGAAGTTGTCAGTTGAGGAGTCCGGAAAAAGTAAGTGACAGGGCACCAATAACTCCGGTTTTGAGGCCAGAACTTCCATTTGAAATTGTAAATATAGAGGTAATCGGACCGATAGAATCGGGAAGGGGCCATAAATATGTGCTTTGTATCATGGATCAGCATTCGCGTTGGCCGGAAGCAGTTCTCATGCGTTCCCTTAGTGCAAAATCAGCTTGCGAAGCTTTGCTTCAAGTATTCTCCAGAACTGGAATACCAAATATTATCGCCAGTGATAAAGGGACTAATTTCACTTCCTCCTTAACGCAGGAATTTGTGAAGTGCATAGGCGCAGCTCCTAGATTCAGCTGTCCAGGATATGCTGCGAGTAACGGACTGATTGAACGATGGAATAAAGTCCTAAAGCAAATGCTGCACCATGTCATTCGAGAAGACCCTAGAAATTGGGATAGACAAATTCCTTTCTTGCTTTTTGCATACAGGGAAGTACCAAACTGCACAACCGGGGTATCTCCATTTCGACTTCTGTATGGAAGAGAGGCACGAGGACCTCTTGCTATCTTAAAATCTACTTGGGCAGGTGAAATTTCACTTCCCCTTAATATGTCTAAATCAGCCATAGACTGCTGCTACGTACGCAGATACGTAGTATCCTGCAGATACTACGTATCTGCAGGATCTTAAAATTAGGATGGAAACGGCAGCAGAGCAAGCAGCACTGACAGCAAATGATAAACAGAAAGCGTATGCTGAATATTTCAATCGCAGATCTTCGGTAAGAAACTTTGCAGTAGGGGATCAAGTCCTTTTACTTATTCCAGATTCGAGTAACAAAATCTATGCACGGTGGACAGGTCCTGGAGAAATTGTACAATTTTGTCCTCCGCATTCTTACAAAGTTAAATTACCTGAAGGTAGCATAAAGCAAATTCACTTGAATAAAATCAGGAAATATCATCCTAGAGTGAACGCAGTCGGAGTAATTTTTAAACACGAGGAAGAGTTTGGGGAAATACACCCCACTCCCAAATCCATCAAAGATATAAATATCTAAGAAGTGCTCTCGGGTAAACATTTCGATCATCTTAATGATCCTCAGCAAGAAGAAATTAAAAATTTGTTGAGAAAGCACAGGTCCGTGTTCAGTGGAAATGTCCGTGTTGCGAAAGTGGGAGAGCAACCTTTCATAATCCAAACTGATGCGTCACAAATTGGAATTTCTGCATGTTTATCTCAGCGGTATCAGGAAAAGATATGTCCAATATTTTTTGCCAGCCAAAAATTGACTAAGGCCCAACAACAGTCTGGGTCAACTATAGAACGTGAGGCCTACGCCGTCGTGTGGGGGTTGAAGAAGTTCGAGACTTGAATTTTTGGTGCGGAAATTGAACTTCACACCGACCACAACCCATTGACATTCTTGACAAAATGTGCTCCACAATCTGCGAGATTACAACGTTGGGCAACCGCGTTGCAAAAATACAATGTCAACGTTAAACACTGCCCTGGTGCTCAGCTGAATAACGCTGATGCTCTTTCCAGACTCTTTTAGGATAAGTGCATAAGACTTTTATTCCATTTATTATTGACTCTTATAATTCTTCCATTATATATTTTTTAAATTTTTAAGGTATCTAATATGGAATACTCGAGTATAAATTTTAGATGAGATGATATGTTTGTAAAATGTGTTTATCTAATATGCTTCTATTTTACAGTAAATTTATGATCATTATTTGATATGTTATTTTGGATTTGTTATCTGTGAATTTCTAAATGTTATTTTTGTATGTACCTGTTGTATAACTCCTGTGGAAGCTCAATTCTGATATGGTTTCTGTTTCGGTCAGATCCGTGTTTGTGTTATTACCCTAACACTTATCTTGCGCCGGGGGTGTAGTGATATCAGCGTTGCGTTCCTCTCCCAGCGCCTGCTTCGTGTGTCCAGGAACACCGTTAGTGACCCTCTGTAGCGCATTCCTTGTTGGAAGGGGTGCGAGGGAGTAAGTTCAACGACCCTAAGGGGTGTTAAGAGTGTGGTCTGTAGGAGAAGGTTTTTAGCCACGAGACGGCTAGGCCGTGTTGGTGTTTTGTCCCGTGCGGAAACAGGCACGGGAGCTGTTAGTTGAGATTATTTTAGGGAATCCGTGGTCAGGAAAGTTTAATCGAGGAAAACAAAGAATATTGTGTTGAGGGTTTAATACTCGTAGATATAGATATTGAAGTTAGAAATCTTACAGTTTGAGCTTCCCACCTTATTTAGTCAGATTAAAGTTTTTTTGTGTTTCATCAGTTATTTTGCCAAGTGATTTATTTCTTGCACGAACCAAATAACGAATCTTCCAGGAGAAGGTAGAGGATTCGTTTACAATAGGTAAAGGTAAATCAACGGTAAACCAACATAAAACTTATTAATGTGTGAAACTTCCCAATTTTTTCTTATTACCTACAACTGATCTAGACAATATTGTCCTTTTAAGTATTGAATAAAAAGCATTCTTTAATAATTTAGTTAAACTAAATTTTAAAAAGATTTTGCATTCCCTTAATCCTTTTCATTATGCGATGATACAGTCATCCCCTTTCTCATAAATTTCATGCAGACTTTGTTTTCATTCAAACAAAAGAATATGCATAATAAATGTGTATTATATATACATATTTTATTCATATAAACACATAACTGCGTTTTTAAAATGTTTAAAAAAAGTTCCTTAAATGGTATTTCCGTATAAGTTATGTGGAAATTTTTAATACTAGAGAGACAATTTTTACTTTAAAAAGTATGTGAAATTTTTACTGTTGTACGAAAATTCAGTTTGAATTTTATCACAACTGTAAAACTTTCAGTACTGTGTCAGTAAATCGCATTATTATTTAGTAGTAAACGGATCACTTTGACCCTACCACCTTTTCGCTTTCCTGTCAGTAAATGGTCTGTAACTCCCGAATAAATTACACCAGACATACATGAATTTGAGTATGGAGGGATTTTATGTAAATAGGAAGATTTTCCTAAACAGACGAGGAGTAAATTTATACAATCCTTGAAAGGAAAGTTTTAACATTATGCTGCACCATCGGTCACCCAGAATTCACAATTTAAGAAAAATAAAGGTAATTCCTGTTTGAAGAAGGGGTAGTAATTATAACTTATATGTTGTAAAATAACATTTAGGTACTCAATAAAAAAAATTTTTGATGACAACATTTTCGGCTGATTTGCAATTTTTTCAAAATAAAAGAACATTTTCTTACTTTCTACACGTCATAAAGCCATAGAGCCACATCACTAGATTAGAGCCATTTTTCTTTATTTTTTTCTTCATACATAAGTGTATCAGTTTCTAGAAGACTAACAATTAATATGCCATTAGACACCGTTTTAGCAATACTGATATACAAGCATACAAATTCCAAATTCTAGCATTCAGTAGATATTAATCAGACTTAAACAGCCTGATTCTCTTTTAAACATTTTAAACACCTAAAATCTTGAATTTCATCATAAAGTAATTTATGAAAAACCGTGAAAAATAGCCATTCATCTATATATACTTTCCTCTTAATCAGACATCGGCAATCAAATGTTAGCAACGAGCTAAGTTAGAGGAGGATGTTCAGTGTTTACCAGTGGTTTACTTCAGTGGGAGAAATTCTGTGCTTTATGAGATACCACATTAACAGAAGTCCTGTGTAAAGTGTTATTTGTAGTGCTTATATATCTAGATAGTCGGTTTGTTGACTGAACACCCTCGTATAGCCCAAGATGATTAAAGTCATCTTAAGCTGTACGAGGGATATAGACCAAGACCTACAGTCGGAAACAGATTCCTAAAGGATACAAACATCCAAACCACCAGTGGTATTCAAACCTGCAGACTGTTGTATCGACTGTCGACCACTCCCTAGTCATCAACCAACCTCTGGCATCCAAAAGCCTTAATCAATATAATTTAACAATAATGTGTTTATATACTTAGCTAAGCCTCCAGAAGAGCTGTTCCTATTCCGAATCGTATTTTTTTCAGTGTTTGAAACTGTTACCTTTGAAAAGAATTTTCTTGTATCATATAAAAATATCTTCATTGCTTCACCCCAAACTTTATAGGAATTAGATTCTCATAATTGGCATTCAAAAGTTTAAGAAATTTCTTGCTGAGGAATAATTCAATAAAATAATACGAAACTGGAAAACATGTCTTATATTTCAGCAACACTTTTAAATCAAGCGACCACTGGTGCCACCAGTTGTTTCACCAACTACACTGGTGAAATAAATTAAGAGAATTTGCATATTTTATCAAATTTCATGAAAAGAACTGAACTGAATGTAAAACCACTGCTTCTAGACAAAAATGCAAATCTTGTACGTCAAATACGTAAGCGTACACGTGTGTGTAGGCGGAACCAGTACAGAAACAGGCTTTATAAGCACGCGTAAGTAAGACGCATTTCGTTCGCTAGCACACCTCGGCGAATTTCTTGGTGTTATTTTGCAGCAATCGGTTAATTTCAAATTGTAACAGTAAAAATGAGTAACCACCAACGTTTAGATGATGGAATGAGGTGGCGAATTGTGGGGAGGTTAGAATCAGGCCAATATCAAGTCCAAATTTGTAGAGAGTTCAATTTAACGCCCAGCGTCGTGTGTAACTTATGGAAACAGTTCCAGGATACCGGATCCATCGAGAGAAAGCCAGAGCAAGGTCGTCCAAGAGCCACGACGGCCAGAGAAGATCACCATTTGTCGATTATAGCGAGGCGTAACAGGAGTGCTACAGCTTCTCAGCTCTTACGTGACTTGTATGCAGCCATAGGAACCCGTGTATCAAAGGTGACTGTTTCCAAAAGACTTCATGAGAGAGGGTTGTTTGCAAGAAGACCTGCTGTTTGCGTCCACTTCTACGAACAGGAGAATCCGTTTATCATGGTGCAGAGAGCATAGATTGGAGTATGGATCAATGGGCGACCGTTCTCTTCACTGATGAGTCCCGGTTCAGCCTAAGCACCGATTCTCGCCGTACGTTCATATGGAGAGAACCAGGGACCCGCTACCTACCTTCCAATGTCCGCGAAATCGACCATTATGACGGAGGAGGTTTAATGGTTTGGGCAGGCATCATGTTGGATGGCCGCACACCACTCCATGTCTAGGAAAGAGGCACTTTGACTGGTGTGAGGTATAGGGATGAGGTCTTGGAGCCCTATGTTCGCCTTTTCAGGGGTGCAGTTGGCCCCGAGTTCATTTTAATGGACGATAACGCGAGGCCACAGAGTTCTTCTAGTCGACGAATTTCTAGAGAGTGAGGATATTCGCCAGATGGATTGGCCAGCCAGATATCCAGACCTTAACCGTATAGAGCATGTCTGGGGACGCTCTAGGGAGAGCAATTGCAACTCGCAACACCCCTCCGAGAACCATCCAGGGAATGAAAACAGCGTTGCTGAACGAGTGGGACCAATTGCCACAGAAAATGATAAACTGCCTTATTTCAAGTATGAAATCACGCTGCGAGACCTGTATATCTGTAAGAGGGGACCATACTCCCTATTAAACCATCTAGTATCCCATTTTTTGTTTATTCTGCAAACGCTGCTTCATACCTTCCGACTCCAACGAGTGTTACGCACGATCATGCGTGTGTATTACAATTATTGAATGGTTATTTGTTTTGTATTGTATCAATGTATGTACATATCAAATTTCATTAAAATCGGTACAGTAGTTCTAGAGATAATCGACCAAGTTTGCAAATTCTCTTAATTTATAACACCAGTGTAGCTTATGTATGGAACGATTTCATAAATAAAGTGTTTTTTTCTAGAGGGAAATATATTGTCAACGTCACGCTCTGTTAAAGTTATAGTTATAAGAAGCAATTCTTTTCCAGAGAAATGATCAAAAACAAGGCTAAAAGAGACGTATTCCTCCTTATATCGTTGACATAACAGTTTTTAAAGCGACAACAATTCAAACATTTATTACATTTTCGGCTGAGAAATAAGATCTTCTAACATTGTTCCATCTCGCATTCAGAATGTTCGAACTTAAAACTTTTAAGTTTTATGACACATTCTTTCATATTCATATTTAAAACTATGACTGTAAACTTATGAGCTTTAAAAAACTTTATTTTATTCGCCGTTTTTAAAATATCCTTTTAGCCATAACCAGGGTACTTTCTAAGAAGCAAAGGTGACAGCTAAACTTTGGTTCCTACGATAACTGGACTAATTAACTTATTTTTTAGCAGGTTTCTGACACCCTTTCATGGGTTACTAATCGTATTTTGCCATAAACGGTAGTATATTGTAAGAAACAAAAAGTGAGAACTTTGGTCCTCAGATAATTGGCAAAACTAACTTGAGCTCTTTCCTGCTTTTACCCGTTAATGCGTTACTTGCCGTGAGAAATTCCGAATTCACATCTGATGAGTTTTAGTTAAAATGTCTGTGAACATAGCCTTACTTACAAGCTGTAACATGTAACATAGCAAAGCGAACATATACTTTTGCCTTTCCCTTTCCCAAAAAAAGTGATCAGCTATTACACCCAGTTGTAAATAATAAATTAAAGATTCTTTAGCCGGAATCAATTTTGATATCTTATATGGCAAGTACAAACTAAGAGATTCGCAAAAATAACTGGGCTCATCTCAAGAAAAGTCTCTCTGAAGGTTTCACCATCGTCATGAATTGCACTCCGGCAAAACGGCGTTTCTCATGCTATGTAGCTAAAGAGTTTGACAATGTTCCCTCATTTCAAAACGGTCATAAAAAATACTGATCTAATGATATTGAATCATCTTTGCTTGGTATGCATTCGCGAGCAACCGAAATAGAGTCAAAACAGAAGGGCGATAGCTATACAGTCATCGCCTGCCCCTACCTTAAATAATTTAAACAAAGATGAAATCCAAACTGATAATGTTAGCAAGCGAAGCAATGAAATTGGATACCATAGTGACAGTCTTACAGGAACTATTTAGTAGCTCGGTTCAGCATAGTTTTGCTTAATATAAATTACAACTATATGTAGATATTCTAATCGCTTTATTAAATAAGTTATTCAGAGTCCCTCATTTCTAGATTAGTCTATCATGTATTCAATCCTCCACATATAGACTGTCATTTCATCAGAATTCCTTGTAGGTAATACATAAATTAAAACGGGTAAAACAGCCATCTTAGAAACCCTTTACACGAACTACTTATATCCCAAATAAATGAACGCATTCCTTATTCAGTACTTCGCTCGAAGTGAATGATTTTCGCATGAACTTACAATGCTTACTGTAGGTTCTGAATAAGGTGTCACTCAAAGTGATTTATCGGTCCGGGAGGTTAAAGAACCCGCGAATACTTTAATAGAAATCGTTTGTCTGTAAGTGCTGCTGCAAACAGACGATGTTGTGGTCGCAGTTAAAATCTCCATTATTCAATGACACCCGTACAAAGAGGCTGTGCGATTAATCTTTAAGGATCGAGTTGCTCGATTAATTAGAGAAGGAAACATAAACGTTTTCTTTAATTCAGGAGAATTTTCATGAGCTGCGTTAGGGTTTTAAAATGACGTAAATGGGGACCGGTGAAGTATATTAAGAGAATGCATAATCTCTCTTAACCATAAGCATTAAAGAAATCGGAATAATCAAACTATTTGCGATCTCGGAAGAATCTATGTACGTATATGCATTTACGACTTGCGCACATACAAGTGTATGTAAATATATGTATATTTATGTTTTTATGTTTCTCTAAATGCATGTATACATATATACACTATATGAATACATACATTTATTTATAATATATATATATATATATATTTATAATATATATATATATATATACACACACACATACACAGGGTGCCTCAAAAAACCTTGACACATTTTAAAACTTATTTTTAAAAAATATACAAGGTAGGACCTGGAAATTCACATATGTGTTACCGCATATACTAGAGTTTTTTCTGTGTAAAAAAAAAGTTCAACAGAGGGCGCTAGTTGTTCCGTGAAAGCGGGATTTGTAAAATGGTTAAAGTTGTAAATGGCTATTTTGCTGTCCCACAAATTTCTTATTTACATCCCAAAATCATTTGGCAACAAGACGGTGCTCCGCCTCACTGGGGTATGATTGTGCGAGACTTTTTAAATGAGGAATTTCCATACTGGGGGATTGGACGAGACGGTCCCATCAAATGCCTCTATCTCTAGATATTACACATCTTGACTATTTTCTTTGGGGATTTGTCAAAGACAAAGTTTACTCAATAAAAGTGGACAGTCTTAAAGAACTCAAAAATCGCATAAATGCTGCAATTTTGCAATTTCATGTGTTACGAAATCCATTATGGAACGCAAATGGGCTGAAATGGATTACCGACTGGATATTCTACATGCCACAAAAGGAACACATATTGAAATGTATCGACTACACTAAAAAAAAATTCTAATATACAAGGTAACACGTATGTTAATTTCTAGTTCCTACCATGACTTCCTTTTTATATATAATTTTTTTAAATGTGTCAAGGTTTCTTGAGACACCGTGTCAGTGTGAGTGCGTGTGTGTGTGTATGCATATATAAATTCATGTATACAAATATAGCGTTATACAGTTTTGCAACATATATTGTATGTATAATATAAATGAATCAATGGAAGGGATAAATGTGTGTCTACTTTGTAAGTGTGTGTGTGTGTGTCAATTCACCAAGCATGATAATACGCCCAAAAGGCAATCCGAATAAAATGGAGAGTTCAGTTCATCGGTACGATTGCTTTGAGTTCGTGTTGATCGATGTAGAATAGTTTATTTCGTGTATAGCGGGTGAAGCCCCGTGAAATTTCTACAATAAACTCTTTTGCAAAAACTCGAACTATTCGTCATCAATCGTTTTTGTGAAATGAACTAATAAAACATCACAGTCCCCGAGCGTTTTCACGCTATTCTTATACATATATACAGGATGGTCATAAAAAAACTTTGCCGATATGTCGACCTCTAGCGGCCGTTCCGTTCAACCGATCCATATGAGATTTCAGATATAGTTATTCAGAGGTATGAGCTCGGGATTTTGTGAGCGGCAACCAAGTGGCGATCACGGTTATAGGTACAGAAACTCAAAATTTTCGAATGGCAATGCCCACTTTTTGCCGTTGCAAGATGCCCGTAGCAAATCCCTTCTTTTGTCCGCTTGGTGACGACTTTTCTGTGATGCTCGACTAACCTCAACAAGAGTTGCTTTTGTTGTTCGTCCCAGCCCGTTTCGTTAAACTTTATCAGAGCAATTCCTCTTTTTCGGTATCATTGACCACCTTAAGAGCGTTTACATGGCTTCTTAGAGAATCGCTGCAGTATTCTGTCACGCAGTGGATCCCAAACAATTCAAAGAACGTCTTTGTTTTATTAGTAACGAAATGGCACAGGTCTTTTCCTTAAAAAAAAAATAGGTTTTTAACCCTCTAATCGCATCATTTCCTATTTCTTTGCAGGTTTGGTTTCTAAATTTTTAGTCATATTTTCCTTATCAGCCTGAGTAATACGTTCGTCCAAAAAGCCAGTCCCACATTTGTTTCTGACAGATACCAAACGGTGTCTCTTAGCAACTGAAAGAGCACTTTTTTGACGTCTGCATCTGTGTATAGCACTTACACAGCACATGTAGCATATCCAAATCATTCTTTGGAGCCCATCGACTTGCAATTGCATCGTGCCAAAAGCGAACATATGAGGCTGACAAAATGTGCAACCCGTTTCTCTATTCTTATTTTCGAGACGAAAACCTTGTCTACTCCACTCATTGACGGACTCATGAGATCTTTTCTTTGTGACCTAAGAACAGGGCCGCCCAGAGGGGGGGGGGAGCAACTGAGACATTTGCCCCAGGCCCCCAACTGCCGGAAGGGCCCCAAAAATTTTTAAAAATTATTTATTAGATTTCCTCAGAAAATATAACAAGAGAGCAGTGCAATGAAATAGAATAATTTTGTTAATCATTCATGTAATAAAATTTTAAGTATGAGTAACTTAAGTTGAATGTGTGTTTTAGTCTCTCTGCATTTTTTATTTTTCTTGGGTCCCCAACAGAAGTTTGCCCCAGGCCCCGTAAAGTCTCTGGGCGGCCCTGCCTAAGAAATTCTTTATCTTCTTGTGATACGCTAGCCATGCCCACGACATTTCGCCGGGAAATGTCAAATAACTCGACGAGATCACCTTTCCAAATCTGCCGTTTTACATTTGCTTTATCCGTGTTTCTCGATTTCTCTTTACCCAGATTTTGGTATTCTTTGTACAGCTTCTATATACCATCACGGATATTCTCCTCCGTCTTAACGGGGACATTTGCTTTCCTCCACACTTCCTGTAGTTTAGCACTGGTAGATTTAGCAGCATCCGAAAGTGTTTCTATAAATAATAACTAAAATAAAAACTAAAAGTACTGGTTCCTTTGAAGGGAGCCGAACTCCTAAAAACTCACCACTAGGCACCTTTTCTAGCAGCCAAATTCGTCTTTTGGTTCCCATTTTAAAGTTCAATTACATGCAAAAGATGAAAGAAATACATGAGAAGTTCATTTGTACGAAGCTCTTCAATATTTAAAATTTCATAGTTTGAGATAAAAGTGATCAATGTGTGCAACCCCTAAATATTATCTAATCTTCGTAAAATTTGACATATATATCTTTTATATCACTGAGACTCGGGGCGTAAGCAAAGTCATACGAAAATAACATCTATGAAAAATGAAACATCCTAATGTGCATTGATACTTCAGACATATTTAAGACAATTTTATTTTGTCTGCATATATGTTATTTCTCATTTATATTAAGTACTATACCTGTTGCAGCAACAGCACGTTATTATTTGAAATTTGTACATATGTACTTTAGAATGAAGCATATTTTAAAATCTGGAGATCCAAGTTGTTAAAGATTATGCTGTAAGCTACATTTTTAATTTTTTTCCTTTACATCTCCTTTTATTTGTTTGCTAAATTTCTCGGTTTTATAACCTTACACATATATTAGCTGATAATACATCAGGTTTTAAATAGTTTTAAGGTTATGGAACACACGTAGAATTTTTAAATTCCAAACATCCCACGAAATGACAGTTTTAGTTGAAAGTTTGAAATCGCCCACACACATTTGAACTTCAGTCATAAGAACTATATGTATATTGAAATCATCATCACAGCGCCATCTATTGAAATAAAATATTTCTAAAAGCTACTTAAATTAACTTAATATAGATTTAGGATATTTACTTTTAAATAAATGGATTTTTTTCTCTAGTTGTCGTATTGTAAAGTAATAACTAATCATATCGTTACAATAGAGAGAAATTTCACACAGCAATTATTATCTCTCTTTCTAACACCTGCTTCACAAACAAGGAACTTTAAACGTGTCTCTCCACAGTTTCTTGCAAATAAAAAATTCAATTTAATTCGCTGACAGAAGAAATCTAAAGGTTACAATGTAAAGGGTTTGCCGCTATTAAGAAGAATGTAGTATCTAAAGTTCTTATGAGTGGTATGTTGAATTGCATGTAAATTTGGCAGAATTTTTGTAGTACGTGCTTTTTGGTAATAATTTTCTTTCTCTTTTCAACTACATTTAAGTGTTTGAATATCTCTGGACATCACCCCAATATTTACTCTAATCATGATGCAAACATTTCAAATGTATTGCTTGTATCGGCCATTAAAATAACCATAATACATTTGAACAATATATCATTTTTAGAAAAAAGAAAAAAACCAATGTGGATATAAACCCCTCCTTCCTAAAGAGTGCCAAGAAATTTAATTTTACAGGAAAAATTCCAGTTTTGCAACATTAAACGCAACAGATGCTATTCCTAAAACTTCAATCCTGAATTGGATTCTGTTAGACTGTTTTTTTTTTAACTCTGAGTTTGAAAACCGAATATGAAATGTTTTATGTATAAATCTAAGACTTTTTACACTTTTACAGAGCAAACATTATCCCAATAGAGTACATACTCCCTACTCCTAGACAATCTAGCCTCACAGGAATATTTAAAAAAACCCGGATATAAAGCTTGTGTAATCTATATTTCCAGAGTGGTCTTTCACTTGCTCGCATATGTACGGGCCATGGAAAATTTCTTGACAGCTCCTCATCCCAGTCAATCATTTCAAGAACTCTCCTCCATAGCTAAGCAATTGATACTGGTTAAAGAATTGATTACTATAATCCTGCGGAACTATTTCTGAACCGTGTAAATTCTTTAAGTACCTACTAACCGAGGGAATGACCACAAGCCTCTAGTTATAAAAACAAAACATAGTTTTAAGGAGTATCGAGTGTATAGATTACACTTTATCTACTTGGACAATACAGCTCGTATTCCTTAATATCACGTCACTCCCATTAAATCTAAATGTGATTTAAACTCATTTAAAGGCCCTCGGTAGCAGATCGGTAGCGCGTCGGCTTTCGGCACTGAAGGTGCTCGGATCGAATCCCGACAAGCGCCGTTAAATACCATCATATCTCGGCCGGATATGGGCACGTTAAATGCTTACTCCGGAAAGTCGTTCTATGAGGTCGGTGGGTAAGGTACGATCCATGAAGGTGTTCTGTTAAAATTGTTGAGGCACCAAGTCGAACCCCGATCTTTGTGGTGCTGTTAGAACTCAGCGGCACTACTCTGCCCGAAGCCTATATGGACCTGGTCTGGAACTTCCAGCCAGGGGGGATGAGAAACAACAACAACAAATTCACCTAACTTGGCTCGCTTCTTAATCAGCATAAATAGCTATTAAGTTATCAATACTTACATCGGGTAGGGAAAATCTGTTTTCCGCCTCAAGTTTTCTTTTTGTCTGTTCCCGTTCGGGGCTTGAAACTGCCTTTCCCGTACATATTTCAAATTATCATAAATGATACACACATATATATATATATTAGTATCAGTGCATGCATGTTGTTTTAGGTATATTACAAAAATGGCAGTATAACTAGAAGGATACGAAAGCATGTTTAAGATACAAATATGGGACACCAAAAGCAAATAAATTTGCTACCCTGAAACATTACACCCTGAAACAGCATTTGATTTTTAGAGTGTAGGAAAATGACAGGCTATGCTGCAATTGATTCTGCAAGAGCTGCGATATGATAAGAAGCTTAAACACGAGTCAGAAAACAAGAAAATCAGTACCTCTAAACAATTTTCTATTATTAAAAATATATCAAAATATGTTCTAATTTTATTTCGCACTATAAAACACTCAACTTGTGCTGCAAATTTCCTTATTTGTTCGCTTCATATTTTTCCCATTTTCCCCCTTTATGGGCCTCTTGATATTCTTCCATATGAAATGCTACCAATATGAATGCAATTTTTTTTGCCTAATGATCATTAACAATAATTTGTTTTAAAGCTATTATCGTTTCGTCATCAATAGAACGTTAACAGAAGAATAGTGGGGGAGTGAAATTTGTATTTTGTAACTAGTTTTTTTATTAGAAAGAGATCCCAAAATTCAGCACTTCAGTGTATAAAAATCCATTGGAAGCTATAAACTATGAATCACTCTTTCTGGTAGACGGGTCGAAGTTTTTAAGCGACCAAGGAACTGTCAAAACGGGTGTCTAAGTACATATTACTAGGCAGTAATTGCATTCATAACTAAATATAAATTGCTCATATTTATACACGTTTCCATAATCGGTTGTTTTCGTGAATTGAGTCATTTTAGGTAACAAATTATGCACTAAAGCTAATTTGTGTCTTAAAATCCCTTTTTACAATTTTAAAAATTTCATGCGTATGAAAATGTCTATATGCATTCCTGGCTATCATTCTTTTTGAAACTAATACTTTATAATGTATATATACAAAGTTAAATATTGACAGCTGTAATGTATGTATACAAAGTTAAATGCATTTTGACAGCTATAATTGTAAAACGGATAGAATTTGTGTGAACTTTTTCTCGCAGTCAGATGGCTGTTAGAATTCCAAATAAAGTGTTTGGTTTCAAATGAAGATAAATATATTTTCCTTTATAAATGTCGTGAATATTTACAATGTAATACGCCAGATAGTGACAATGGTATCCTTCTAATAGTTACAAGAAAGTATATACAGATATTCCTAGACTTGCGACCGAGATATTAGTCGTAATTATAGCCGTAATTATATTAGTCGTAATTATATTATAGATATTAGCCGAGATTAAGTCGAGTTTCAAACAAAATATTTTGTATATGTACATACATATATTTTTTACTTTCATACATACATACGTAATTTAAAATACATTTATTTAGAAGACAAATTATTCTTCGTCATCACTACTTATTATGTTAGTACAATCCATTGGTTCAAAATTTGCGACAGAAGATACGTGGTAAGTTTTTTTTATAAAGGTAGTTTGAATAGTTTGAGTCTTCTTTTCCTTGCATATTGTCTGGCAGCAAACCAGATTTTCCTGAATACGACGATTAACATTTGTGAATATTTCTTCATTTAGATCCATGGCTTCTAATTGTTGTAATCCTTTATCAATGTAATGAAAAGCTGAAACCATTTCTGAAGCCAATGAAGGTTTATTTGATTTATCGTGTGGAAACTATTGCATCATATATTTTTATTATTGCGTCATAAATTTTTGCAGTATTGCAGAAATTGCATCACATTGTTTAATAATTATGTAATACTATAGGTATGTACTGTACATTCGAGAAACAGTATTTGAGAAATAATATTTATTTTTAATTTAAATATTTCGGTCCTAAGTGCGAGCGGTCGTAAGTTGAGGAATACCTGTATTACTATATAGCACAGGAGAGACTAATGAGAATGTTATAGTACTCGCTACGAAAATGTTCATTACATGGTATTCAAGATGTCGACTTATAGGAATAGTATCATTGTACTCGTCACAAAAATGTCCATACACAGTTGTTTCTAATGCCCCCCCCCTCAGACCGGAAGTGTTCCAGACCAGGTCCATATAGGCTAGCGGGCTGAAGGGTGTGGCTCCAAAGTTCTGACCAAGAGACTCTCTGCTTCACTTTTTGTGTTGCATTTTCCTGAACTGTTGATGCTATTCTATGAACTTTCAATACTCATTTCGGTGGTACTTCCGCTCACCGATGACATTCTCCTGAAATATCTGCGTTTGAAAGCGTTGGCATAGGTAACACAGTTAGCCAATTGTTCCTATGGTCTGGCTCCAATTTACAATGGAACAACAAAGGTCGGAGTTTGAAACAGCCAGGTGCCACCTCAATTTTGACAGAACACCACTCCCGCTCCTAGAGGCGACATCTGTGGGGATCGCACCCCCCACCCACTCTGTGTGACCTCATAGACGATTTTTCCGGTCTACGGATTTAACGTGTCCATATCTGGCCTAGACAAGGAGGTATTTAATGGCGCTTGTCGGGATTCGGTCCGAGCACCCTCAGTGTCGAAAATCGACACTCTACCACTACGCTACTTCGGGCCGTTCATAACACAGTACATGACGAGAACATATGGGATCTATGATCTGCTTATATCGACAATATAAACTTTATAGTCTAAAAGGCACCGTAGAATGATACATTTCCCTTCGGGAAATGTATCATTCTACTCACTCAATAGAAAAAGGAACATTGTACATTATAAGAGTTCTCAAATGATAACGGTATTCTACTAATTGCAAAAATGTGCATTATATAGAACAAGAAATGGACAGTATCCATTTTTAAATATACTGCTGGCCACCCAAATTGCAACACCAAGTAAGACAAGAGATATCACAACAAAATTTATTTTGTAGATAACATGTTGACCAAGTATCAAATGATTAAATTTATAGACTTCTGTGAAGTGTGGTTCCTGCCAAAATCAGTAGCCAGAGTAGCCGCCATTGTTGGAGATCACCGCTGCCACACGCCTCGGCATTGATTCAAAGAGACTTTGGATGAGTTCTTGGGGTACAGCAGACCAAGCAGCTTCCACACGTTGCCAAAGTTGATCTGCTGTGGCATCTGGGGATGGAATCTGGGTCAATCGTAGAGCAACCATGGACCACATGTTTTTTATCGGCGAAAGATCCGGAGAGCGAGGCGGCCAGGGAAGCAATTCCATCTGGCGATTGACGAAGAACCGTTGGACAATGCGTGCCACGTGTGGTCGTACATTATCCTGATGAAATATGGCTGTGGGCAAGACCTGAAGGTAAGGAAGGACAACTGGCTCCAACACCTCGGAGATGTAGCGCTGGTTGTTTAAAGTACCGGCAATGCGTACTAGAGGTGTGCGAGAGTGATATCCAATACCGCCCCATACCATAATTCCCGGTGCAGGACCAGTGTGGCGGTGCATAGCACAGGTGTTCAGCATCCTCTCTTCACGGTGTCTCCAGACTGGAATGCGACCATCGTGGTGTTGCAGACAGAAGCGTGACTCGGCAGTAAAGACAATTTCATTCCATTCTGCCGTCCACATCCTTCTGTCATCGCACCATTGGCGGCGGAGACGTCTGTGGTTCTGCGTCAAGGGTAGACAAAGGAATGGACGTCTTGCGGACAGACCACATTGCTGTAAACGGCGTCGAATGGTACGCGCAGACACTGGATGATGCGTTACAGACTGCATGTGCTGTGCTATGGTTCTCGATGTGACTGAGCGATCCGTCACTGCCATGCGCACAATTTACCTGTCATCACGTGAAGTGGTGCGCTGAGGCGGATGCGATCGAACACGCCGGTCCGTCGTACCCTCCTGCATCCAACGATCACATATCCGCATTACAGTTGCTTGGTTTCGTCCAACACGACTACCGATTTCCCTGAAAGATAATCCACAATCTCGGTAGGCCACTATCCTTCCTCTGTCGAACTCGGATACTTGATCAAAAGATGATCGCTGTTTTCGACGAGGCATAATTGATCGTTTCTTTGAAAAAACCACAAGAAAAACAATTGCCGAACTTGAAATCGTCGAAATCTCCAAGCAATGTAGGAATAATCCTTGGTTTTTGCGTTCCTACAACTCCTGCGCCCTAAACACGTTGAAATTCCAAATCAGAATCATTGAACAAAAAATTGAATTTCCGAATTAAATGTAATTAAACTTCTTCAATATATATTCTTTGACCTAAAAAAACTTCAAAAGTTATCCAAGGACAGCACAATTGAGCTTACAGATTGCCAGAGAAATGACATAATTCTAAAGTTCTAACATATCTAATAATTCCATACAACAAAAACGGCACATAATCGAACCAAACCGGCAAATTATGGTACACTTTAAAACAGTTGCAAACAAAAACAAGTTCTCGTTACAAGAGCTGCCTAATTATCAGTATCTTCACGCATTTCTTTAAACGCATTCATAATTAAATTCGGGAAAAAATTAGCTAATTTCAAATTTCATTTCTGCTTCATGGCTGAAAGAGGAACTCTTTGTTTACGAAAATATTATTTAAAGGAAGATGGTGAAATTGGGATCCACATGAATTGGTCGAAAAAGAGAAAACGGGTAAAATGCAGGAGGATTGTTAATAATGTAAATCAACCAAAATGTTGTCATCAGAAGCATAGTTTATTGAATATAGATAAATTAAAATATTGTAAAAAAATTCTAATACGGAGGCATTTGTAGTAACACATTTGCCTTTTGTTATTCACCGCGAAGTCTTGCTGGTTACTTTATTATGGGAGCTCCAGTTATGTGAGCTAGCATTACTCCCTATGAGGGGACGACACGGTAACGACCAATCCTTGGTCGGGATTTGAACCCAAGCCCACTGCGGGGAAGCTCGCGACGCTAACCACTATACCACGTGGGCGGTTATTACAATTTATTATGAAAAAGAATTCCGTGTTTTGAATTCTGAATAACAAGAAAAAGTTAAAATATTTCAAAACAAACTTTAAATTTGGAGCACCACTGAAATCGTTTCAATTTTTTTCACAATTTATGGATAATAAATGACCATGATTGGTTTAGTGCAGTGATTCTCAACCTTTTTTTTCCATCACGGTACGCTATTAGTAACTTAAAATTTTGGCGGAACGCTAACAATAAGATAAATTTAAAAGAATTTTACTTGGATAATTGATTGTTGTACCTATAATATATTTTGTAAAAATAGCATACAGAATAATTCGTAGTGGCGGCACACTTCAAGAATCTCGTAGCACCCTAAAGTGCCGCGGCGCAATGGTTGAGAATCACTGTGTAGAAACAGGCGAGTCATCATAACAAGCAATAACGCCCCCTATCGCAAGGTAAGGGGTACTATGCAGAACGCTGGAGGTGATTGTAGACTCCAGACGTGTCTGATACGCTCTTACGGAGAACGAAGGAGGTGATTGGTGATTGTAGACTCCGGTCGTGTCTGATATATTCTTAGAGAATAAGTTCGGAAGCGATTGTAGACTCCGAACGTATCTGGTATTTGCTTTTGAGCGTTGAGGTTATGATTATAATTTGTTCCTGAAAAATAGTATTCTCCTACCTGTAATATATATCGTCTCCTGTACTTGTCTGTGCTGTGCTCTATATTCTCTATAATAAACTTTATGTATAAAAAAATGAGCTGGTTCTAGATTGATAAAAAAAGGGACTTTCAACTCGGTATCCATCACACACTGGTCTAGTAGTTCTCAAACTTTTATTGGCCACTATCCACTGGGTGTAATATAATGCACATTTTGGAAATGAGGGCATTAAATAAAAAGTATTGCTTGGCAATTTTTTTATATATACGTGTAAACGTATAAATATAAAACCTTATCATATCCGTAACACGACCCACCTAAATTCATTTCACGATCCACCACTTTGAGAACCTCTGGTCTAATTCGCAATAACATACACCATACAAAATAAAACAATGACTTTACCCATTAGTAACAAATACTAGATTGGCAGCAACTCTTAATTACACTTGTAACTGCAGCCAGTTTTCCTCCAGTAAAAGGAAATAAAAAAACTTTGCCGAAAAAAAACAGCAACATACATGCCCTCGCCATGATAAATAACCATTCATACTAACGAAAAGTCAAGGGGCCATCGGAAACAACGTCGTCCAATGTTTAGGACAACATATACATACGTCATCCATCGGCGTCCAATTCATTTCCCGTTAACGAAAAAAAAAAGTTATTAGATTATCGGGGGAATTGCGGTCCCTTAATTTATCCCACAAAATCCTTTTCCATCTTGTCCGCCGCACAACGGCACACGGTGGAGACTGAAAGTCTAGACGAAAATAAATTGAAAGGGACAGCGCTAACTTGTTTTTTCTGTTTCTCATTAGTGCTCTTCCCTTTTTTTACACCACCTCTCGCAATTTCTGTTCACTAATATTTATAGAAAATGTATTTATAAAATGCAAGCCAGAAAAGAAAATCCGCGCTCGCGGAAATTTCTTTTCTGGCTGGCCTGCAGTTCTCTGCGGCTTCAATAGAGACAGGAGAGAAAAAAACTTTCAAAATAAACCAACTTCGATAATAGTATTGCAAAGTGAAAATAATAATAATAATAATAATGATAATGCAGATTAAATAAGGTTTTTTTTCTTACATTTGACATCCTACACTATAGAGTTAGCTGCGTATCTTAAACTGTGTATCTTAACTGTGTACTCTTAAACTTGCAACCCCAAACGGGGTCGCAAGGCGAAATTTCGGGGTCGCGAAAATTTAATTCTGATAAAATAAATTTAATTCTTGTCGCCCGCCGCGAGTATCAGAGACTTATATTTTATATTATTTCTTTAAATATACTGAAAGCATTTACTCATATTTTACACAAACCTCGATAAAAAATCTATGATTTAAAATATTTAAATGCAATCATTGCGGGATAAAACTAATGATCAGTATTAATTTATAAATAATAATTTCCTAATGAAATCGGAGAGCAGCATATATGTGTGCGTGTCGTATAGTGTCGGTGTGGGCCAGCGATAGCGAGTGTAGTTGCTAGAAACACTAAGAAACTTTATATCCTTATTTCCTGGGGTCGCGAAAAAATCTCCATGAAAAAAAGGGGTCATGAATTTAAAAAAAAAATTCAGGTAGTCTCTTCCAACGAAACTACCGCAGGTTATTAACGTAGGATTACTTATCGTTGCTTACCCTTTTTTTATTTATAACACTCTTGATTTATAACTCGCGACGATGGTTTTAACGTCTGACATTTTGCTTTACCGCGTGCCGTTATGGAGGAACGTTATCCTACGTTAAAAGTTTAAGCAGCGCTACACTAGAGAATTTCTTTAGAAATATTGATATGACTCTAGCTGTTTCTTCATAGTCCAAAAAAATTTCAGGTAGTCTCTTCTAACGAAACTACCGCAGGTTATTAACGTAGGATTACTTATCGTTGCTTACCTCTTATGTATGTATTATGTGTATATATATGTACGTATGTATATATATATATACATATATGTACACTACTGGCCACTGTAAATGCAACACCCTGAAGGAAACATGCAAATACCATGAAATGTACCACATGCATTAGCGGAGGTGAGATATGCAAATGATTAGAATTTCAGCGCAGACGCACATCACGCGCGCCTGTGGCGCCACTTCAAAGCGCTATTTAAAGCTTCGAGATTTCGACGATTTCAAGTTCGGCAATTATGTTTTTCTTGTGGTTTTTTCAAAAAAACGATCAATTATGCCTCGTCGAAAACAGCGATCATCTTTTGATCAAGTATCCGAGTTCGACAGAGGAAGTATAGTGGCCTACCGAGATTGTGGATTTTCTTTCAGGGAAATCGGTAATCGTGTTGGACGAAACCAAACAACTGTAATGCGGATATGTGATCGCTGGATGCAGGAGGGTACGACGGACCGGCGTGTTCGATCGCATCCACCTCAGCGCACCACTTCACGTGATGACAGGCAAATTGTGAGCATGGCAGTGACGGATCGCTCAGTCACATCACGAACCATAGAACAGCACATGCAGTCTGTAACGCATCATCCAGTGTCTGCGCGTACCATTCGACGTCGTTTACAGCAGAGTGGTCTGTCCGCAAGACGTCCATTGCTTTGTCTACCCTTGACGCAGAACCACAGACGTCTTCGCCGCCAATGGTGCGATGACAGAAGGATGTGGACGGCAGAATGGAATGAAATTGTCTTTACTGACGAGTCACGCTTCTGTTTGCAACACCACGATGGTCGCATTCGAGTCTGGAGACACCGTGAAGAGAGGATGCTGAACAGCTGCGTTATGCACCGCCACACTGGTCCTGCACCGGGTATTATGGTATGGGGCGGTATTGGATATCACTCTCGCACACCTCTAGTACGCATTTCCGGTACTTTAAACAGCCAGCGCTACATCTCCGAGGTGTTGGAGCCAGTTGTCCTTCCTTACCTTCAGGGCTTGCCCGCAGCCATATTTCAACAGGATAATGCGCGACCACACGTGACACGCATTGTCCAACGGTTCTTCGTCAATCGCCAGATTGAATTGCTTCCCTGGCCGCCTCGCTCTCCGGATCTTTCGCCGATAGAAAACATGTGGTTCATGGTTGCTCTACGATTGACCCAGATTCCATCCCCAGCTGCCACAGCAGATCAACTTTGGCAACATGTGGAAGCTGCTTGGTCTGCTGTACCCCAAGAACTCATCCAAAGTCTCTTTGAATCAATGCCGAGGCGTGTGGCAGCTGTGATCTCCAACAATGGCGGCTACTCTGGCTACTGATTTTGGCAGGAACCACACTTCACAGAAGTCTATAAATTTAATCATTTGATACTTGGTCAACGTGTTATCTACAAAATAAATTTTGTTGTGATATCTCTTGTCTTTCTTGGTGTTGCAATTTGGGTGGCCAGCAGTGTATATCAAAATTTTGAAGCATCTTGGTACTTTTCTGTTTAACTTGTTCAACCGATAGACAGGGTTTGGCGCGCTGCTAAAATTATAACTCGCGAGGACGGACGGACAGTTTTAGCGTCTGAAATTTTCCTTTCCGAAGAACCGTTATGGAGGAACGTAATCCTACGTTAAAAACATTCAAAATCCATTTTACTGGAGCTATTTAAGATCTTTTTAAATGTGTTTAATCCACGTATTAAAAACTGACGACAGGGGAAAATTAAATATCATTTCTCTTCAAACAGAAGTTATTTTTTAAAAGTTTATTCTATCTTTAGCAAAAATGCATTTGTTATAAGAAAAATAAAATAAAATTGTTTTATATACGGATCTCACATCTTGCTCTCGAATAGAAAAAACATGGTTAAACAACATGGTTATTCATGGTTGATGACTCCGCCATTGCAACTCTTAGACTAAGCAGGCTGGGCCGACAGTTTACAGTTAATTCCGGGAATGATAGTTGAGAGCGCCACGGTCATTTTTTGCTACACAAGGGCTAATTAGATCGGGTCCTACTGCATAAAGCAGACTTCGAATGGCTACAAACATCCATGCCAACAGTGAGACTCGAACCCCCAACCTCTGGTACTGAATGCTATCGCCCTAGCCATTCAGCCCTCGTCCGGTCCCATGAAAGATAGCAAGTTACATGCCAACCGTGGAGCCCTAACTACCCGCATTAGAATTTTATTTTCATGTTCATTTCCAAACACTGATTACATCTCCATCCTTATATACATCTCGTTAAAGTACACGCATTTATTTTGGCTGCTATTCAAGAAATAGAGCAACTAAAATATAAAATGTCGCTGTACAGTGCATATTAGTACTAAGCTGGTTCTCACTCAGTAAAAAAGTAAAGTTTTTAGATCTAGAATTTCAAAACAGCTAACGAAATCATTGTTTACTTATTGGTTTCTTTTAAAGCAAATTTTCAATTCAAAACAGAATATGAAGTTAATAGTAACATCTATAATGCTTTGAAATAATAGCATTAACTTAGAATAAGAAATCAGTTGAAACATTGTTTTAAAAATCCAAATCTGGTGCATCTTAACCAATTGAAAAACAAAAGTTCTGAGTAAGAACACCAAAAATGAGAAGCTGTTAAAGCCCTCCTTCGATCAAAATTTTAATTTCCTTTGTGTAGCCAAGGTCACACGTGTAGAAATTAATAGCTTCGGTTTTAAGTACTTTTCAAATGTGTTAAACTTTTCTCTTCTTTTAAGAAGCTTACAGCTAATGAAAGCTTTTTCCGAATTTGTAACAAAACTTTGTAATACAGGCTTGGCTATTTGCAAGGGCTTTAAAATTTCGGATGAGGCAGGAATATATTTACTAACGAAAACTTCTGAATAAAAATCCTGCGGATTCATTGAAGTATTTATCTGACCTTTTCGGGTAGGAAACTTCGTCACTCGATAAATAAGAAAATTTTCCACATAAATTCTTTCATATTATGCCAGATATAAGATACGGGAGTAATATTTAATGTTTGTTGTTTTGCGTTTCACATTGATAGTTTTAGTACTTATAAAAGCCAGGAAGTATATTTCCTTGAATATTTTACATAACCTTCTTTAAACTCTATCCCTTATTTCTTAAAATTATGCCGATTTTCTTACAGTAATTAAAACTAATAAAACTACCGAGGAAACGGCACAAATGTGACAATGCTCTTGCAAACGTACATTTTTCCAACGCGGCAGATACGTTGTCCTGCGAACATTGACCCAGCCAGACCGCGAATTCTGTGGCTACTTTGGGGAGCACCCTAAAGGTGAGCCAACACTCCTTATGACGGGACATTTTGGCTTAGCATTGAAATTATATGTATTTTGATACAGACAATACTGTAAGCAGTAGCTGCAGTACGTAGCTTATCATTGCAATAAAAATCCTATCTACATACACTGGAAACGTCCATGGACACGTCTATGAAACGTCGTGGAAACATCCTGGAAACGTCTATTCCTTATCCAGGATTCGAACCCAAGTCTACACCATGGAAGCTCGAAACGCTAACCACTACACGATGTGGGCGGATGAAAGCGTACATTTAACGCATTCTTTTTCATATAAAGAAACAGTTTCTATCCCCCAGGAAACACTTGTTCGTTCCTTTCTTTTAAGATCTTTTAATCATGATATACATTTAATGTAATAGTTCATGAAAACAAAAGACAAGGAACAGCATTTACATGTGGTCTGTTGTATTAGAGGCCAATGCCTTTCCCTTAAGCGACAAAATTTCAAAAAAGTATTGAATTGCCAAGAGAATTGAGGGAATTATGTTTCCCTTTAATTTATCCATAAAATCCCTCTCCATCCCTCCCTTGCCCCAATTCACGATGATGTTCCCTGACATCCTCGTCGGGAGGCCGTAAGTCTAGACGAAAATAAATTAAAAGAGACTGCATTATTTTTCCCCCTCTTTTAATCAATCAGTATCGTTTTCTTTCACCATAATCACGTCCATGTTTTTTGCTGTCGTTGATTTTGCGTAGACCTGCCAATTGGGGATTTAAAACGTTCAAAAGAATTTTTTTCTCTTCCAAAACTTGAAATAGTATTGATCTTTCAGAGTTCAGTAAGGAACAAAGAACTGTACAGAGGTTTATTTATCCACTTTTACAGTGCTTTTCTCGCAATATAATGCTTATTTCAATTTTTTTAACCTCTTTGTATATCAGTAGTTTTTCCGGGCCAAATCAAAGTTTAAAGAGAAAAGGAAACTAAAGATGTAGCTACCTTCAAGATGCTAACTATCCCTAGCTATCTTAAAATTGAAGGGGGCCTTTTTTTCTTGCCTCCTTTCCTTGATTCCTCCATTACTTTAGATTTGCTTTGATAAAGTGCTTGTCTTAAGAATCTATATGCATATTAGTGCTTTCATCAGGAGCTTGAAATCAAAAAAAAAATTAACAATATATTTTAATGTGTGACCTATAGCCTTATTTTCAAGGGAGTTCCAAGCATGGATAGCAAATTTGATAAAACTAAATAATTCCTGACTAAATTTATTTAAACATAATCATATTTTTAAATTAAATGAAACATTGATAAAATTTAGAAATCATTCTAAATTTCTTTTCGGCGTATCTTAACTTTTATACTCCGGTATAACGAGGGAACCAAGACGCAAACACGAATCATTTATTGAAACTGTTTTAGACAATGTTTAGGCATAGTGATGTTATATTTGCTCTCAATATCAATAAAAAATTTATGATTGTGTGCTTAATCATATGTCTAAATAAAATGTGACTAGCATAATATTTGTTGAGTTTAAGATTTAATTTCTTGTTTACTGTAGGCACGAAGGTATCTAAATAAGTTTAGACTGTTCTCAAAAATCAGGAATTTTTTTAGGACCAGAGACTTCCCATTCAGTGTGTGGTGTTGATTATTTAGAGATTTTCGTAAGATAGTGCTTACACCACTAGCACTTTTTTTTTGCTAACCCAGGTTCAAAAGAATCAAATTTTCCTTGGTTGCCTCTGCACAATATATGTCCATAGAGTGAATAAAAAAATGACAGACACCATCAATTACAAACACATTCATTTAATAAAGAATAAGATTGCATTTCATTACACATAAAAAAAATTAAGAATTGATCATTAAAAATTAAGAATTGGTATGTCAAAATTTAATAGTCATACGCTTCCTGACTATTCTAAACACATCATATAAAACATTAATACATATCACAAATAGCATATAAAATTACCCTAGAGGAAGGATTCTACTCGGTACAAAATAAAATTTAGGAAAATGTAATTATGACATAGAAAAAAATAAGAACGTCACCCGATTCACGAATTTCCGCGCTGAGAAGGGGTTCGGTTGAAGGGCCGAAATTGTAGCACTTCAGGCTTCCGTCCGGCTCTATTCTCCCAAGTTGTGGAAATAATGCGACTCCTGGATCAAAATTCTCTGCTAACCATGGGAATACGTCTGATGAATCCACACTGTGAAGTAGCTTGGTTGAATGGCCGAAATTGCAGCGTTCCAGGCTTCCGGCAGGAATTGCACTCCTGTGTCGAGGAAGAAATGGCGACTACCGGATCAAAATTTCTGATGTTCTCCGGAACCCGTCACGTCGGTGCCAAAAACGGTGAATCATTGCTGGGTAAATCCTTGGATAGCGGGAAACACGAGGTTTACAAACTGGAACACGTCAGTACGGGGGTGGTTCTGAAGCACCAAAATCCCTCGTCGTAACTTAGAATTCTCCCGCACGTCCAGCCTCGCAGCGAGTAAAAAAATCTCCGACCTACACGCTCACGCACTTCAGCGATACTGCCGCACTCTCGCCAAAACCCGTCTGGTCACTCAGAGTGGACGCTGCAGTGTCGTCTTTTCATTGGACCAAGAAGTGGTCATTCAAGCCTAAGTCCGGCCCTTCTCCCCCAACCCTTCAAGAAAAGGAAAAACATGGCGGACATTTCGAACAAAATGGCGAATTCGCCATTTAGCCGAACAAAATAAAAGGGGGGACCGTAAAACACAAAAAAAATAATAAACTATTATTTGGTTTAGTTAGTAAAACTTATGGAGTGATGAAAAAAAAAAGGAAAGTCGTTATTCGACAGTTAGAACAATCATCACGACAAGTGGCAGCAGTTGAACTTCAAACCCTCTTGGGATTTTGGGTAGTTGTTCTCCCTCCTTTTAAAACCAGCACATGGTAAATTTTACTTTAACCAACAATAAACTGCTTATTTGGCATCAATAAATGCTAATTCCATGGTCTTCACGACGTTTCTAGTAACTGAATATGAGAATTTCTTATGCAAGAAGGCAAAAATACAGTCACTGAGCAAAAGCTTCTCAACATCGTTTTAAGTAACACAAACTTCAGATAACATTAAGTTACCTGTTATATTTTGTTGATAAAAATGTTAGCTAAATTAATAACTTTTTTGTTAACCTTTATCAATATTGTTTTAAAAATGTTTTAAACATGTTCTGTACACTTATTTGATCAGAGGAATTAAATTGCCTTCACACTAAACATAGCAAAATATATTTTTAAATAGTATGTAAACATGATTAAACGAAAGTGAAACAAGTTATTCTGAAGTTCATTGTAAATAAGAGAAATCTCCATTCTGAAACACGATGAATAATTTTATAGATGTTTAGCTCGCTGCAAATCGAATACTTCATCTAGAAAAAAAAATTATATACAAAGTTTCTTGTGGATTACTAAAATATACAAGCTCTTGTATTTTCATTGAGGTATGCTGATGCTTTATTGTCATTTGTAGTATAATCTAATTTGTAACTATACTCTATAAATATTTTCTAAATTACAACATAGTAAATTTAAAATTTATCGGATCACGCTGGTAGATTCCAGATCCTTGTGCATTGGTAGAACGAAATGCCATATTTTCAAAGAAGAAAGTATAAAATATTTACGAATGGGGTTAGCATGTTTATAGGAAGTAATATAAAGCTTATAGTTCTAAAGCAATGCATGTATAGAGACCAAATGAAACAGTTGTTAATTTCCCTTAAATTTGTAATTCTAAAATAAAGACCATATTGAAACGAACAGTAACGAGGTTTTTGTGTTAGCAGTGATACGGAGCAACCTGGAAAAAAATTGTAATCACCTTAAATTGAGCCCACGCTGCCTGTTCAACTAAATGCAATCTTTTGGCTTGAAAAAATGTCAACACTGAAAATTCAATAGAGGGCTTAGCATTGCAATTATATGTATTTTGATACAGGCAATACTGTAAGCAGTAGCTGCAGTACGTAGATTATCATTGCATAAAATTCATGTCTGAAACCACTTCATAAGTTTTTGGAAAAGAGGCGACTTTGGACAGGGTCAAATTAATGGCTTACGTCAAAAAGATCAAACAAGGGCATTATGTTAAGTTAAACCAATGTTTATTTGATATAAGTTATGTCATTTGAAATAGTGCAAAAGATTTATTGAAAATTAGAAGTAAAAAGCTGTAAAATTAATGCAAATAAGAAATTTTGTTACTCGTTTAAGGCAATTCAAAAAAGTCATCTGAGGGCACAAGATCGTTTAGGAATTTTCAATGAAAAATCGTTTAGGTATTTTGAATGAAATATCTAGTTCCACCTAATAACAATGTTAACTTCTATTTTGCACCAGTAGTCAATTAGTAAGTATAATTCTTAAAACGTCAAGTTCCACACGCAAAAGAAATAGAGATACAATATAACAATTAAAATTAGGGAAGGGGAAGGAAAAGAAATAGTTATCCATTATGTTATAAGTAGCAGAAAACTCAATAAACTCGGCAAATATTATCTTACCTTCATCAAAATACACACGTGTATCTGACAACACATCAATAATTTTTGCATTTATAAAAAAAAATCTAATACTCATCAATTTCGAACAGAAATTTTTAAGGTACGCTGTTTAAATATTTAAAGCGTAAAAAGATATCTTTTTAATTTTTATTTCAATTCGGCAGGTACGTGGGATATCTGATATTTCTTGCTAACCGCGATATTTGTTTGCTTCTTTGGGTTCTTTCATGATGTTATTGTATAAAGCGATGGGTTCAATGTTTGTTCATATAATATATGAACAAACATTGCACTCCTCGCTTTATACAATAACATCATGAAATGAAAGGGGAATGTAACTAATACATGTAATTCATCTGTAACTTATTAACAAATAATACAATAACTTAACGCAGCTTTATAATGTTTACAGTTTTCCTTGGAAAGGATAAAAATATAAAAGTTGCTAAAAAAACTGTTAGTAAGATAGTACATGTTTGTCTTAAAAGAATTCATGTCAAATAGTATAACATAACTAAATAACGAAAACAATCATGCAAAAATGTATTAATTACTTCAAAACTCACCTCACATACTCAGCTGTTAAGTTGCACTTATTGCAATAAAAGTTCAAACAAAGATAATAATTTTTAAAAAAATAAAGTCAATAGTTTATAGAGGTGTTTGAAATGAATCTGAAACGTAAGTAGCAAAAATCATCGTTGTTAAAGGGTAGGAAATATGAAAAACGTGATCAGAAACAATCGGATTCGGCAAAGATTGGAGCAACAGTTTGTTTGAGACTTTAACTGCAACCATTGAAAATACATGCGCCTGATCCCAAAATCATGGCTCGGATTCTAATAATTGTGGTAAATTGTTGTGTTAAGATTCTATCAGCCACTATAAACCATAACCAAATAACCAACCCCACCGAAACTCACTAAGAAGCCTCAATTGTATTTATTTAAACCCTGACTATATACGTTGTAAGTAACAAGTAGAGCAGTGGCGGCTCCAGTCCAGAGATTGGGTGGGGGGGGGGGGGCGCAACGTCGGCTCTTAGGCTTATATATATCTAAATATAAGAAATAAACATCCTCTCGTTTTAAATTTAAATTCACTTAGTATTAGGTCTAGGATTATATAATTTTAGGCTATGAAAAAAAATTCACCGGCCTTTTTTTTTGGGGGGGGGGGCAATTGCCCTTAATGCCTCTCCCCCCTCCTCTTGCAGCCGCCGTTGAAGTAGAGTGGGTCAAAGTCGGGTTAAAAACTAGTGCAAGGGCCATTGACGTCACGGAGGGGCAGATATATAAACGGCTTGATACTGTCCTTCAGCAAAAATTATTTGCCCTCTAACTAGACGACGGAAAGGGCTATTTAAAATGGTTGTTTTCATACCTTTTTCTTCCTTTTGTTTATATCTTCTGTTGAGTCTTTATCAGTGAAAAGGGGTAAATTTTTAATTAGTTGCTTGCTGATTTAAATTTAAGTTCATGTTTAGTACTAAAAACACTAACAAAAGAAAATAATCATATTCCTCGTCTGCTTGGATGTCATTCTGAAAAGCCAATAACTGAGTCAGTGTATTATGCCATAGCCAACGTCTAATAACCCTGCTTATTTGCTATCTTCAAGTATGCGTAGGAAGTGAGGGTTTTTTTTTTTGTTTACAGTTCTGATCATTTCTTAGGTTACGATAAATCATGTCTAAGTGATGTCGTATGACGTCACATCATCCCCACTTAAAAATTTCATCGGAAAACATTGCCCGATGTGGCCGAATGGCTAGGGTCAAAGTTGAGTTTCTGTACATTTCAAGTTCCACCGGGGGATACATGCTTGTAACCATTCGGAATCAGCTTTAAACATTAGGACCTGATCTTAATACCCCTCGTGTAATAAAAGATGACCGTAGCACTCTCGTTAAACCAAGCAACCATAGCAAAATAGAAACTTTTGTTGACTTTGAAATTCGTTCGCACAAGGGTTTTAAAAAACCAAATCATGTAAATTATTCGACAAATCTAAAATTTTGAGATCACTTTGAGCAAGTCAGAAACTCCTAAAACATCAACGCAAATGCCTTGAAAATATGATCTAAGCATAGGCATATTGCTTTCGCCATTCCTCCGTAAACTTGATCTGAAATAAACAGGCTAACATAACCTTGGTTAAATTTAGGAGTAAGCAATCGATGAAACGGTAAACTGTAGAACTGCAACAAACATTTATGTTAGCTTCACACTGCATGATTGCCATCTGCCAAAAAAATCAAAAATGCACAAATCTCACAAATCAGAGTACAAACTGCGAAAACAGTTGTTAATGTAATACAACTTGGTGTAAATTGGTGAACCAGCTGAGGAATTAATTCAAAAACTTTTAAATATAACAAATATTAAACTTTATAATCTCCTAAAACAATTTCTCTCAGCTAAAATAGAATAAATCGCTAACTGTGGTATACTATATGTACCCCCTGCAGTACTTCTTCCAATCATTATAACCGTTATCCATTCACATTTCAAATAATCGATGTAAAATGCCTTTCCCGCTACACTAACATAAATCATCCTGTATAACGGAAGACTAGATTCAGATTTTGACTATGAGTTGCAAATAGGCCCTGATTTTCTATTAGGCCCGGGCCTACGGGCCCCCGAATGGTAGGGGGGCCCCAAATTTTTATTTTAAAAGGAAAAAAAGAAAAAATTCCCAATTAAATTTTTTTACCTTTTTTAATAGCAATTTTTTATATATCCTTTCAAATATAATTGATGGGTTCATCATATGTATAGTTATATGTATAGTTCATCATATGTATGTTATAATGTATATAAGGCAGTGGTTCCCAACCTTGGGTACGCGTACCAGTACCGGTACGTGGACAAGCAGCTACCGGTACGCGAATGATTTTACAATTTAAAACAAAAATCTATTAAAAATCTGTATTACAAAAAATAAAAGAAATGACTATAATAACTAATAATCCATACGTTTTAATATTTTAGTTTGGAATTTCTTATCCATTGTTTGTGTTGTAATACTTTATTGAGATTTACCTAATCTCAAAAGATGCCGTCTACACCTGAATGTGTTATCTATGACCAACCCATAAAAATTTGGCACTCGCCTGCGAATTATAAGTGTGTCTATAACTGTGTTTCGAATTATAACTGTGTCTAAGAAGTTTCTTGCGAAGCAGTAAAATTTTTAATGCCATTTGCGACCACATATTTATGTGAAAAAGGATTTTCTGCAATGACTGTGATGAAAACCAAATATAGAGCTTTGCTGGACATTGAATCAGAACTTCGCCTTAAACTGATAAACATTGAGCCCGATTTTACTTCTTTAGTTAATAATAAACAGGTTAAACCTTCTCATTAATTATATATTTTTTAAAGTGATTATTATATTTTATGTATATGTTCAGCAATAAAAATATATCCCAAGTTACTTGTCTTGATTACAAATGTTCTCCATTGCATTTTATTCCCCATTTCAAAATTTTTGGTCTATCGGTACGTCATCAAATTGTTTACAACGTACAGGTACGGTACTATAAAAAGGTTGAGAACCCCTGATATAAGGGATTAATAAGTTTTTCTGGTTGCATTGTATTAGTGTTATAATGATGAAGTTAATATATTGTATTGCTTTTTGTTATTTGATAATGTTCTAGGCTTCTACGCTTCAAATAGCCAATTCTTGGTAAAATGGTACTTTTACAATGATTCGTGATTATTTTTTTTGTGTGTCAATTTTGGAAATTTTACGCTTACATCAGTGTTAGGGGGCCCTCATCCCGAGTTGTGCCGAGTGAGAATTTTCTAAACCGGACCCTTGTTGCAAAACATTATTACGTAAGCATGAAAGCCTTGAAGCCATTTATGCTAAAAAAATAGTCTCGATCCCTCTACCTACAGATAAATTAATTTACGAAAGTTTATTTCTTTATATGTATACCTATATTATAGAGCAATAGAGAAGTATTGGAATGAAGTATTGGAATCGTGACCAGTTTCAGAATCCAGATATTACAGAAAAATACTTTTCAGGTCTTAAAACATTTGTATATACTATTTTGTCTTTACCATTCATCGATCATACAATCTATAAGAGCTCTAAGTTATTCTTGAGCAACGTAGTGTTTCTAGGTATCTCCTTGCATGCATCGTAAATGATCTGTTTATTTTCCTTAACAAAAGACAATTGCGGGTATTTGTTCTTAGGTGTACAACTTATATAGCCATAAGTTCGATTGGCTCTTGTTGCAAAAGAAAAAAGACATAACCTCAGTCTACGTTTGTCATAACAGGAATCTATATATTTAAATTGCTAAGCGGATTCTTTGGGCAATCCGTGAGAGAAAACTACTGCCTCAGTTTACTTCATTTTGGTCTTAAAAGAAAGATTTTAATCTATAGATGTGTCAAATTTGGGTTTTGTAACCACAATTTCTACTAATTAGCGATAATTTATAATTGAAAAATAGTTGCTTTCTGCGCATGCTCAGTGACATGTTTAGATCTGGCTTTAGATACTCTAAGCACGAGGCTGCATAAACACGTTAATATGCTCATTCCGAAGAATCTCTCTAGCTCTCTCTCTACCATTTTTGTTTTTAATCATGTTTATGAGGTATAGAATTAAACCTGATGGAAGTTGTTTATTTCGCGCTGTTAACTATTGTTACCATAGTAACAATAGTTAGAGTATAGAGATACCATATAGAGTTTCACGTCCCTGGTTCGATGCTCGTCGCTGCAGATCCACCGCCGTGTTCACTAATGGTGGGCGGGGCACGTAAAATAGGTCGTGGCTGCAATGTCCTCCAAATTCTCAAATTTACCTATGAAGATGCGGGGTCAAGTGTTCCGGTCTCGTCACTTGACTCGATTCAAAATTATAGGACCGGTCATTTATCCAAGTCGGACTCCGACCCTTGTGGTGCTAATTCAAAACAGGAGCCGCCCCTTTCAGCCCAATAGCCTATTGAGACCTGGTGAATGGAACCTCAAACCAGGGGGCATTAGCAACAACAATGTAGAGTATACCATAGTTCCTCCATTTAGTAACCATAGTTAGAGTAAACATATTTTTTATTGGGTTCAATAGCAATATTTTAAAGTGTATTCCTCTATTCTTAATATTATGATTTTCCACATTTGGCAATAATGTGTTGAGAATAATTTGTGCATTAGCACATTTATTTACTATCCAGCCGTCATGTTTTGAAGGGTACCAACTAGTAACCAATATAAATACTACGTGTCCTAAAAGCTTTATGAATTTAATGTTTTTTGAAATTTTCCGAAGTAATGGACAATTATTCTACTGAACTAAAATACCATAGCTATCACGTGAACATCTTTTGTTAAATGCCTTTAATTTCCCATTCAATGCGGCCATTTTCTCCCCGAGTAGTAATGAAACATTCCTCCACGCTTAAAAGATAAATAGCTTCGTCTGTTTCCGTCTCCATTCAGATCACGAAAAAAAAAAAAACCTTAAATCGTTGAAAAAGAAGTGATCGTCAAATGCTCAGGACAACATACATATCTGCATCGCTCATTGGCGGCCAATTCGTTTCCCCTTCACGACAAATACTATTAGTTTAACGGGGAATTATGTTCCCCTTTAATTTAGCCGACAAATCCAACTTGTCCCTCGTAATCGAGACACGACGCAACGACGTCCATCGTTCGGAGACTGGGAGTCTAGACAGAAATAAATTGAAAGGGACAGTGTGACTTTTTCTTTCCCTCGGCTTCTGTTTCCAATTTGTTTTCTTTAGTTTTCTTTTTTTTTTCACCACCACCTCCCGCTATTTTGCTTGGTTTCTTTTTAGCGACACTTATCGAATCGATACTTAAATACGAGTCAAAAGAAAAAGTGAAAAAAAAAATTATAATCATCTCCGAACCCTTGCTGAGTTGTTTTCGGAGAATTCGAAAATAAAGGGAGTCTACAGTTATATATAGTCAGAAATAAGACAGCAGAGGGAACATAAAACGTAATAAAACTTTCTTAAAGTAAAATTTTATTTGTATTTAAACCAGAGTTCCAGATCTATAGCTCATTATTTTTTAACAAAAATCGGAGTCAGAAATAGACCTTATGAAATACAAATTCTAGTAGTTCTAACACCAGTATGCTTAACATTTTTCGTGCATTTGAGTACTTTTCGTACGTTAGACAAAATGAAATATGGAATGATTATTTTTACAAAGCAGATAACAATTGTAATCACAAAATTTTAACTCCATGAGCGGTATTTAATTATAATTTTATTGTTGCGCTCTCGGATGGCAATATAGAGAGGTTGTTCAGTTGTTCTAAAGCAGGGGTTCCCAACCTTTTTCCTATATCGACACCTTTTTATAAAAATAGTTTTCTTCATTGACCCCCTCCAATTTTTCACTATAATATGCAGCATAAAACATAATTATAGTACTAATAATTGCACATAAAACGCTGAACGATAACAATTTGACTGAGAATATGAACAAAAAATTAGAAAAAGTGGTTCATTAGGTTTGTACTATTTTCATTTTTAATTTCACAAGTATAAACAAGATTTCAGAAACACAGATTGTTATTGCACGAACATCGCCAAGAGAAAAAACGAAAATGCTTCTGATTGGTTGCATCGGGAAAACCCGTTTACTTTTTAAGGTCCAGCAGATTTCCCCATTTCTGCCTAGAGTTGGTGCACAAATAAAATCCTACGGCAGAATTCGAGGCGTATATACAAAAGCATCATGACATTCGACTTTAGATGCATGGATCACTCTGCCATATGCAAATCTGTATTTATTTATATTTAAACGAATATTATTATCGAACAATTACAGTCCTAAAAAATTAAATTAAATTTTAAAACAGAAAAATTTATCATAGACCCCAATAGATCCCTGGAATACTGTAGACGAGGGGTGGGCAGACTTTTCCAGGGTACCGGCTACTTCTAATTTTTTCAAGGTGTTGCGGTCCACCCAGTGGCGTAGGTGTGGTGAACTAAAAAAAGGTCTACAATATTTATTATAACTTAATAATAAATACGGAATATGTACTTACCTACATAACTACAATAAAAAAACTTACTCTTTTAAAACCGCGTTTAAAGCAAAATGCAAGATACAAACATAATAATAATAGCCACAAATATAATAATATCAAATGATACATTTATTATCAAACAATTCAAAATACATTAAAAAATAAATAATTTTCATCTAAAGTTAGTTCTTGTAGTTATAGTTAGTAGAAGACTTAGGCTATGTACACATAAGAGCGTTACAACGCGCGTTAAAGCGCGCGTTAGAAAAACCGAATGTGTACACTAGTAGCGTTAACGCCACGTTGACCGCCAGTATAGCTATGGAAGTTGAAGAGGCAGCATGTGTTTGGATTTTGTACCGTAGGTATAAAGCACGAAGACGAAGGAGAAGAAAATACTGGGTACTTCCGATTTTAAATGACAGATTGACTGACGGTTCTTTTGTAACACTTTACTCGAATCTAAGCAAAACGGAGCGAAGTTTTTTTAACTATTTAAGAATGTAGATTGCATCCTTTGACGAGTTATTAGAAATAGTTAAGGATGACCTAGCTCCTAGTGAGAACGTTGTAAGGGATAGCATTTCTCCAGAAGAAAAACTCGTAATCACACTGAGTAATGAAAACATTTTCTATATTATGTACCCTTTATGTACCACATTATGAATTAATAATTGAAAACTTAAGTAAATTTTTATTTATGTTAATTCAATACTAACTAACAAATTAATGCAAAAAAATTACTCACCTTCTTAAAATTTAATTAATTACCACTAGTTAATTGAAGTGGTACTTTAAAGTACCGCCAGTATTATAGGGTTACAAAAATCTTCAAACTTTGAAAATTAATCAGAATGTTTAAAAAATGATATAATTATTTATTATTAAACGCAGAACAATTTTAAATACAGTGGACGCTCGTTAATTCGAACTCAGAGGTTCTCAGAAAAAAGTTCGAATTATCCGAAGTTCGAATTATCCGAATTTAAGAGAAAATATATAACTTTAAATGTGTATCACTTTAAATGTGTATAAGAAGAAAAATCTCCTAGTATGTATAACCCCAGAAAATATATTATACTACGTTATCTAAAATTAAACATATTACAAAGCAATACAGTTTTACCTTAATCATAAAATGAAGCAGAAGATATGCAGTAGAAAGTAAACTTTAATTAAAAATATGAATTACACTTTGGAGAAAAACTGTAAAATGGATGTTTGGTTCTGTTTATGATGCCTACATTGTTCAGCCAGCTTCTCGATTTGAAGTAAACATTTCAATTCATTTTCAGAGGAAGGTTCCATCTGAATAAATGCTTTCAGAGTTTTAATAGAGTCGATTATAGCTTTGTCCATTATGGCCGCATTAAAAATATCTTTCGGCAGGTAAGTAGAGAAAAGCCCTGGCAGTTTCCTACTGAAATTAGTGCATAAGTCTTCGTTTACATCAGAGCTTTGGCCACATACAGTTTGATAAGAAATATTGTGCCTTGACTTAAATCGAGAAAGCCATCCATCACTGCATTTAAAATCTTCAATACCCATTCGACTTGCCAATTCATCAGCCTTCGTCAGCACTAGGGGTCCATTTATCGGAAAATTTCGAGATCTAACATCCTGGAACCATAGCAGTGGAGCTTTTTCTAGATCTTCTTAGGACGCATTTCTCATGCGTTTCCTTCCTCTAGCAAATTTTGATTTTTCCCATGAATCTAAAATTGACTCCTTGTTTTTCAAATTAGTTGACAAGGCTTTTTTTAATTCCATAGTCAGCTGCTAACTTTGTTTTACATTCGCCGTTCTCTACTTTCTTTAAAATTTCTATCTTTGTCCCCAAAGTTAGGGTTTTGTACTTTTCACGTGTAGGCATCCTGAATTTTTACACGTTCACACCACACAATGAGGAAGAAAAACTAGACCACATTAACTTGTCTGCACTGCAGGTATAACTGACGCGACTCCCTAGAATCTGTAGTAAAGACTGGTTTTTCTGAAATTCTAAGAAAATCGATACAAATAAATGAAAATTGCTTTTTCCGTTTAGCACTAATAAGTAGGACAATAGCTACTAACGTTCAGCGGACATGCAATAGTCTAGGAATGCAGTTGTGTGCCTCTTTACACAGAAAAGAAATACAGATGATTTTGACACACAAAATAATAAATACAGTATGTATTTTCTCCATTAAACGAGGAAAAAGAATTTTTTTTGTAAAATTTTTAGTTCGAATTAACCGAAGTGATTAAAATTTAGTTCGAATTAATGAGATATTTATAACATTAATTCCAATACAAGTTTTTTGGGGCCTTTGGATTAGTTCGAATTAACCGAAAGTTCGAATTAACCGAGTTCGAATTAACGATCGTCCACTGTATAATGAAAATTTAACTTTTTAATATAATCAGATTATATAAAAAAAAAACATTTTTTTTAAATTTACACATAAAAAAATTACATATGCTGCATTTTCAATGAAGTTTTGATTGAACTTTTCTTTGTGCACAAAGCTTGCAGAAATCTCGATTTGACAGAAATGTTACACGAATTTTATACTCTAACAGGGGGATTGATTCATGTTTTTTGGTATATATTATTTATTCATTTACACATGCTATTTCCAGCATAGCAAAAAAGTGCCTATGCCACCACTTTTCTGATTTTCTGTCTCTTTCATAGATCAATCGTAGTATATCCGACTTATCACCACCACCCATGTGTACGTTATGAGTGCAGTTACATTAAAAAAATATCATCTGTAGATAGAAAGTGGAGAGGAAATTTAAAGAAATGTAAATTTATAATGTACTCAGGGAATGTATATTTGTGGTTCTATATTAGAAAAATAATAAAATACATAAATCATAAAATAAAAAATATACATTAGTATATTGGGCACGAAGTCGCGTATCTTTCATGTAACACCAAACTCCCTATTTTAATTCAAATGTTTAAAAATTTTTTTAAATAATAGCATTTGAAAATTTCGCATAAGTTCATTTTGAAAAATTTATGTATTTCATATATATCTTATTTATTCTGCACTTTGTAAAAAAATAGAAATATGCCTGTCAAAAAATAGTAGTCAACTGCCCCAGAGCGCGCGTTGCAACGCTCTCATGTGTACGGTCTAATTCAACTCAAAGGAACTCGAGGTGCGCTGCAATCGCGCGATCTGCGTGGAACTCTCCAAACGCGCGTTGCAACGCGCCTTCTAGTAGAAGAAAGCGTTGCATGTATACGTAATCATTTGATCAGTTTTATTTCTTCAAAGCGTGTTAGAAAACGCGCGTTGCAACGCTCTCATATGTACATAGACTGAGTCTGCATACTGTCCGCCAATCTTGAAGAGCCGATTCTCCAGTTTAGCTGGCGTCGGTGTTCTATAAATATGTTTCTTTTAGTATGCGCGTTGTAACGTAGTCAATAATAAGACAAGCGTTTCGCTTCAATTACTTTACTACGATACGTTAAACATATTACAACTACAAAAAGCAAGTATGTACAGCGAGTTAGAATTTGCAGTTAGATATGTCAGGACGGCTTCGGGTTCAACGACAACGCGGCCTATAAGGCCGGTGACCAGGAGAGCTGCGACTCTCTCTGGCACTCAAAAACAGATCTCTCTCCGTGGAGTATTGGGGTCTTCTTTTATACGGTCGGCGAATTCAAAAGCTTTCTCCGGCGTTTGAAGTGCTCATAAGTGTTCAAAGTTTATGGGATTCCACATGTCACTATAGTGTCAAAATTCTGGAGAGTCCTCGTGCCACTCTGGGATTTATGCGATCTATACGTCCGAAACGCACATTACATCAACTTTATGGCCTATTATCCTAGAGTTTATGAGACCGCTCAGATCAACAGTTCCCGATAGATGACATGTTCATGTTGAGGGGTAGGAAAGAGCATCACATACTTAAATAATTACAAATTTTGTGTAGTAATGGAGACAATGTCACAACTCCTCCCCTCTTTAAAAGAATTTTTCCTCGGAAAAATTCCATCCTAGAGTCACTCCATTTAAATTCAGAGTTATTGCATATAAGTACAAAGCCATAATTTTGTCTTAAAATGTTAACAATTTTAACGTTATGACCTTCTGAAAAGTGCTAGAGAGTAATCCAATTCACAGACGATAATAAACACACATTTTTCATAATTTCTCATATTCCTCAACTAACACTTAATAACTCCATTTCATGTCTAATACAGTTATAACTGAGTATTAACAAGTAATTATAACATATAACATTCTTTAAATCTATTTTTTTATCTAAACATTAAGCATACAACATAAAAACTTCTTATACTTCAATGTCAAAACATTTAGAGAAATTTGCGCACTATTCTCCAAATGCGATGACATTAATCAAATCAATTAATATTTGATCACCACAAGTTTAACCATAAAACATTTAGCAGAGGCTTAATAAATTTATTTATAAAAAGCATAACCGTTACTAAAATTTAATTACTTACTTTACTAACTTAATTATCTCAAAATTCGATATTAAAATAAACGTTAATTATTTAATAAACTATTAATTATCATCACCGCAGAACCGTATGATTATTGCTGGTATCTCATGTACTCTGAACTCCCAACTTACTACTTATTAGCACTTACCAATGTACATGACTACACGGCAATCCGGAGAGCATAGATAATCAAAATATATTAATGTGTACCAAAAAAATCAATTAATCACATGTGACAATGAATTGCATGTAATGATCTAGATATTAATTAAAATTATAAAACTCTTGAGTTTACATATTTCTTCTGGGGAATGTCTTTAATTCTTTATATTTCTTTATTTACCAGCCATGTTGACATATTTTTGACAAACTGTGATTTATTTCTAACCTTTTTTCTCTTTAGACGCAGAAATAATCCTAAAAATAAAATTTCAGCCCGCGGATAAAGAGGAGTTCATTGTAATGTGAAAATAAAGCAAGCTCGAAAAGAATGTTAACATCAATTTTATATTTTAAGGAAATATGTTAACTCCTATATTGTGATACAAGTACGCATGTAATGTTTTGAGGTATTTACCTTTCAAGATATTTCTTTCAAAAATAGATGCTAGTGGGTTTTATTTTTTTCTTGTGATTTCTACTAGTCACGTATGGTATAAATGAAAATTTTTGTTCTTGAGCTATAGCTAAATTTATTTAATATGCAATTGTTGTTGTCTAGTTATGTAATCATGTAAACAATGCGGTGGGGACAGCAATTTATTTGTTTAGCAATGATGACTCTCGAAAAGAAAATAATACAAATTATGCAAATAAATTAGAATGAAATACCCGTACATGTATGTGACTATGAGGAAAATCGAATAGCATAAAATACACATTATGCAGCAAGCGATACAAACACAGGGCAGGGTCCAAGGAGTCCTGACATCCAATATTGAGTACCAGACCTCCAAAATATTTTTTTTTAAATTATAGTTTGAGTAAATTGTGCAGAAATTCAGTACTGAGTCATCTGATTCGTCCTATTCCTGGGAGAATTGAGAACTTGTGACCACATATCAGATGAGCAGAACGGGATCCAAGGATTCCGAATATCCAATATTGAGTAATTTGGGTGATTAGAATGATAGAGCATTGAAAAGTGTAGATTACAAATCTGATGTATTCAACCATTTATTTGAACAAGAGTGAGAGATTTCTCCCCTCAAAAATCAGATACTTCCAAAGGAATGAGCAGTATTCAAAGTTAATTCAAAAGTATCTAATTATTAGAGAGAAATTTTACTACTAACTGTAATATTTTATTAATATCTACACCTTCAAACTTAAATACATCAAAGCTTTACCTGCCGCTCATTGTCCACGTGGCTGAAGGGCTTGGGGTAAAGCGGGTTTGAGATTTTAAATCGCAGAAAGAACTTGATTAGTGATTTTTTATTCAAAAATCGATTTTTCGTTTAAAAATCGATTTATCGGTACATTCGACTATTTGAGAAAAATAAACGAACAGCATTGAGGTTGTAAAATGTCTCTGCTTTATTATGTCAAAACAACTATGCATAGAAGCAAGAGATTCATCATTAGGCCTAAAATTAGATTTTTATGTTTTAACTGCTAGGGTTTCTTTTAAGCTTAACTCTCGAATTCGTGTAAAGTTTCAATTGAGGCAAATATTTGACTTGATTATTTTATGAATAGGACCTATCTACTCTACATTTATTACATATAAATCAAATATTTCATACGTTCTTTATGTCTGTTTTGGGGTTTATGAATGCGCTACGTATGCTACGAACAGAAAAAAGCCTAACAGTTCATCTATAACCACTTACAGACTTACTTAACTATCAGATGTAGTTCTCGGAACCACAACCAAAACCTTTAAAATAATGTCTGTCTTAAAATTCCCATTGAAAATAACGTTTAGAATCCAATCCTTAGATGACCTCGAAATAACATCTAGCTTTGAAAGAATCTTTGAAAATAGCGTTTTAAACAACCTAGAATACAAATTTGCTCTTCATATAACCTTGACATAGGACTGGGCATGTGCATGCTATTTTTAAGCAGTTTTGAAAATGGCATAAGAAATCCTCTTAAGCATTTTTTTTGCTTTTGAATCTTGAAACTATTGCCTGTCCAGAAGATATTTGTGAAAGTAGCTTCTTGAACAGTTTTGACATGAAATTCACCTTTGAAAGGGATTTTGAATAGCTTATGAATTTAAAATAACCTTAAAAATGGCACTTGAAATTCAGATGAGCATAAATTTGCCATTCAGCGTAGGATACTACCTGCAAAATGTTTTGTCCTTTAAATGACCTTGAAAACGTGGCCTTTCAGGGAATTATCTTTAAAGCAGCATTGGAAAGTCCTTTGAATATAAATTTGCCCTTTAATTGACTTTAGAATAGACTCTGATCTTCACATAACTTTTACTATACCGTAAGAAACCACTTTCAATTTGATATCGCCCTTCAAATGAGCTTGAAAACATAGTCCAATTATCACATTAAAAAAAGTGTTCAAAATCATCTTGAGCATAAATTTGCCCTTCAGATGACCTTTCAATAAACTAATTTTTAAATAAATTTAAAACTAGCATTTGTATTCACCTAGAAAATCTTTGAAAGTAGCATCCTAAGCAACCTTGAGGACCATTCCACCCTTGGAATGATATTGGAATAGCGTTTGAATTTGAAAATGGTATCCGAAACAACTTTAGCCGAAATTTTGACCATAAAGACAGTTATAAATACAGCGAACGACGGCAGACTAAAGGTAACGCATAAATTCAGCGTTTGGTTTGAAATTCGGTTTGCGATCCGTATTAAGAAATCGAATGCTTGGTTCGTTCATTTTACTGAGGTGGTGTATTGTGGTGAGTATTCCAATCACTACTATATTGCGCAACTCAGTTTCCGATGACGGACAATGAAATTTAGTTTCCTACTCGAAATGAAATTTCCAAGCGAAATGTAATAGGATTTGAAGCTAAACAGTGGGCTATGTACACATACAACGAACGACGACTAACGAAGAGTATCCTTTGAAGAGTCAATACTTTTGGTATACCGCTTAATGAACGAAATGCGGCAAAAGTAATCAAATACGTTCGGTGGTGTTTGTTTCTACGTATACATTTGACGAACAATTTCGTTCGTTGCCCTTTGTTCGCTGTTATGTATACGCGCTGTGACGTAGGTAGTAATAACGACAAGCATTTCGCTCCAATTACTTTACTACGCCACCTTAAACAACTACAAACTACAACTACAAAAAGCAAATATATACAGCGAGTTAGAATTTACATGTTAGAGATGTCAGGACGGCTCGGGTTCACAGCCAACTCTGGCCTGCAGAAGGCCTCTCGGACCAGAGAGCTCCGTCTCTCCCACACTCAAAAACAGCTCTCTCCGTCTCTCAAAAACAGATCTCTCCCCGGAGTATTGAGGGTCTTCTTTTTATACGTCGGCGAATTCAAAAGCGTTCTCCGGCGTTTTAAGTGCGCGTAAGTGTCCAAAGTTTATGGGATTCCACATGTCGCTATAGTGTCAAAATCCTGGAGAGCCCTCGAACCACTCAGGTATTTATTACTTGTATAACGTCAGAAATCGCATATTACACAAAATCTATGGCCTCTTATCCGAGAGTTTATGAGACCGCTCAGTTTAACATTTCGCCGATAGATGACAAGTTCATGCTGAGGGGTAGGAACGAGCAACACAGACTTATATAATTACAAGTTCGTGGAGTAATGGAGACAACGTCACAACTCCTCCCCTCTTTATAAGAATTTTTCCTCGGAAAAATTCCATCCTAGAGACACTCCATTTAAATTCAGAGTTATTGCATATAAGTACAAAGCCATAATTTTGTCTTAAAATGTTAACAATTTTAACGTTATGACCTTCTGAAAAGTGCTAGAGAGAAATCCAATTCACAGACGATAATAAACACACATTTTCATAATTTCTCATATTCCTCAACTAACACTTAATTTCATGTCTAATACAATAACTCCATTTCATGTCTAATACAATTATAACTGAGTATTAACACTGAGTATTAACAAGTAAGTATAACATATAACATTCTTTAAATCTACTCTTTTATCTAAACATTAAGCATATAACATAAAAAAACTTCTTATACAGCAAAATATCAAAATTCTCATACATTTTATGCTTTCTAAACCCTTGAATCCAAACATTCATGTTGTTATATCTCGACATAACAAGTATTTAGTTATCTACTACAAGAACAAAATAAACGCATAAGTTTTCTTCTTACTATGACAAAAAATACACAATTGCATGATTCATTAAACAAAATAACATAAGAAACATGAGGTACTATTGCCTTCTTGGCTCAGACTGTCTGCATTTTTGTGAGATTTGCCCGATTTATGTTTTACTTCAAATTCATACGGTTGTAATGCAAGTGCCCAGCGCATTAATCGGGAGTTTGAACTGGCATTGGTACGTAACCAACGTAAAGGATTGTGGTCGGTTATGATTGTAAAATTTCGACCATCCAAATAATAATGTAATTTTTTTATTGCAAACACTATACTGGCGCATTCTCGCTCAGTGGTACTGTAACGTCTTTCAACGTCTGCTTTTGCTCAGGTATAGAATAGAACTTTTTGCTCAGGTATAGAATAGGGTGTTCTTCTCCGTTTTCTGACTCTTGGCTCAAAACTACTCCTATTCCTGAATTCGAAGCATCGGTTTGCACGATAAATTCACGATTGAAATTTGGGGCATGTAACACGGGCTTATCCGTAAGACTATTTTTCAATGCGCGGAACGCTTTTTCGCATGCATCAGTCCAAAAAACTTCACCTTTTCTAGCTCTGCCCTTCAATGCATCTGTCAGCGGAGCTGCGAGTACGGAATAATTGTTTATATACCTGCTGTAATATCCAGATAATCCCAAAAACGCACGGATTTGAGTCTTGGTTCGCGGCGTCGGGAAACTTTTTACCCTTTCAATTTTTGCTCCCGCTGCGGTACGCGCTCCATTCCCAACGATATGACCCAAATACTTTACGTGGCTTTGTGCGAACTTAGCGGGTTTGATTTTCAAATTCGCCCTTTTTATTCGCTCTAGAACCAAACTTATATGTTTCAAATGGGCTTCCCAAGTGTCGGAAAATATAGCAACGTCATCTAAATAGGGGACGGCAAAATCTTCTATTTCCTTTAATACATCCGACATAAGTTTACTAAAGAAAAATGGTGCATTCTTTAAACCGAAACTTATTTTTAGACATCTGAAAGTTCCGAATGTTGTACAGAAAGCAGCATATCGTTGCGCCTTTTCGCTTAAAGGAATCTGCCAGTATCCTTTAGCCAAATCCAATACTGTAATGTATTTAGCCGATGATACATTTTCCACTCGCTCTTCGGTGTTTGGAAGGGGGAAATACTCTGTCCTAATGATTTCATTCAGCCTTCGGTAATCTACGCAAGGTCGAGGGTCTTTATCTGGGGCCTCTACTAAAATTAACGGTGAGGTGTAATCCGACTCACCTACTTCGATAATCCCTAAGCGTAACATTTTCTGGATCTCTGATTTTAATATTTCCGTTTGTCTCTGTGAAGTGCGATAGGGTTTTGATCTTATCGGTTTATCGCTGATTCAAGTAATGTCGTGTTCTACTAAATTTGTGGTACCACGATCATTTGAAAAGCACGAAACAAACCTATCCAATACTACCTTTAATTGGTCAATTTGACCAGCTGTCAAATTTTTCTCTAGCTCACTAAGTCTAACTAATTCTCGAAAATCAAAATTTGTAGGGTTGTTTTCTAAATAAGGGATATCTAAATCGTGATCTTCTCTCACTTCAAGATCGCCTTCATAACTCAACAAATTTACATGTTCGGGTCTAGTGTGATAGGGTTTTAGCATGTTAATATGGTAAATTTGAGTCTTATCTTTCTTATCAGGAATTTCTACTACATAATTGGTTTCCGATAGTTTATTCCTAATCTTCCCAGGTCCTACCCATGGCAATGAAAGCTTACTAGGTCGAGTCGTCGCCAAAACTAAAACTAAATCTCCTTCCTTGAACTCCCGTTTCACTGCATTTTTATCGTACCAGACCTTTCTTTTCCCTTGCATTTCCTCTACTCGCGTTATCGCTAATTCTCGACATCTTTTCAACCGATTTATTAAATTTAAAACGTACTCTGTTACTAAGTCACCTTCAGGGGGTGGATCTAACCAACGTTCTATTAGTAAGGTTTCAGGGGTTCGTAAGTTCTTACCATTTACTAATTCAGATGATGTATAGCCTGTACTTTCATGTACTACAGTAGTGAGAGCTAATAAAATGGCTTGTAAATGTTTATCCCAATCCGCACCTGATTCAAGACATAATGCCCTCAAAAGTCTTTTTACAGTTCGATGAAAATGTTCTACAGGATTACTTTGCGGATGGTGTACAGAGCTATGGTGGACCTTGATACCGAATTTATCAAAAACTCTGTAGTTATGGCCGAAGTGAAAAAAGTTCCTAAATCACTTTGCACTTCGCGAGGAAATCCTGTACGGCTAAAATATTTAATAACGCTTCGGTTATTTTAACTGAGCTAATATCTGCTAGCGGAATCGCTTCTGGGTACTTAGATGTCATGCATATTGCAGTCAATATGTAACGGTGTCCCTCGGTGGTCAAAGGTAAGGGTCTGCACGTGTCAATATTAATTCTACTAAAAAAATCCTGAATTACCGGGACCAGCTTCAATGGAGCCTTTTTCTTCTCGTTCGGACGCCCTGCTCTTTGACATTGGTCACAACTACGCACGAACTCGTCCATGTCCTTATAGCAATTTGGCCAATAAAAATATCTAATCAATTTATCTTTTGATTTAGTTCCACCTAAATGCGCTGACGTGCGTACATGACACAGCGTTTTTACCTTATGTCTCAATGCCTTTGGAATTACTAATAATTTTGTAAAATTCCATCAATGATCGAATACGTTTTATCTGCTTTTCCTGCACTTGGTTCGGTTACTCGGCTAACTAATTCTTTTACTTCTTCACACTTTGGCTTATTTTCCCGATAGCACTTTGGCTTATTTTCCCGGGGCTTCTCTTGTATGAACGGACGCGTTCTCTCTACCCTACTATTCCTCGCATCTTTAAATTTTGGACCCATTGCTCTTACACTGTCATACCCATCTAGTAACTCAACTATATCCGATTCAGTTTTTAAATCTGACCACTTATCTATGAAGTGCTCGCGTACCTCCATCTTTGCCCTTTTCTTTATTTGATCCGCGACCAAAAGATCTTTCAGAGATTCAAAATTATCGACTTCTAAACCATCTAGCCATTCTCGTAAATAGTTCCGCAACTCGAAAGCAAAGTCCTTCCAGGTTTACATGGGATTCTTTTGATGGGATACAAATTTCTGGCGAAAAGACTCCGGGTTTAATTTGTAACGGGTTAAGAGGGTCTGTTTTATGTGATCATAATTTTCCGCGAACTCTTCTGGTTCTCTGGCTATAACGCTAATTATATCAATCGGTAGGAGTCCTACAAGGTGCGAAACCCAATTTTCCTTCGGTATTTTTGCGCGTTTAATCTGTCGCTCAAAAAGTACTAAATATAAACTAATGTCCGTTTTATCAGGATTAAATTCGTGAATTAATTTTTTCAAATTTAAATCAGTGGGTCTGGAATTTCTACTTTCCACGGTGGACTGGGAACTGGAAATTCCTTGTGCGATTCTTAATTTTTCTAACTCAAAATTTAATTCCAATTCTCTGGTTTTTAACGTTGCAATTTTTCCTTATGTAGGGCCTCTTCGTTTTCCCAATTATTTATACGAGTTTGCTCTGCTTCTCGTCTTTCTAACTCTTCCTGATTCGCCTTCAAAATACGCTGGTATAATTCAGCCACGAATTCGGGATCATAATTTTCTTGGCCTGTAACCAAATCTCTCAATTGCAATATTGTTTCGCTTCCTTTTCTAGGAATTTCCAACTCATGAACCAGTTTTACAAGATCCTCTTTTTTTCCTTTGCCCAAAAACGCTATTGCTATCCGTTAATTTACCGACTTAACAATAATAATAATAATAATATCTTGTAAGTTAAAAACCCAATGGAATCACAGTACTATTAAAATTACACAAAAATAAAAATCTTTGACCTTAAATATTTTCTTAGAGAAAAGTATTTAACAATATAAAATGAACTTCTTTAAAATAATATTAAAAAAGAATTTTACAAGGAGAACAATATATCATATACACTCTTTAAACAAAACAATTGAATCTCTTTTTTCTGGATGTCTCTCTAATCTCATAAATCAACAAAGATATTTCCGATAGGTCTTTAAAATTTTTGAATATTTTATGAATTTTAACTACAGAATTTTAAGCAATAACTTCCAGAATTTTTTGGAAATAGACTCACCCCTTTTTTGCTGCTTGAATCTTTTATAATCCACAGGCACAACACAAAAATAATCTTCAGCCCTTAGGCCCACAATAAATTCACACACACTCACTTCACTGCTCCAACACCTTTTCAGAGACAGAATCAAATAATTCCTTTCTCCCCCGCAAATATAGTTCAAACACCCTTTTTCTTCCTCGCCCACACAGGAAAAGAGACCACGGGGAGAGATCAGCTGTACCGTTGACCTCCGACCTCAGGAGATGAAACTTGCAGACGATATCTAAACATTCGTTCCTCGCACAGCACGGGAATGATACAACTTTCGAAAGCACAGGAATATAAAAAATTTTCTTGCTTTCTCCTTTCTTCTAACAGCACAGCACGGCGGTAAAACCTCTTTCTGGCCCCCGGAACACCTAGTTATCTCGTAATTTTCTCTTTTTCTTACTGGCGTAAGTTTTCAGTGAATTTCTCACTATCACAAAGCGTCAACAATTTTTCTTACTGGCATAAGTTTCCGTGAATTTCTCACACATTCTTCTAACAACTCTAAATACTGCCGTAATCTTCTTCTTCTAACAATATCTAAATACTGACGAATTCTTCTTCTAAAAACCTCTAACTAAATCTAACTCAATTATCCTACTAATCTGACACCAAAACTGTAACGTAGTCAATAATAAGACAAGCGTTTCGCTTCAATTACTTTACTAAGATGCGTTAAACATACTACAACTACAAAAAGCAAGCATGTACAGGGAGTTAGAATTTACAGTTAGATATGTCAGGATGGCTTCGGGTTCAACGACAACGCGGCCTATAAGGCCGGTGACCAGGAGAGTTGCGTCTCTCTCTGACACTCAAAAACAGATCTCTCTCCGTGGAACATTGGGGTCTTCTTTTATACGGTCGGCGAATTCAAAAGCTTTCTCCGGCGTTTGAAGTGCTCGTATGTGAACAAAGTTTATGGGATTCCACATGTCACTATAGTGTCAAAATTCTGGAGAGCCCTCGAACCACTCTGGGATTTATGCGATCTATAACGTCAGAAACGCACATTACACGAACTTTATGGCCTCTTATCCTAGAGTTTATGAGACCGCTCAGATCAATAGTTCCCGATAGATGACATGTTCATGTTGAGGAGTAAGAACGAGCATCACATACTTAAATAATTACAAATTTCGTGTAGTAATGGAGACAATGTCACAGCGTCTTAGGTCTTAGTAAAGGCGGTCACCCAAAAATATCTTGTTGGTCCACCGGTCGATCGCGATCGACTTAATGCCCACCCCTGCTATAGACCCTTTTTAAACTTCTATCGACCCCCAAGGGACCCCATTGGGAATTCCTGTTCTAAAGATATGTAATGTCGACATGAGCTAGAGATGCGGCGTTTTACATGTAATAAAGCTATCCTGTTAATTAAAAATATGTTGTGGTAGTAAAACTACTATTGTTTAAGGAAGTAAAGTCCGGAATAGCGAAAGGGGATTTCGCTAATACAAGGCTCTCGAAAATTTTACAAGACCAAAAGAATAAATGCATAAATTTTAATATCGAGACAAGAAAAGTATTTGACATTTCAACTATAATTAAATACCAATAGTCAACGACACTTATCGAGTGGATACTTAAGTACGAGTCAAAGAAAAAATTTTAAAAAAAACAGACAAAAAATCATAATCATATCCGAAACCTTTCTGAGTTGTTTTCGGAGAATTCGAAAATAAAGGGTTATATATACATTATTGGAAACAAGACAGCGGAGGAAATATAAAACGTAAAAAAACTTTCTGAGTAAAATTTTATTTTTATTTAAACCAGAGTTTCAGAACTAGTATAGCTCGTTATTTTTAACAAAAATCGCAGTCAGAAATAGAGTTTATGAAATGCAATTTCCAGTAGCTCTATCACCAGTAAACTTGAAGATTTTTCGTACATTTTACTTTAGACAAAATGAAGTATGGAATTGTTAATTGTATATACAAAGAAGATAACAATGCTCTCTAAAATTTTGCAAGACCAAAAGAGTAAATGCATAATTTTTTATATTGAAACAAGAAAACAAGAAAAAGTATTTGCCATTTCAATAATAACATAGGGCAACAGTACTTTTGGTGACAAGGTTTTTGGAGCTGATTCCATATGAATTTGATGTCCTGAATTTAAATATGGCGTTAGTTTTTGCCTAGGAGCTCAAATTTCTGAGCTATAACATTTTAGTGAAATATACGTTACACTATTTTAAGTTAAATCCATGGATCAAATTAAAAACTAAACACGGAATTTATTATTATTATTATTATATATATTTTTAAAAATGTTAAAGGAACATAAAAATCAGAGAGAATATTGCAGTAGTACTTATCTAATTACAAAGAGCAAGAAAGAGGAGGGAGTCATCGATGAAACCAACTAGTCACTGAACACTTCGGAAACTTCTTTTCTATAACATTCTTGAATGTATTTTGGAACAGTCTCTTTTAAAACTCCAGCAGTAATCTGCCCTCATGTGCGTATCCCATCTTCCTTGGTAGTGGTCCTCCATAATTTTAATATCCTGGTGAAATCTTTCACCTTGTTCCTCACTGGTGTCTCCTAAATTTTCAGGAAAATAGTCAAAGTGGCTGTGTAAATAGCGCACCTTAATGCTCATGTTACACCGAAGGGATCTGAAACTGTTTAGCATCTCGTTCACTAGTTCAACATAGTTTTCAGCTTTGCATTTGCCCAGAAAATTTCCGACAACTGCAACAAATGAAGTCCAGGCTTTTCGCTCAGTCTCATTCATGGAATTTACGAAGGCAGAATCCTTAATGAGTTGTCATATTTGTGGGCCGTCAAATATTCCTGCTTTAATTTTTTCCGTACTCAATTTAGGCATTTTTTGCTTTTTATATGCAAAGCATGATCCGTTCTTATCAAGAGCCTTTACAAACTGCTTCATTAGGCCCAGCTTGATATGCAGTGGAAGAAAGATGATTTTCTCTCGTCCAACTAAGGGGTCGTTAATGACATTCTTTTCCCCAACGTCCATCTTTTCTCTCTTAGGCCATTCTTTTCTGACCCAGTGGTGTGTTTTGTCTCTGCTATCTCAGAGGCACACGATGCAAGATATTTGATGTAGCCACTTTGTCTAAGGAAAAAATTTATCATTTTTAAGTCCACACAAATCACCCATTGATGTTCATGATACTTTATCTTCTCCAAGACCAAACCTACGGCGTCATATTCTTCTTTCATTTTCGTTGAGTGAGCAATTGGTATTGAACCATATTTGATCCCATTGTGTAGAAGGACACATTTCAAACTTCGCTTTGAGCTGTCAATAAATAGGCTCTAATCATCTGGAAATTATTCAGGAAGACCCATGTTTGCCAGGATTTCAGTTTCCCAGGAGGACAAATTACCCATACTTGAATGTATTGAATAGAATAAAACATTGAGAGATAAATGGATGTACAGTTAAACCTCGTTTATCCGGCTCTCGGGATAATCCGGATCAGATTTGTAGACTTTTTATTTAATGTTCACATTAGATAATTTTTAACTACGATAGCAAAAAAGTAACTACAAGTACGCCAAATATTCGCTTTTTAGTTTTATTCAATGTACAGTTCCTGAATAGATTGTACAATAAATTATAGTAATAAATGCTTTTTGTTGAGTTTAAGGAAACTTTACTAGACTTACCAATTCTTTGTTAAGAAATGATGTGAAAATATTTTATTTTTTAAAGTTTTGTAAACAATACTATGTAATTTTGTTACAAAACAAAGTAAGTCTTCTTAGCAAAGGATTTTGTATTGCTTATTACCCATATTACCCGGATTATTCGGATTTTCGATTGTTAGGATTGCCTATGATCCCAGTTAGTCCGGATAAACGAGGTTTTACTGCATCTAAAAAAGTAGAGCTGATAGAGAAAAACTGATTTCATATTTAGATTCAGCGCCACAAATATAGCTAAACTCAGTTCTAAAATCCTAGGCACCAAAAAAACATTTATTTTTTTTGTAGCCCTGTGTAAATACCAATAGTGTATGTTATTTTTTGTGTGTGCATATATATATATGATGACATTCACATCACGTAGTGGAGGAGATGGTACACAAAAATGTTGAAGTCAAAACACCGAGTAGAGAAAACATACACCTTGGAGATTCTGAGAAGAGACGCACGAACCGTATCCACAGAGTTGATTTTTTCAGACATTATTATTCAGCAGACATCGATGACGATACACGGCACAAAAGAATGATATAAGGTAAAGAAACACATAGCCACTTTCTTTTGAAGTATTTATTTCACAGGACTCCTTATGGTACTAAAAGCGGACATCAAAGAGTGAAGAAATGGCTCAAATATACGGCACCGGAACCGGCCGGAGCTTGAATATGTTGGACACCACATAATGGAACAGCAGCGAAATATATCTTGAGTTTTGGAGAAGAGACGTGCAAGGAAGATTAACAATGCAAGGACAACACCAGTAGATGGCAGAGGGAAACCAGAAAAAAGCTCGGAAAAGTCCTCTGCAGGACCTTTTATAGTATGAGGGTTGGGGCCCCGGGTTGCCCAAATTTGTCGGCAGGTCTGTACTGTCCGCACGGCGCCCAGGCCCATACTAAACATAAACTGAACACGGGAAATAAACCCTCGTCTGAGTTTGCTACGCAGCTTCTGGTCTTCAGATTCACCAAACTTATGGACTAACGTCCGGGAAGCATTATTATTGTTAATTATAGTATGAGGGCGCCAGGTGTTCAAAATACCCTCAATTGGCCAGAATCGAATACGTGAAGGTATGATTCAAAGTTGCAAGACTTTTCGAACAGGCCCTGTGCGGCAAACTAAGCACGCATCTCTGACTCATGGCTGATTTTTGAGGTTAAAAATAACTTTACCGAGCGTGCATTAAGGGATAATATAGATATTAAATTCATTTACTTCTAGGTATCAATTTGAAATAGGGACTGTGCTTTATTGAAGGGCCCTCCAGGTTGTGCCACCATTGGTAGTTCCAGACCACAGCAGACGACCACCCGCCACGCACTAATCCTTCTAAGCAACTGGGCAACCCCCAGTTGCTATATATACATATATATATATACATATACATACATATATATATATATATATATATATATATATATATATATATATATATATATATATATATATATATATATGTCACGGTGCTTACACCGCGTACCCATTATCTAATTAATTAATCAAAAAGCAGTCAACAAAGTAGGCCTGTGCAAAGAACTACGATTTAATACATTCAAAAAAATTTATTAATTAACATTAACTAAAAACCCACTCAACCCAGCTAAATCGTTTTTTTTTAAACTCTCAGCCCCAAGACAGGAGCATCCGTAGCAAACGGCTATCCTCCTTAATCTAATGATTTGTTATCCGAAAACATGCTGCACTTTTCGCGCGCGAAAAACAACTCGTGATGGCTGCATCATCAGATGATATCATAGTCAGGCGCTTCCCGCCTGAACCTTTGTCGACGAACTTCCGAGCGAGTGGGAGCAATTAATTATCGATGACCATGAAATCTCCGCTGCAAAAAAATAACTTACTTCCTGAATTGAAAAATACACTAGAATCTCTAATAGTAATTTACCGTCTAACGCTAATTAATATAGTTAAATATAATTTATGCTTCTATTACAATTATATATATATATATATATAAGGATACTACTGCTCGATCCTTATAACGATATTCGGAGACGAACGGGCATTTCTGGTGGTTTCTTTTGTTAAATTTTGTAGTCTGGCTTGAACAGCATGAAATCCAATCAAGCAATCCAATTGAAGGGAATAATACGTTTATTCCCTTTGCACGTTATGGTTATTTACTAGTTAAACATATTATAACAAATATAAAAGACTGGAAGCTATTTACATATTTTCAAAGAACAGAGAGGACGGGTAGTAGCGAGTTCAATCCATATCCAATGTCCGAGGCACCGAAGTTCGACACTCGCACCAGCAGAAAGGAAATTTAGTTTCGTTTGTCTACGTACGTGATTAGCTGCGTTGCAATATGCTCAGCGACAGCTAGGTGTCTAACAGAAAACGCGTTACATAATGGGAAAGACAATATTAAAAGTAGAGAATTAATAGAATAGAATTCATAACTGGTGGGGCGTTATCAATATATATATATATATATATATATATATATATATATATATATATATATATATATATATATATATATATATATATAGAGAGAGAGAGAGAGAGAGAGAGAGAGAGAATGTTAGATGTGTGTATAAATGAATATATATATATATAAATATATGAACAGACATATATCAGGTTTTTGCCTTAGCTAAAAACTTAAATTCTGGAAATGATTTTTAAAATAAATTCTACAGATGTTCATTCTTGATCCGAATAAATGAAATTAATAACAAGTGATCTTACCTGAGGTACAACACTACCAACATGTCTGGTCTCCAAACATTTTTCCGAAATCCTTAATATCTGTCATTCATTACGAATCAAGAATATTTGATTTAAAAGTCACAGAGGAAAAAAAAAGAATATTTCTTTCTTCATAACATATTTGAAATCGAATAGTAAAAAAAAAAGCTAAGTATATTACTCGATACCGTAAACGGAAAGAAAATAAATGGAGAATATTTCTTTTTTTATTTCCTTTCGAGTAAGGAAATGGAGATATAAATGTTTATTATTAAAAAAACATATTTCCAAATAATTTTTTTTAAAAATAATAATAATAATGCTTTACAAACGTAAGAAATCTGGGATATTGACACCGCTGCTTTTCTTTCATTCGACAATAAGCTAACAGAAAAAAAATTTCTTCCCTTTATTTATTGAAATGTCACAGGTTATTTGTAAATTCGTTTCATTAGATAGTGACCGTATCCCATAGAAATAGACCCACGCTGTTTACTTTAAGGATTCCTTTAAGTTGAAAAGGACAGCTTTTTTTGACATTTCTGACCTGTTTGTCTTATACTATTAAGGTAAAAGCAAAGACTGGGGAATGTTTATCCTGTATTTTGTTTGGAAAGACAAAATAAAAAAAATGAATTGGTTGTTAATTTTCTAACTTCTTTTTTCAATCAGTACGCTTTTCGGGCTAAAAATAGTTAGTTGATTGTGTTTAGAGAAAACAGAATAGGTTCTTTTTATCTCCGACCTCCTACCGTACTAAAAATAAAGTCTGGAGCAAGACCCTGTATGGCCTTTCCGATGGCCCATGTGAAATTAATTGCGGTGGCTGTTTCCTCAGGATTGCAACCAAACATGATTGCCTGTATATTTAAATAGAATGGGAATTTTTTTCTAGCCCTATACGCCCTATTTGCAATTCCGACAACATGGAATGTAAGCACATCATGTTCTGTTCTGTCTTTACTGGGCGTTCTCTGTACGGACGCTATTGGGAGACTCGTGATCGCATGAAAATTTTTATCTTACGTGCTTTTCTTGTTTATTTATTTCCTATACAAAGGAAATTTAGTTTCTTTTGTCCGCGTGATTGTCTGTGGTCAACATGCCCAGCGAGACAGGGCATATTGACCACAGATACCTCTAACTGACGACAGATTCTCCTTTGCAGTACTGTCTATTTCCCTTTTTTTCTGTATAGCTAAGGACTTTCTTTGTCCACAGGTTTCTACATTAGAAATATAAAAAAAGAATATGTTGCAGGAATCACGTTTAGTTAGTCCTCACACGACATGTTTGAGAAAGTTAGTTATTTTAAAACAAAAACAGTCTGAAGATCTCAAAAGCACAGAGCCATCTTGTGTAAATTTAGACCAGAGGAGCGCGAACTTTTCCTCACCGCGACCCACTTTCTTTAAGGGGGCTCACTACCCTTAAATCTTTAAAACATTCGATTTTTTGAAAAAAAATATATGTTAAAGCCTGAACATTTCTGAACAAAGTAAAGCAAACCGCATGAAAATATTCCGCTTAGTTCCGGAGATATTGATATTGTAGCGAATCTAGTGCGTAGCTGTCGTGGCACAGGCGTAAGGTGTTTGGCTGTGGTTCTGAAGGTGATGAGTTCGAGCCCCGCTGGATGCAAGTTGCTTTCCTTCAAATTTCCTTTGTTATCATTTCTCGTTTTATTCAGAATGTTCTAATATGCTAATTTATTGTATTCTAATTTATTATATGCTAATTCTAGTTTCTACCGTTCCAGAAAGTTCGGTGTCTGTATATAAGTCGAGCTAGCGTTCAGTTCAGGTTGAATAAAGTTCTCTAGTGCAGCTCTCGCATTGATTTCCTGTGATATAAATTCGAATCTACGCGACATTTGTGGTGGAGGTGCCGGGTACTACGATAGGTACGACGGAAGATCTACGCAGAAGCCAACGGTTACGAGGACTCTCGCCTGAGTTTGGCTTGTTACCAGATCCTAGAAGAGGTCCGAGAAAAATGCCTGAGGGAAACGAGACAGAGCCAAAGCTTCCAAATGATGCCAGCTCTGCTCCATTCAACATCGCACAAGTGCCGTTCCTTACATACCAGTTACCCCGAAATCCGTGCCTCTTCACCGGAGATGACCTACAGGATGTCAGCAGGTGGCTTAAAGACTTTCAACGAATCGCCACCTATAACCGTTGGGATGAACAGATGTGCCTAGCGAATGTCATCTTCTATCTTGCCGGAACGGCCCGACAATGGTTTGATAACAATGAGCACACTTTTACTAATTGGGCCACGTTTAAGCAATCCCTAGACAATACTTTTTGCCGAACAGACGATATGCGGCGCCAAGCTGAAAGGCTGTTGTTCTCACGTGCGCAACATACTGGGGAGACATCTGAGTCGTACATTCAAGATGTGCTTGCTCTGTGCCAAAAAGCTAATTCCAACATGCCAGAAGACGAAAAAGTGGCTCATCTCATGAAAGGGATTTCAGAGGACTTATACCAGATTCTGTTGGTTCAGGACTATAACACCGTCGATGCGTTTGTAAAACGCTGTCGTCAGATAGAAAGCCTTCGAAGAAGACGTATCGTCCGCCCAGTATTCCAGAGGCTACCTAATGTCTCTACAGCGTCGGCCGTAACGGAAGTAGGAGACATAGGATCGTTGGTACGTGCAATTGTCAGGGAAGAACTGCAAAAAATCTTGCCCGAAGCACAATGTTACATTAGCGAAGAACCAAGTACACCAAATGATGTCGCATCTGTCGTACGGGAGGAAGTAATGGAAGCCCTAGCAGCTCTCACAGGTCAAAGACGCATCACCAATTCGCGCCCCTCAACTCCAGTTAGGCTTCAGTCAAGGCGTGAAGCTAGGGTCAACAGTGTTCCAGATCGCAAAACTGACCTGTGGAGAACTTCTAATAATGTACCCCTATGCTATCACTGCGGACGTCCAGGACACGTGCTGAGGTATTGTAGGGAAAGACGACGGGTATTTGCAAACGCAAAAGCCACTAGAACATCCAACCCCCGACAGAACATGGACCCTACAAGATATGGAACCTTTTCTCGACGTGATATGGACGCTGACTCTTTATACAGCTTGGACGACAATAATGTGCACCCCACATCTTCCAGTTTTAGAAGCGGTTCACCCTACCCTCGCCGCTCCTTCAACCGCCGACAGTCGCAATCTCCTGTACGCCGCTCTAGCCAATCGCCCCGCCGACTCAGGGAGGAAAACTAACTCCAGCGACCTGTGCAGGAGGTGAGGCCGCAGATAAAGAAAATCCTCCGACGTATACTACCACCAAGTTAAAGAGGAACACCACCTATGTCACAGTAAACGGGCAATGTGTGCAAGCCCTCGTAGATTCAGGTTCTGATTATTCTGTCATATCTGAAGAATTACGCAGAAAATTGAATGCGCCTGTTTACTGAGAGAGGACCTACATTGAGAACTGCATGCGGAAAACCTGTAGTTGCCTCAGGACGCTGTGTATTAAGAATGAACTTAAATGAGAATGCAAAACCGTTTGAATTTCTTGTTTTCCCGCAGTGCAGCCACCAAATGATACTTGGATGGGACTTTTTTCGCGCCACTGATGCCATCATAGATTGTGGAAATGAAAAGCTTCAACTTACCGAAATCCTTCCAGAAAACGTGGAGTCAAGTAGTTCAGATTGCTCTTTGTTTGCCACAACAGATTACGTAACTGGAGCAAAATCAGCAAGGCAAGTATGCGCTATAAATACAGTCATTATGGAAGCAGATAAAGCTCTAATTATTGGCAACAAACTTCTAATGTGTGAAAGAGAGCTATCTATACCAGCTTCAATTATTAACGTTGAGAAGGGCTGCTGTAATCTATGGGTAACGAATTTCTCTCGACGACCTCAGTTGATACCAAAAGGGATGAATATAGCCAGCTTAATCACTATAGCCGACGACGCCATTTGTTCTCTGAGGGATAGAGATCGAGAAGGTTCCAGGGAACACAAGTCCAGAGAAAGATTAACTCGGGACAAGTTAAAAGAAATTGTAGATACTCAATTGACTTCTGTTGAAGATGGCGAGTTATTAAATCTGCTGGAAGAATGTAGTGACATTTTCGATGCAAATGGAACATCGAGGAAGCCCAGATGCAATACTGTGAAGCACAAAATCTACACAGGGGACACCTCCCCAATCAAGCAAAGGCCCTATCGTATTTCAGCCACTGAGAGACGTGCGATTGAAGACGAAGTACAAAGAATGCTAAAAGAAGACGTGATACAACCATCAAACAGTCCTTGGTCGTCTCCAGTCGTGCTTGTAAAAAAGAAGAATGGCGAGTGGCGTTTTTGCGTGGATTACAGAAAATTGAATAAGGTCACTAAGAAGGACGTCTACCCGCTACCACGCATCGATGACGCATTGGACTGTCTAGCAGGTGCGAAAATTTTCTCAATTATGGATTTAAAATCGGGCTACTGGCAAATAGAAGTTGATGAGAAAGACAGAGAAAAGACAGCCTTCGTAACATCAGATGGTCTTTATGAATTTAAAGTCATGCCGTTTGGGTTATGCAACGCTCCAGCTACCTTTGAGCGAATGATGGACACGGTACTACGGGGTCTCAAGTGGAATATCTGTCTTTGCTATCTAGATGATATCATTGTCTATGCACCGAATTTCTCGGAACACCAAGTACGTTTAAGAAAAGTTTTGAAATGCATCCAAGAGGCGGGACTGACGCTTAATTTTAACAAATGCTCATTCGGCAGGAAGAAACTGACGATATTGGGACACCTGGTTGATCAACATGGGATATATCCCGATCCGCAAAAGATAGCTGTTGTAACAAATTTCCCTGTTCCGGAAAATATCCTGGGCTTGTGCTCGTATTACCGACGATTTATTAGGCGCTTCGCTGATATTGCTAAACCCCTACAGGAATTATTGAAGAAAGATGCAAAATTTTCGTGGAGCACCTCACAAAATGAATGTTTTTCATCACTCAAAAAATTACTGACAAGTGGCCCTGTTTTGGGACATTTCCTCCCAAATGCGGAAACGAAAATACATGCAGACGCTAGCGGCTATGGCCTCGGTGCCGTGCTAGTACAGGTCCAAAATGGTAAGGAAAGACCAATAGCCTATGCTTCCAGGTCCATGTCACCAAGTGAAATAAACTATTCCACGACCGAAAAAGAGTGTCTTGCTGTCATCTGGGCGATTAGTAAATTTAGATCTTATCTGTTTGGAAAACCCTTCACCATCGTAACAGATCACCACTCTTTGTGCTGGCTCGCCAACATCAAGGATCCCTCGGGGAGACTTGCACGATGGGCTTTGAGGCTGCAGGAATACGACGCTGACATCGTGCACAAGAGTGGTCGGAAACATTCCGATGCCGATTGCCTATCAAGAAAGCCTCTTTTCGAAGCAGTAGCCGAGAACTGTGATGAAATCCCCTTCTTTGCGTCCATCACAGATTACCGAAAAGAACAACTAAAAGATGATCGGTTGAAGTCCATAATTAAAACCCTGAAGAGGAGTGATGGATTCCACAATTATCAAATGAGAAACGGCGTGCTATACAAGAAAAACTATGATCCGATGGGACGACAATGGCTCTTGGTGATACCGAAACAACTCCGTCTCGATGTCTTAAAGAGCCTCCACGACGCTCCAACCGCCGGTCATCTCGGATTTGCCAAGACGTACGACCGAATAAGGCGAAAATACTATTGGTCCGGACTGTATGGCAGCACGCGTAGATATGTGTCTCACTGTTGAGAATGCCAAAGACGAAAATCTCCACCTCAACTTCCACCAGGGCAACTTCATCCAATAAAACCCCCTGATGAACCATTTGCCAAACTTGGAATAGATCTCCTCGGACGCTTTCCAGCTACTCGAAATGGGAACAAGTGGATCATTGTTTACACCGATTACCTGTCGAAATTCACAGTTACAAAAGCATTACCAACTGCTGAGGCCACAGAGATCGCTAAATTTATAGTCGAAGAAATCATACTAAACCACGGAGCTCCCAGGGAAATGATAAGTGATCGGGGGCGCTCTTTCCAGTGGCGTAGCTAGGGGGGTGCGGTGGGTGCGGTCCGCACCGGGCGGCACATATTTTGGGGCGGCATATTTTTATTTAGTATTAGTTGTAAAAAACCACTTGTTCAATTCATAAGTTTACTATTCGATTTCTACGAATTATGATTTACTATATGATTTCGAATATTTTTCCTCATCGTCAAGTCAATGTAGGGTTGAAACTATTATCTCTAAAAATTTTGCTCGGATACAGACATCAATGGTGCCGACGTCGAGTAGAAGTTCTATGTACTATGTAAATGTTTTTATCAATGGATAGAATTCTAAAGGAAATAAAAGAACGATTTGATCAGTTGTATGTCCTTGCAAGAAAATATTCTCCTAATAGTTGCCGCGTTCTGTGTAAGGTCCTGTTCACATATGAGTCCGTTGCGTTGCGTTAAGGAAAAGATGACGTTGAGATGAAAATAAACCAATCATATGCCTCCAAACGATTAGCAATGAAATTTTTAACGCCTATGATTGGTTTATTTCCGTCTCAACGTCATCTTTTCCTTAACGAAACGCCACGGACTCCTATGTGAACAGGCCCTAACGCTTCCGGAGAGACCGCTTCATAAAATATCAGCCTATATTAATCTCACATGCAAAAATACAATAATAAACAGAAATTAAAAACACCAAAATCGTTTGTTTAACAAATTTGTAGGTTAAGTTAATTGTTATTCAATGCACGCGTATACAGCTTTAAAATTCATGAAAAAAAAAAAAAAAATTCTGAAACGCGATTGCAGCGCTGCCTACCGGATAAAATTGTGTACCTAAACTAACCAAAGATCCACAATAACACATAAATAAATAAATTAATTAAAAAAACATTTTCTATGGGATCAAATTGCTAAAATTAATATAGGCTGAAATTGCTAATTTCGTTGTAATAGAATGGTTGAACTAACAGATGAAATTGTTAACTTATGTATTTTATTTTTCCTTAATATATTTATACATAGCCTATTTATACATATATATATATACAGTGGACGCTCGTTAATTCGAACTCGAAGGTTCTCAGAAAAAAGTTCGAATTATCCCAAGTTCGAATTATCCGATGTTAAGAGAAAATATATAACTTTAAATGTGTATCACTGAAGAAGAAACTCTCCTAGTATGTATAAACCCAGAAAATATATTATACCATGTTATCTAAAGTTAAACATATTAAAAAGCAATACAGACTTACATTAATCATAAAATGAAGCAGAAGATATGCAGTATAAAGTAAACTTTTATTAAAAATATGAATTACACTTTGGGGAAAAACTGTAAAATGGATGTTTGGTTCTGTTTATGATGCCGACATTGTTCAGCCAGCTTCTCGATTTGAAGTAAACATTTCAATTCATTTTTAGAGGAAGGTTCCATCTAAATAAATGCTTTCAGAGTTTTAATAGAGTCCATTATGGCTTTGACCATTATGGCCGCATTAGAAATATCTTTCGGCAGGTAAGTAGAGAAAAGCCCTGGCAGTTTCCTACCGAAATTACTGCATACGTCTTCGATTACATCAGAGCTTTGGCCACATACAGTTTGATAAGAAATATTGTGCCTTGACTTAAATCGAGAAAGCCATCCATCACTGCATTTAAAATCTTCAATACCCATTCGAATTGCCTATTCATCAGCCTTCGTCAGCACTAGGGGTCCATTTATCGGAAAATTTCGAGATCTAACATCCTGGAACCATATCAGTAGAGCTTTTTCTAGAACTTCTTGGGACGCATTTCCCATGCGTTTCCTTTCTCTAGCAAATTTTTATTTTTCCCATGAATCTAAAATTGACTTCTTGTTTTTCAAATTAGTTGACAAGGCATTTTTTTTAATTCTATAGTCAGCTTCTAACTTTGTTTTACATTCGCCATTCTCTACTTTCTTTAAAATTTCTACCTTTGTCTTCAAAGTTAGGGTTTTGTACTTTTCACGTGTAGACATCCTGAATTTTTACACGTTCACACCACACAGTGAGGAAGAAAAACTAGACCACATTAACTTGTCTGCACTGCAGTTATAACTGACGCAGCTCCCTAGAATCTATAGTAAAGACTAGTTTTTCTGAAATTCTAAGAAAATCGATCCGAATAAAGGAAAATTGCTTTTTCCGTTTAGCACTAATAAGAAGGACAATAGCTACTAACGTTTAGCGGACATGCAATAGTCTAGGAATGCAAGCATGGGCCTCTTTACACAGAAAAGAAATTTTGACACACAAAATAATAAATACAGTGTGTATTTTCTCTATTAAACGAGGAAAAAGATTTTTTTTGTCAAATTTTTAGTTCGAATTAACCGAAGTGATAAAAATTTAGTTCGAATTAACGAGATATTTTTAACATTAACTCCAATACAAGTTTTTTGGGGCCTTTGGATTAGTTCGAATTAACCGAAAGTTCGAATTAACCGAGTTCGAATTAACGAGCGTCCACTGTATCATAATCTATATTAATAAAGCAAGGTCCGGTTCTGTCTGTCGGTCACACTATCCGGGTGTACCGCCTCAATGTGTGCGTGTGTGCGGCCTATGAAACTTACAGCCATGAAATTTGGCACACGGGTAGTGCAAACTATGGGAAAGTGCACCTCAAAGCTCGAATTTTAAATTTTATTCTAGAAAATTAATTATTTTATGTTTTGTGGTATTTTTATGTTTTTTTAACTTCAGATTACGATATATCGGCAAAAAATGATCGTATAATTTTGATGTTTTTACAATCTAAGACTACAGTTATTTCTCCTTCAAACAAGACCTCATTTGTTTAAAAATAATTTAAAACAGACTAATATTTTCATCAAAATATTAAACCCACTTTTTCGAGAAATTTACGCAATTTGAGGATCTACGGTCGATGCTCTTCGAGTTTTTATCTTACAAAGAAAATACTTACATCATCTGGAAGATGAAAGCTTTCTCATTCATATAAACCTCATTTCAAGTCTCTATCTTAAAATTTCGATTTTTAATTGAATTTTAAAGAACGATACTTAACACAAATTTTCTACGTGGTTCTTCAAATGCGAAGAACGGCAAATTCTCCCCTTGGGTCGAACAACGATTGAGTCATTCATTCACTTGATTCATTCATCGTCTTCCTTTGATGGCTTGAGCGTAGCTGAGCGAAACCCGAGCATAGCCGGGCGAAGCCCGGCTAGTATATAATATATGTACATTAAATTGAAATACACGTGCAAAATTTTTTTGCGCTTGAGTAATTTGTATGATTTTTTAAATGAACGCACGCATCTTTTTATATGACTTTCGGTTGTTTACTGAAATAAAGGCTGTTTACTGAATTAATGTTTTGAGCTATAATTGAATGCGTTTACTTTTGTACATAACTATTGAAAGTAATTAGTTAATGTTAATTGTAAGAATTTTAATTGTAACTGAATACTTGGGTTAATTACTCGGTGGTATTTTATATTTAATCTATTACTATAAATTAATTAATCTAATAGTTGCCGTGTTCTGTGTAACGATCTGTCAAGTAACGACGTAACTTACGTAACCTACAAAATCGTTTTACCACCAAAATTTGCTAATTTTAATTTAACAATTTAAAATTAACAAATCAGACTGAAAACATTCAAGTAAATTTAAATGTTCTAAATTGCAACACGTTGGATTGCAAAACAGATAATATTACTATCATTGTAATAGAATGCTTTACGAAAAATCGGTATGAACAAAAGAACAATTTTAAGCAAATAAATATTCAATTAAACACAATTAAAATGTCAAATTCAGTTACTTAGCTTGAAATTTACATCCAAATATAATCATTCCGACATTACGAAATTTAAAAAAAGGCTGGCCGATATGTTACGTCACACCATTTAAATAAGAAATCGAATAGAATACAAATCGTTATAAAAGAACTTTTAAAAGAAAATATTAAACAGAAATTAAAACACTATCATCGAATAGAATTCTTTACGAAAAATCACATGAAAACCACACGTGAGCACATGAAAACCACACGTGAGCACATGAAAGCCACGTGTGTTGGCAATTTAGACATATTCATTTCTACCGTACACAGTTTTGAACATATCACTACGCATGCTTCGAGTTTGCAACTTTATCGAATTTAATTATAAATTCGATCAATAACAAACAATTTTTTAATTTATTTGCTGCACTATCTAGATAGTGCTGTAAATATCTTTTACATATCACTATTTACCGTTCAAAAGTGTGTGTACGGTAGCGTGCTTTTCAAAGCGAATACCTAATATAACCTCAAAATTTTCTTACATTTTTTTAAAGTGTTTAATTGAATATTTCTAAATTGCCAGCACACGTGGCTTTCATGTGCTCACATGTGGCTTTCATATGATTTTTCGTAAAGCATTCTATTACGATGAAAGGAAATATATGCAAGAAATATTGCAAGAAAATATTCGTGTATAATACCATATAACCTGCTAAATGAAAAATGTGAATGTCAAATAAATGACTTTATTGACATTTATAAAGAACAGTTCTATATTGAAAGAAAAAGGATCCAGGTTTTTATGGCTGTACCTGCACTACAAGAAGACGCAAAACGTTGGAAAGACGGAAAGGAAGGTCCTTTTGATCTAGTAAAATTTATTCAACAGTATAGATTGGAAAATTCTGTACCTAACATTGTAATTTTGCTAAGAATTTTTTTAACAATTTCTATCAGTGTCGCTAGTTGCGAAAGGAGCTTCTCCAAATTGAAGTTGATAAAAAGTTATCCACAATGAGAGATTTAAGACTACAAAATCTTGCAATATTGTCTATAGAACAAGAAATTACAAATAATATAAATTTTGACAGCATTATACACGATTTTTCTACTATGAAAGTTAGAAGAGTAAATATATAAATATGTTTTGTTTACATACACATATGTGTACAATTTGTTTGTTTATCCAAAAGAAATGAAATTATTTATTTTTATTTATAAATATAAAAATATAAAATAAAACATATTTTACGGAATTTTTTTTATAAATTAGGTATATGTTTTGTCTCATAGGTGGGAAAACTGCGACCTCCGTAAGTTTCTTGTGGTCTTTATAAAAGTTGCATTTATAGGTACATATCAACTCAAGCGGCCTCCTTTATTACTGCCTAATTTAAATATGGAATCCAATGGTAAAAAAGTTCCCCACCTATAGTTTGTCTCAGTTACAATTATTAATTTATAAAAACCACCAATTGATTGACTTAGAAAGGGCGGCAAATTGGAGACCGCCCCGGGCGGCAAAAGTTCTAGCTACGCCACTGGCTCTTTCTTATCCAACCTTGTTAAAGACATCAATCAATTATGCCAGACGAATCATCTTCTGACGACCGCCTACCACCCACAAACCAATGGTCTCACAGAAAGATTTAACAAAACATTGGCAGACATGCTGTCGATGTACGTAGACGTTGAACAAAGAAATTGGGATACCATCCTACCCTTCGTGACTTTCGCTTACAATTCAGCAAAACAAGATACCACCGGATTCAGCCCATTCTTTCTCGTCCATGGTAGAGATGTCCAGACTCCTCTTGACGTAATTTTTCCACACAACCCGGAGAACCAAGACGATAGTTATGCACAACAATTGATCACCAGAACTGAGGAAGCTAGACAGCTTGCTAAAATACATATCCTCGACGTCCAAGCAACTGACAAACAACGATATGACGAGAGACATCGACCAGTCAGCTACAGTGTCGGAGAATTAGTATGGGTCTTTACTCCTGTACGAAAGTTGGACTGTCTGAAAAGCTTTTAAGACGTTATTTCGGACCATATCAAATAACACGACGCCTATCTGATGTAACCTACGAAGTAGAAAGTATAGAACGGGATAGAAGACGGCGAGATACAAAAGACATAGTCCACGTCCTGAGATTAAAACCTTACTCTGATCCAAAGGAACAATTAGATGACGTGGGTGCATATGGCCCTTCCAGGAGACCTGTTACCAGAAGCCAAACCAAATTGCAGCGGGACGCTGCATTCTCTTAAGGAGGGGGAAATGTAGCGAATCTAGTGCGTAGCTGTCGTGGCACAGGCGTAAGGTGTTTGGCTGCGGTTCTGAAGGTGATGAGTTTGAGCCCCGCTGGATGCAAGTTTCTTTTCTTCAAATTTCCTTTGTTATCATTTCTCGTTTTATTCAGAATGTTCTAATATGCTAATTTATTGTATTCTAATTTATTATATGCTAATTCTAGTTTCTACCGTTCCAGAAAGTTCGGTGTCTGTATATAAGTCGAGCTAGCGTTCAGTTCAGGTTGAATAAAGTTCTCTAGTGCAGCTCTCGCATTGATTTCCTGTGATATAAATTCGAATCTACGCGACAATATTCTAAATATTTAATTACTGATCAAGTTTATGGTAAGAAAAATTTTAAACTTATTTTACTCAAAATGTAATTTTGCATCATTCCGCAACTGATATCTCAAAAACTATGAAACATAATTTCATGAAATTTTTATTACTACATAATCATGTTACTTTATTGCGTCTGAACTAGAATTATTGCAATCACTGCAAATTTTGTTTTTTTTTAAGGGGTAAATTAATGCAAAAATTTAAGGAAATTTTAAGTATATTTTGAGCAGTTTTAAAAAGTTGAAAAAAAATGAATGTTGAATGTTTTATGTTCAATTGTATTTTGAATTATTTATTTTAAATATAAAACAGGAATTATACATTTCAGTGTAAAAATAATTTCCTAGTTCTGCGCGCAAGCCAGTATACAATAAAAATGCTTAAAAAACAAGGTATATCTAAAGCATTTTTGAAAAAAAATATTTTTAATTATTTGGCGAGTTGAAAATTTGTTTATTAAAATAAATATATCAATTTATCATATACATAAAATTGGGAAAAATTGGGAGTAAATTGAAATAGTTACATCGAGTCAAAAAGGATGAAAATATGCCTCATTTCCTCGACTTAAAGAGTCGTGACTTAAAGAGTCATCCCCTTTTAAATGAAAAATCCCTCCCCCCCCGGTGAAAATATTTTGGAAGCAGCAAATTTTTTAGAAAAAACAATAGAAAATGTAACAAAATAATTGAAAAAAGAAATAAGCAAAGATTGGCAAACTATTTTAAAACCAATCACGTTAAATTATTGAAATTTATAAACTTCATTCATTTATGTATAACTAAAATTGGAAAAAAAATAAAGAGAAGGGGTTGAACCTGGACCTCAGAAAATATTTGTTAGATATTTAGTGAAATGTTTGAGTGCGCTACTCTCGTATCACCTTTACCAAGTTAAGTCTTGATCGTTGTTTGGTTTCTGCAGCTACTAATTTTGAAAACCATTCTCACACAGATAGGTAGAGGTGCGTGGATGCAATGTAAATATAGCCTCCTAAGACTGGTTGTTTCCTCATTTAACAATTTCATGTCATACATTTTTCAATATTATAAAACTGTAAAGAAAAACGTCAAAAATATGTAATTATAGAAAATTTAAATCATATTTTTAATTAAATAATTCAGTATGATATAAATTTACTTCAAACAATCCGCAACCTCACCTGTTTTTTCTTTTTTTCACGACCCGCTGTTGGTCGCCACTAATAAAGACAAGGCGTATATTATTTATTCTATCGCCATATTGCCACTTTTCTCAGAAACTGCTAAACAGGAAAGGTGGGAAATTGACACCAAACATTTTCTTAGATTTGGGAATTATGATATTTTTTCTTGGATGAGAAAATTGCTTCGAGGCAAAGTGTCAAATAAGAGGAAACAAACTTTGAAAAAGTTCTTTGAATATTCAAAAATTATTAAGTTTATGGATATTTTTAGATAATTTTTGTTGCTAGTTTAAAAGGTACCGTACCTATTCTTGAAGGAATAGTAAAACAATTAAGTTTGTAATACTTTTTTTTCGCAATGCATCCAAGCAAAAAATTTTCCATACGGTTATGCATATCAACGACTATGAAAATTTACAAGGCTAAATCTAATGCAAATTAATGTTTGTCTGAGTCACATTTTTTTAGAAACCCGACGTAGCCTATCGGTAGCGCGTCGGCTTTCGGTAACTGAGGGTGCTCGTATCAAATCCCGACAAACACCGTTAAATACCTCCGTGACAAGGCCGGATATGGACACGTTAAATCCGTAGACCGGAAAGTTCGTCTATGAGGTCAGTGGTTGGGGAAGGTACAATCTCCCAGTTGTCGCTTCTCGTGTTGTTCGGTCAAAATTGGGGTGGCACCAAGTCGGACGCCGACTCTTGTGGTGCTATGTATAAACCGGAGCTGCACTACTCAGCCCGAAGTCTACATGGACCTAATCTAGAACTTACGGCCAGAGGGCATTAGGAACAACAACAACAACAACATATTTTTAGAGTCCGTGATAAAAAGTTGAAATTGAACCTCCATTTTAGACAGCCAAGTTTTAGTCTGCAGTATTCTCTTTAGAGAGTTTCACTTGTTGGTTGGTTGGTTGGTTATGCCCCTTGACCGACATGTAGCTTCAGGTCAAATCCCGAAGGCTATGGGCGATGAAGGTGCGGCTCCGGTTTTTTTAATAGCACCGCAAGGGTCGGAGTCCGACTTGGCTAAGTGACCGGTCCCGTAATTTTGAACCGAGTCAAGTGACGAGACCGGAACACTTGACACCGCACCTCCAGAGGTAAATTTGAGAACTTGGAGGACATTGTAGCCACGCCCTATTTTACGTGCCCCGGCCACCATTAGTGAACACGGCGGTAGATTTGCAGCGACGAGCATCGAACCAGGGACGTTCAGATCACTGGCCCGCTGCTCTTGCCAACCGGGCTACCGCGCCCAGTTTCACTTGTAAAATGCTAAAATAAACTTTCCTAATTATCTGACACTGCAATAGTGAAATGAGTTATAATGACCTTATTTATTTTCTAACTGAAGGAACTAAATGATTATGACTATATGATGACAAGATTTTAAGTCAATGATGTTAACATAAGTCCACATACATGGAAGAGGCAGGAAACTAGGCTTGCGTGTGTACGCGTACATGCATGTATAAATGTTTGTTCCCGGCGTTTAAGATCCCTAGATTCCCAGTGTATAAGAGGCAATTTAGAATATAATATCTACTTTTTGGTGGATTGCTTTGATAGATGAACACATGATCAGACGGTCTGAAGAAAATTTTAGATTCGGCCAGTTTCTGTTGGCTTTATAACTTCATGAGTCATCATTGCTGTATGCCATTCCTGTAAAATGTTAGTTCAAAGTCTTCCAACTGTTGATGTAATATCTCTGTTGTTTGTTGTTGTTGTTTCCAATGCCCCCTGGCTGAAAGTTCTAGACCAGGTCCATACAGGCTTCGGGCTGAAATATTTGGCTCCGGTTTATATAGCACCACAAGGGACGGAGTCCGTCTTAGCTAGTTGCCACCTCAATTTTGACCGACCACACCCAATGGCGACATTTGGGAAGATCGTACCCTCTCCTACCCTCTCTGACCACATAGAGGGACTTTCAAGTGATTTAACATGCCCGTATCCGGCCTAGACACGGAGGCATTTAATGGCATGCCTCGGAATTCGATCCGAGCACCCTCAGCACCGAAAACCAACGCGCTGCTGCAAGACTATCTCGAGCCCGTGATACCTCTACTGCAAGTGGACATCAGTGCTTATACTGTTACGTAATCAACTTAGCTTATATTAACTCTCTTTCTCTCTCATCTTTATTTATATTCACTTTCGTCAACATCCAACTGAAGAAATGATCAGACAGTGCGACAAAATAATAACTTTAATAATTGACAAAAAAAATTACTAAGTAAAGATCGAAAATACGAATGTGCAATGTCATCATTGCATAGTTGAATAACCTTCCTTTAATCAAAATTTTCCACCATCTTTTTTCATTATATTTGTTTACAGAGGCCGTAACAAACAGCATCTATTCAGTGACAATAACAAGAAAGTTTAGTTTGCTGCGTCTACAAACTATTTCATCATCATAAACGAGAACAAACATGTAACTCAATGCATTTAACAATCCCATTGCACAAGTCGAGCTAACTGTTTGCGGCCTTAATTTAACGAGCCGAAATATTCAAATATATCTCTCTCTGTCTGAAAAACATCTGAAACTCTATTTGCAAAATCGCAATTTTCCTATTGCCATTAAATAAAGGGAAGTTTCAAATTGAAATTTTAAAACTGCTAATACAAAAGTAATATTTCTGCGAATGAGATTTGGAAAGCTACGAAATGCTGCAGATGAAGTCTCCTACCACAATCAGTATTCAAAAGCCAATTATGTTCTAAATAAAATTCGATAACTTTGCTTATCGAAGAATTTTTCCTTCTTCGAGTTTAATTCTCCTCTTTATTAGAAACTGTACACTTCGTCTGAATCTTATTACTTCGCGGAATAGTTAATGCTAGCAAGTAGCTCGATAGACAGACGGAATTTTAATGATGTTGATTCAGCTAAGGACTCAAGAATAAAATTATATCCCTAATTTTCCAGCAGGAATATTTAAGATTTTAACGCTAATTAAAAACCTAAATCAATAAAAGGGGGTCTGAATAGATATTTTTACATCGGCTAGACTTATAAACGAAATTCTAAACAATTTATAGCATTTGGATTTTAGATTATTGTAAATCCCTTTGTTTACAACTCAGCGCTACGCATTTTCCATTCTTCATAGATAATGAGTTTTCTTTCATTTATTTTCAAACAAATTTCTGAAAAATTAAAAAGTTTTAAAATTATTGCTAGTTCTCTTGCAATAATGTTTAATGAAATATAGTTGAGTGTTACGAAGAGAAAGATCTAAAAACATAAATAGTTAATCTCTCTTATGCCTAATCCTCATTTAATGACAGCACAGGTTTATCACGACAAGCGCCATTAAATACTTCCGTGTCTGGGCCAAATGTGGGCACCTAAAATTCGTAGACCGGAAAGTCCCTCTATGAGGTCAGAGAGGGTGGGAGAGGGTACAATCCCCTCAAATGTCACACCTGGAGTCGCTCGGTCAAAATTAAGATGGCAGCTGGCAAAATCCGACTCCGACCTTTTTAATGCAATTATAAACCGTAGCCGCACCCTTCAGCCCGCTAGCCTATATAGGCATGGTCTGGAATTATTTCCGGAGTGGGGGCATTGGGTTGGTTGGTTGGTTTGAATTTTCTGGCGCAAGGTCCAAATAGGACAAGCTGCGCCAAACGAACGACGAAAGCAGAGCCCCTTTGTATTTAAAAAACTGTAGAAAACAACGGCGGTAATAAGAAGTGTAAAGGTGATTAAATATGGCTGTATAAAAAGGTATAAATGCAATAAAATATATGATATAAGAAGCAACGTTTCACAGAATGTCTAAAAGTAGCAAACGTGAGAAGAGTAGTAAAATACATAAGAGGTTAAAAGTAAAAGTGGCAGAAACAGTCAAATCAAAAAGATTAGATCAAAGAGTAAAATCCAGTACATTGTAGAAACCGGAAAACAGCGGGGTGGGGTCTTTCACCTAAAAGATCAGTCAAATTGAGCGAAGTGGACCCAAAAAATTTCAAGTAAAAATTAGCAAAGCCTGTACAATCAGTGAAAATATGTCTTATGGAGAGAGTGAAATTGCAATGATAGCAAATTGGGCCAGTTTCCCCCTCCAGTAAATGTCTGTGGGTTACTCTAGTGCAGGGGTGGGCAGACTTTGGGTCTACCCACCCCTGCCCATCTAGACTTTGGGCCCATCTAGACTTTGGGCCTACATCTACCAGGGAACTGGAACTCACAAATCCTGGTTTCGTACACGAGCGTCTCAGTCATCGGCCATCGTTCTACTAATTCATATGTCCAAAAATGTCCTTCTGTCCGACAAATTACTATGCTCTCTGAAAATGGACAATCAGACGAGGGCTTCTTCTATGGGCCTCGGACGGGGTTGCCCAGTTGCTTAGAAGGATTAGTGCGTGGCGGGTGGTCGTCTGCTGTGGTCTGGAACTACCAATGGTGGCACAACCTGGAGGGCCCTGGCAACCCCATCGGGTCCCATACGGTGCAATTCAATCGAATGGAATCAGACAAGAATGAAAAATTTTATGACTTGAAAGTCTGAAATAGATAAATCAATATATATAAAACCCATTTATATATATATATATATATATATATATATATATATATATATATATATATATATATATATATGTGAGAATGAGTTTGGCAACACAACTGAACTATTACTACAACTTCCACTCCTACTACTTCGGCGCGAAGGACTTGGCGCGCAAACACAGTGATGGACTAGTGACATTACGAAGCGGATGTGTCGCTCCGCAGGCTTGCCGTTTTGAGTCAAATAGCTATGTTGATGCTTTGTTTTTTTTAATTTCATACTAAGTGTTAGTCCTGTCTTGTAAACATCGTCTAGTTTAATTAAATGTTCAAAATGATTAAGTCTAATGATTCACTTCTAAAGGAAGGAGTACTAACTCCTTCCTACATGGGTGCTCGGCCCTCGGACTCGAAAAATACCCCTAGCTTGGACTGAAAAACTATTTTCTTTTGATGATTACCGGATTACTGTTCTCTGTGATTTCTGTTTTGGATACCGCCAGCGAAAACGAAAGTGATGTGCCACGGACTCTGATAATATTCTGATGGGATGACGAGAACCGAAAACCAGAACTGTGAGTATATTCTGATCATATTATAATTATTTGATGCATACTTTGAAGCTTGTTCAAGAAAATTTTGAAGATTAATGGAATTCTCATCTTATTGATGATAATTATAAGAAAACTGAAAATATTTCAACGTTCTTTTGATGCAAGAATTTAATTGATGCTAAATTCATTTTTGATGGTCTTTGACGTTGAATTTATCACTTCTGTTTTCTTGAAGAGAATTCTATTTCGATGAAATTATTTGATGATTTGATGAAAATTTCGACATTTAACTTGAAGAATCTTGTTTCCTTGAACAAACCACAACATAACATATATTTTGAATGATTGCAATTTGAATACAGTTTGAAGAATATTATATTATTTCCTTGATGCATATTTTGAGAATCAATATTTTATTATTGAATTGATATTTGAGGAAATTTCGATTTGAAATTTTATTTTTGAATTTGAGTACCTACGTATTATAAGTATTGATTTTGGTTTTGAATATTTGTATATTTGTGTACTATAATTGTTTGAACCTAGTATATAGTTATGGCTACTCTCAACGATTACCCCAATATTGCAAAATCATTAAAAATTGGTAGTACGAATCAAATAAAGGTTCTACATCGTTTAATTTTTGGTACAGACGGCGACAGACAAAATCGTACCAGATTACGTAAATTTACAGGTTTTAAACAGCCATTCGTGTTGGAAGCAACGAAACAGAAAGTACTTAAAGAGTTTTCACTTAAAGACTTGATTTCTATTTGTAATCTACTTCATTTAGAATTTTCAACTGACCCAGACAAATGTGCCAATACCATTCTTATGAGTCTTAGTGATTTATCGTTATTAAAAGCAGAATTTTCTGATCTTTCGGAATGCGAAGTGAATGATGACTCACTTCCGGGTGCACGTTCATCCCAAACTAACAGCGTTATAGAGGAAAATAGATCTCCCTTTTCCCCCACCATTGACGCAAAAGAATCTTCGAATAAGCAAAATACACACATTTCCGTTGGTGAATCAGATCAAAATTCATTGCCTTCAGTTGAAACTGCGAATCTCTCTTTCCAGTTGTTTAGTCTGAAAGACGTTGTTGATTTAATAAAACCTTTCTCGTCTCGTGATAATTACAGTGTTGAGAATTTTATATCTGACGTTGAAGAACTTTTTTGTTTATATCAGATAAACAATCCAATTCACCAAATTACTTTTGTTAGAAAATGTTTAACTGGTCCCGCTCAAACTTTAATTAGGTCTATTCGTGGAATTACAAATTGGGAACAATTGAAGCACCATTTATTAGACGAATTTTCGGACAAAATTAACGGTATTCAGTTACATAAATTAATGGAATTTCGACGTATGAAACCGTTTGAAACCCTACAAGAATATTTCTTAGCTATGAGAGATTTGGCACACAAAGGTTCTCTCGATGACTCCTCTCTGTTTGAGTATGTCATAAACGGAATTCCTGATTCAACAAACAATAAAGTTATTCTTTACGGTTGTAAATCCGTCCCTGAATTTAAGAAAAAGTTGAAAATTTATGAACAAATCTTTAACAGATCACAAAATTTCAGACAAAATAATCAGAAAAAAATTGATGCTTCCTACCTCAATGTGAAAGTCGATAATACACGTAGCCCAAATACACAGCCAGTATGTTTTTCCTGTGGCTTGAGAGGTCACAAAAGCAACCAATGTTTGAATAAGTCACATGGTAAACAATGCTACGGATGTAAAAGTTTTGGTCATGTTTATGCTAATTGCCCTAAAAGTTATCGAAATTCTAAACCAAAACCTGATTCTCAAAAACCTATTTCTGATAAAACTGTAAATGCACTTTCTCCTGAAACCTCATCGAAAAATCCCATGCATGTTGACATTCAACTTGCAGGAATTCAATTGACAGCACTCTGTGACACTGGGTCACAGGCAACCCTCATCAATGAGAAAACCTATCGAAGAATTGGTTCGCCACCATTGCAGCCCACCAACATTCCCTTTTCAGGAATTGGCAAAAACCAAGTTCACAGCATCGGATTCTTTCAGGATTCCATCGAAATTCAAACCATTACTTTACCTGCTAAAATACATGTTCTAGAGGATGACTTGATTCCTTTTGATGTGATTATCGGAATCGACTTTTTACAGCAAACCCAATTTACATTTGATAAAGACGGTATTCGTTTATGCAAAACTCCTGAAAATAACACCTTCGTTAATATTGCTAATGTTTCTGATGATCAAGCTTTTCCATTTGATCTTTCACACATTTTGAATTCTGAAATTCGTGAGGAAGTTCAAAATATCGTTACTTCCTACAAATCACATAAAGTTCAAGACACTGAAATTAAGATGACTATTTTATTACAAGATGAAATCCCTGTAGCTCAACGTTCTCGACGACTCCCTTTCGCGGAACAGAAAATTGTAGAAAGCCAAATTCAAGATTGGTTAAATGATGGAATTATTAAAGAAAGTTGCTCCGATTATGCCGCACCGATTGTTCTATGTAAGAAAAAAAGTGGAGATTATAGACTTTGTGTTGATTACCGCAAATTGAATAGAAAAATGATAAAAGATAAATTTCCCTTACCGCTCATCGAAGAAGCTTTAGACAAACTTGGAAAATCTCGGGTGTTCACTTCACTTGATCTCAAAAATGGTTTCTTTCATGTACCTATGGAACCTAACAGCACTAAATATAATTCTTTTGTGACTCATGAAGGACAATACGAATTTTTACGTGTCCCATTTGGCTTATGTAACAGTCCCAGTGTTTTCCAACGATATGTTTACACAGTTTTTAGAAATCTCATTCGCGACAATGTTCTTATTGTTTACATGGACGATCTTCTCATACCATCTAATGATGAAGTTGAAGGTCTACAAAAATTACGCCTAGTTCTCCAAACAGCTGCAGACTATGGCCTTGAATTGAACTTTAAAAAGTGTCAATTTTTACAGCGAAAGATAGAATTTCTTGGTTACATTATCGAAAATGGAGTAGTTAAACCCTCACCTACCAAGACACAAGCTGTTCAAAATTTCCCACAACCTCAAACCCCTAAACAAGTTCAAAGTTTTCTTGGATTAACAAGTTATTTCAGAAAGTTCATTACAAATTATGCGCTGATTGCTAGACTATTAAGTGACCTCCATCGGGATAATGTAGAATTTAATTTTGACTCTGAACAAATAGCAGCTTTTCAACAACTTAAAAACATTCTTTCACAAAACCCAGTTCTTCATGTTTTTCAACAGGGATACCCATTAGAACTCCACACTGATGCCAGCTCCTTAGGTTTTTGCGCTGTGCTCTTGCAACAATCCGATGATGGACAGTTTCATCCTATTCATTATTTTAGCCGTAAAACTACAGTTCAACAATAAAAATATCATAGTTATGAACTGGAAGTTCTTGCCGTTATTGAAGCGCTAAAAAAATTTCGAAACTACTTGTTGGGAACAAAATTTAAAATTATCACCGATTGTGATGCTTTCCAAAAAACGATGCACAAAAAAGACCTACCAGCTAAAATTGCTCGATGGGCATTGATGTTAGAAGACTTTGATTATGAAGTTTGTCATCGACCCGGTAGACAGATGAAACATGTTGATGCTTTAAGTCGTAACCCCATTCTTGTAATTACCTCAAATGATATCACTCAAAAGGTGAAAAATGCCCAAGACCAGGATGAATTTATATCTCAAATTAAATCTATGCTTGAATCTACACCTTCTGATGAATTTTTTGTTAAAAACGGAATTCTTTATAAACTTCATCAGGATGCCGAACTTTTAGTAGTACCACAAATGATGCAGAAAGAAATAGTGCTAAACGCCCATTCACAAGGTCATTTTGCTTCACAAAAAACCGAATTAATTGTTTCTCGTGAATTTTTCATTCCTCAACTTAAGAAATTAGTTCAAGAAATTATTTCGAACTGTATTCCTTGCATTTTGTCCTCGCGAAAATCTGGAAAACAAGAAGGATACCTTCACCCCATTCCAAAAGGTGATGCACCCCTTGAATGTTACCATTGCGACTTTTTAGGACCTTTACCATCGACAAAAAAATGTTATAAGTATCTTTTTACAGTAGTTGATGCCTTTTCCAAATTTGTATGGATCTATCCCGTGAAGTCCACCTCTACGAAAGATGCCTTAGACAAATTATCCTTGCAACAAACTACATTTGGCAACCCTTCAAAAATCATTACTGACAAAGGTAGCGCATTCACATCTTCAGAATTTCAAAGTTACTGCCAGGAACAGTCAATTGAACACATTTCAATAGCAACAGGTGTGCCACGTGGCAACAGTCAGGTTGAGCGTGTTCATGGCACAATTATTCCCGTTTTAACTAAGTTAGCTCTAGATGAACCTGACAAATGGTTTAAATATGTCCCAAGATTGCAACGTATCTTAAATAGTACCACCACACGCAGTACAAAATTCACACCCTTTCAACTTTTAATTGGTGTTAAAATGAAACAACAAGAGGATCTACAGATTAAAAATCTTCTTGACGAGGAACACCACCAAAGAATTCTTGATGACAAAGAAGCGTTACGTATCGAAGCTAAACGAAATATCCTCCGTTTACAGGAAGAAAACATACGACAATATAACAAACGGCGTAAACCGGCTTGTAAATACAAGATCGGTGACAAAGTGGCAATACAACGAACTCAATTTGGAACCGGATTAAAGCTCCGACCAAAGTTCTTCGGACCATATGAGATCACGAACATCAACCCCAACGATCGTTACGAAGTTCGAAAGTTAGGACATCACGATGGTCCAACCATAACATCAACTGCAGCGGACAAAATGAAACAGTGGTGCAGAAACTGAACACCAATACCACTGTGTTGAACACTGCTTGATTTTTTGAAATATTTTTCCTTTTTCTGCTTTTTTTTTTATCTTTTCAGAATTATTGTTTACAACCCAGCCGCGGACGTCTGGAAAGTCAGAACGGCCGTGTGAGAATGAGTTTGGCAACACAACTGAACTATTACTACAACTTCCACTCCTACTACTTCGGCGCGAAGGACTTGGCGCGCAAACACAGTGATGGACTAGTGACATTACGAAGCGGATGTGTCGCTCCGCAGGCTTGCCGTTTTGAGTCAAATAGCTATGTTGATGCTTTGTTTTTTTTAATTTCATACTAAGTGTTAGTCCTGTCTTGTAAACATCGTCTAGTTTAATTAAATGTTCAAAATGATTAAGTCTAATGATTCACTTCTAAAGGAAGGAGTACTAACTCCTTCCTACATATATATATATATATATATATATATATATATATATATATATATATATATATATATATATATATATATATATATATATATATATAATATATATATATATATTATATATTATATATATTATATATATTATATATATTATTTATATTTTATATTATATTTTATTTTATATTATATTTTATATTATATATATATGGGGGTGGGTGTTGATGACAAGCCGAATTATCTAAATCCTCTATTTTATTCCAGAAATCATTCGTGACCCATAAATTACCCTATTAATTCATTTATTTCCCAAGTTCTATATTTGGAACGTTCATGAGAGGAGAAGTTCCATGAGCATTATATATACACGTATGTGTGCGTGTGTATGTGTCAGTCATAAGAATGAGCATATACACACACCTACACATGATACTTATAGACATATATATATATCTATAAGTATCATGGTTATACATTGGTTTATCCATATACATTGGTTTTCCTTTAATACATAGTTCTAAACTTTTTATCATGTTTCCACACATTAAAATTCCCTTTTCACTTATTTCTATGTAACCTTCATTTTTAAAAAAAGGAATGGTGTGTTTCCAAAATAAGTAAAATATTTTTATATCGTTCCTTTTTATCCATGATCGGAATGATATTTCGAAATTTAGATACATTGTTGTAACATTCTAGAAAGTTATTGGGTACTTAGTCCTGTTATTAATGATCTTTATCATATTTGGCACGGCAGCCCTGTTGAAGATTCCTCTAGGACGGCCTATTTCTAGATCTGATCCAACAGAGTCGAGCCATCTTGGTTTTGGCCTTCCTCTTTTCCAACTAGTAAAGGACCTTGCAACAAAAATCTTCTTTACTGGATTTTTTTCATCCATTCTAGCGATATGAGAGGCCCAGTTCATTCTTTTAATTTTAAAACTTTTAATAATATCGGGCTCTTTAAAAAATCTATAGATTTCTGAATTAAAACGTCTCTACCATAGGCCATTTTCTTTGACACCACCTAGGATGCGGCTGAGAACCTTTCTCTCGAAAACAGCAATTCTGTAATCTCTATTTTTTGTTAAAGACCAAGTTTCCGAACCATACATTAGGACCGGCCTAATGATAATTTTAAAGATAAGAAGCTTTTTTTCTGGAGAGAGAATGAGATTTCAATAAAGAGCGAAATTCAAAGAAGGTTTTGTTGGCCAGTGAGGTACGATTTTGGAATTCAGAAATGATATGGTTTTTTACATTACCAAACGATCCAAGGTAATTAAAACCAGGAACAGTTTTAAACTCATGAGGGCCAATTTTCACATGAATGATTGTATCACCAGATGGTTTTTTTCTGTATAGGCATATATATTTGGTTTTAGAATCATTTACCATCAATACCATACGATTTTCAGCCACCTCTAAAGAGAAGAATGCTTCTCTCAATGCTGGTACTCTCCTAGCAACTATATCGATATCAGTCTTGTGATTACCCCATACAAAACTTCAAATGGAAACCATGACTGGAAAATCCAAATCTACCCAGAAAAGTACTACGATTTCAAATGTCTAATAGACATATATATCGAGTTTTCGGCTTAAACATCTCAATTATTGCATATTTTAAAAAGCACTAACCTCGTGTAACAACTGACAATGTCTTTTTGGAATATCAAAGTGAACAAATAAATGAAAATTCAAAAACATGTATAATAAAGCTTAGTGCGAGAGCCTTAAACACTATCTTTCGAGATTTATACCTTTTTTTCCAACGCGACAGGCACTTTGATGACTTGACGATATTCGTCCATCAACACCTCGGACCCTTGTTGGCTACTTTATTATGGAAGCACCAATTAGGTGAACCTGCATCGCTCCCTATGAGGGGACAACAAGTCTCACTCGGAATTTGAACCCAAGTCCACAGTGTAGAAGCTCAAGACGTTAACCGTTATACAACATGGGCGGCTGAGATTTATACAATAGTTTTTGTAAAAACTTCATTTTCTGTTTAAAATTGATTTTACTTCAAAGGATTAAAATTTATTGTTTTAAAACTTATGATTTTACTTATTTTTAGTGGGATAAACGTCACTACACTAAAACTTTATTTACACTGCTGGCCACCCAAATTGCAACACCAAGAAAGACAAGAGATATCACAACAAAATTTATTTTGTAGATAACATGTTGACCAAGTATCAAATGATTAAATTTATACACTTCTGTGAAGTGTGGTTCCTGCCAAAATCAGTAGCCAGAGTAGCCGCCATTGTTGGATATCACCGCTGCCACACGCCTCGGCGTTGATTCAAAGAGACTTTGGATGAGTTCTTGGGGTACAGCAGACCAAGCAGCTTCTACACGTTGCCAAAGTTGATCTGCTGTGGCAGCTGGGGATGGAATCTGGGTCAATCGTAGAGCAACCATGGACCACATGTTTTCTATCGGCGAAAGATCCGGAGAGCGAGGCGGCCAGGGAAGCAATTCAATCTGGCGATTGACGAAGAACCGTTGGACAATGCGTTCCACGTGTGGTCGCGCATTATCATGTTGAAATATGGCTGTGGGCAAGCCCTGAAGGTGAGGAAGGACAACTGGCTCCAACACCTCGGAGATGTAGCGCTGGCTGTTTAAAGTACCGGAAATGCGTACTAGAGGTGTGCGAGAGTGATATCCAATACCGCCCCATACCATAATACCCGGTGCAGGACCAGTGTGGCGGTGCATAACGCAGCTGTTCAGCATCCTCTCTTCACGGTGTCTCCAGACTCGAAGGCGACCATCGTGGTGTTGCAGACAGAAGCGTGACTCGTCAGTAAAGACAATTTTATTCCATTCTGCCGTGCACATCCTTCTGTCATCGCACCATTGGCGGCGGAGACGTCTGTGGTTCTGCGTCAAGAGTAGACAAAGCAATGGATGTCTTGCGGACAGACCAATCTGCTGTAAACGGCGTCGAATGGTACGCGCAGACACTGGATGATGCGTTACAGACTGCATGTGCTATGCTATGGTTCGTGATGTGACTGAGCGATCCGTCACTGCCATGCGCACAATTTTCCTGTCATCACGTGAAGTGGTGCGCTGAGGTGGATGCGATCGAACACGCCGGTCCGTCGTACCCTCCTGCATCCAACGACCACATATCCGCATTACAGTTTTTTGGTTTCGTCCAACACGACTACCGATTTTCCTGAAAGATAATACACAATCTCGGTAGGCCACTATCCTTCCTCTGTCGAACTCGGATACTTGATCAAAAGATGATCGCTGTTTTCGACGAGGCATAAATGATCGTTTTTTTGAAAAACCACAAGAAAAACACAATTGCCGAACTTGAAATCGTCGAAATCTCCAAGCCTTAAATAGCGCTTTGAAGTGGCGCCACAGGCGCGCGTGATGTGCGTCTGCACTGAAATTCTAATGATTTGCATATCTCACCTCCGCTAATGCATGTTGTAAATTTCATGTTATTTGCATGTTTCCTTCAGGGTGTTGCATTTACAGTGGCCAGCAGTGTATATTTAATTTAATACGACTGGTAAAGCGTTTAAATGTGATTTAGTGTATCACGCCAAAATTAACCAACCCAAATAATATTTATTTATTTTTCATGGTATGGTATGTTTCCGCTCTACACATTTTTACTCGGAAGCAGACAGATTCTATAAGATTCTAAGTCGTGTTAAGAATTACTATGTCAGCAGTAAGGAACGTTCAGTGCAAATGAAACCTTCATCAGCGGAATATACCAATAAATTCCAGGATAACATCTGAACAGAATTTTCTTCAGAACGATATGAATAAATTGTAGGTCACCTTTTGCTACATGGGGTGGGGGGTGGGGGGTGGGGAATAGACCAGAATGTATTGTTTAGCTAATTTCGAACTGCTACGCAATGCCCGCAATAAACACGGAACTTGAGCTCGCATACTGGTACCGACTGCAGTGCGAAGTTATATAGTCAACATTTATACTCCGTATTACTTAGATGATGATGCGTACAACCTGCTCGTGTCCATTGTTTCCAAGTATGCATAATTAATTGCATAATAATTTCACCCGAAGCGAGGAGTAATATCATGATATGTGAAACAGCCTTCTCTCAGCCCAATAATTCTTCCACTCTAAAATCCTGTAACTGTTGACTATGTTGTCTTGTTCTACGACGAGGTATGTTTACGTACTAGCAGACCAATACCAATCGAATTCGCTAGCACAGTGTTTAGAATTTTTTAGACCCTCTATTATATCCTTCGAGTCTTATTCAGTTTGTATTTTGCGCATATCATATTTTAATTCTGAGATTTTAATCATTTGCATTCGCTATTATAAACAGACCCGTCTGGCAAATTTCAGGTTAATCCAACAACTCTCTTGGTTTGCAATTTCAATGAACAGTCGTATATGTGTTTGTGTGTGCTTGTTGGATTACTTCGAAATATTTCCTTTTCAAATAGAACCCTATAAGTTCTCAATTTCAAGCATCGAGTGAGAATTTTTATAATCCTTATTAATATTTAAAAGATTTAATATTCAAGAATAAAATATACTGGTTTAGATCATGAAGGAAATCTTTAGGAAATCAGTTCCTAATCTTAATTCAACGAAAATCAACAGAAAATATATACTTTTCAGAGCAATTTGAAAAGCCGTAAACTAATCCTTCACGAATTTCAATGATGTTGATTTAGTGTAAGGTTTTAGAAGGAATAAATTGCAGCCAACTCTTCAATTTAAATCTTCGAGTAACCAAGGACTTAAATCCTTTAAAAACTACAGTTTTTTTAGTGAAATGGTGAGAGTTAAAATTATACAAGACATAAAAATAATTAGGTAACAAGCAAAAAACGAGTTTGAATTTTAGAGGCAATTTATGTTATTTTAATTGAGTTCAACTCTAATACTAATAATTGATTTAATTTTTTTTATTATTCTGGGAGATTTCATGGGATTAACTTCATTCTCTGAATCAAAAAAAAAAACACTTTTGCAATATTTATAACACTATTTTTCCATCAAAATAAAAAAAAAGTTGTCATTTTGAAATTTGAAATCTGGAATTTAAGATGTCTCTAATTAATGAGCACAAACCTTTATAATTAAAATTAAAATTAAAAACGAACCCCTGAATTCGAAACTTTTCTTCTATCAAATATCGTTAATTCAGTGTAATTATTATCTTTCATTATATGCATTAAATATTGGAAATTTTTTGCTATCAAATATGGATGAAAATTAAACTATACTTCTTGAATTTTCCAATACATTATGCTTTCCAATTAAAACTGCTTGAGTCCCTTCCGTTGAAAAGTGGCTGAGCAAAACAAATCCCACATTCATCTGGTTATTCCTTTGATATTCAGGTACACTTATGTGTAATGAAGTCTCTCTTTTAAGTCATAAATGAATACAGACAAGTAACATTTTATTCTTAAAATAATTTAGAATCGCAAAATTCTAATAATTTTAACAACGCACATCGCATGATTAAATTCTCGAGTGGAAAATTAGTCAAGGAATTTTACATTTATGGGAATCAAAATTTTGCCATAAACATTCTCAATAAAGGAGAATTAGCGTTTGTAATTAAGTTTATCACAGTGCCAAATCTCAAAATTTTCAAATCTCAAAACATCTATACCTGAAAAATTTGTCACGTATTTTCATACTTTGTAATTTTTGAAAATCATTTCAAAAATTTTCGATTTAAAATTTACGTATTCCAATTTTTTTTCATTTTATTTTAATTATTTCAAGATCCCAAAAGTTCCAACCCAATACTGGGCATAAAAAACTTACATCTGAAAGTAAAAATATAGGAATCACCTGTCTAATATGGTACTTTTTGACTAATCAGCAAGAAACAATTATCAGGGAAAATTTATCCTCAATCCTTACCCAACGGATTTCTTTTCATTTATAGTCATTTTGTTGATCTTCAGTGCATCATAAAATGCTTCTCCATAAATCACTTTCCTTTCATTTTCCTCTTTCAAAGAAATCAGTAATTTCTCAAAATTGTAAAAAAAAACAAAGTTAGTCTAGATGAAAATGTAATATATTTGATACCACGGGACAGGTGTCTTAATACAAATTGTAGCTAAATTCATAGTTATATCTCATTCACCCTAACTTCACCCTTTCATTACTCTTAAAATCATTATAAGGATTGTTCGCGCATGACTTGGAAATGCAGTGATACAGAACTTCTAATTCAAAATCAAAAGTTCTCGAGTTCCATTTCAATGTAGATTTGATAGGTATCTAATGAAGAAAAATCTGATGAGCTATTTATAAAAGAAAGAAAATGTGGTGCAGGCTACATAGTCACAAAACTAATGAACTAAAAATAGGAAGTTGTTTAAAGTAGATAGGTATCAGAAACAGTTATTCTACTGTCATAAAATAATTGTCATAAAATGATACTGTCATAAAATAATACTGTCATAAAATGATACTGTTATATACTGACAAAAAATAATAAGGGGAAGCATTCGCAAAACAGCAGTTTTTCTGAAGTATATGGGAGTCAAAATGCAAAATAGGGACATTTCTGCCTAAGATGAACAGAGGTATATTTAGAGTTCAGTTAATGACACGACTCCTCTCAACAAGATGTCGCAAGGAATAATGAACACTATAGTGTGGATATCCCCTGATATAGTTCAGTAGGAACGACTGCAGAATCCAATATGTACGCCCAGAAGTTGTGATAGAGACCTAGTGTAATAAATGGCCTTTAGAGAAACTAAAGAAAGATAAAGATACCTATTGGATTCAGAATCTTTTATGGTATTTCAATGACTTTAAATGTTTGTGCGGGATATGAAATAATATTAACTCCGGGAGAGGACTCCGTTAAGAGGGACTATAAGGTAAATGCACCAGTAATGGGCCGGTTAAGAGAAAAATTGAAGTAAATCTGAATTTTCACAGCTATAGATAAAGCAAACTGGTCTAAATTTTTACCTGCTATTTTAATAACTGTCTTACATCTGTAGTAGCAATTGGAGCGCACTGGCTGCATTCATAAAAAAATATATTTACATAAATGATAACCAACCTGATGCACCTATAATGGGCCATTATTTTATCCGATGTACCCATAATGGGCCACCCAATAATGGGCCATTAATATCGCCCATCACAACATTAATGAGCCATTTATTTAATCTGTTATGGAACAAAAATCAATTCTACAATATCATAAAATTGGAAAGAAAAGGAACTAAATACATGATGTATATTTTTAAACCGGTTTATTCATTTTATAACTACAGTACAACTATACTAAATATATAAAAACTGAAATTTAACTGAAAATGTAAATTTATTAACTTAAACATGTAAAATTAAATTTACTTAAAAATTGTGGTTAATGTTGCCGGTGATGTACCGCTTTACTTGTCATAGCTGGTATGTTGTTGTAAATATTGACATTTCCGAAAAAATAATTCGTACCAGTACACGGGCTGGCCCAATACAGGGACAGAGTAACAATTCGTGATCCCATGATGGGCCACGCTATTTTGACAATAGATTCTAAGTTTTTTGTCATTTAATCACTGTACAATTTGAATTATACATACTATCGTAATGAATAATAGTTAAGTCAATAAACAGGCATTATAGTAGTAAAATAAAAAATTTTGAAAAATTCCTTTACCTTAACAGATTTCTTAAGCAGACGTTAAAACAAACACAAATTTTCTTCTCTCTAGCAGAATACACCTTACACTTCGCACAAAGTAAAGGAATGAACTGAATTCCAATGCTAAGGGATCCTCGCAGGTAGTAGCCAATGACCCTCACCCCTTCCACTTCCTAAGGTAACAATAGACCCTTAATTTCTCGACATTTCTAAAGGGTGGCCCATTATAGGGACATGACCCTTTATAGGTGCATTTACCTTATTTATTTGAAATATTTATGAAATTTTGAGCGATTTTATAAGAGATTATCACTGTTAATCCTGTAGGTCCAGGTGCATTTTCCCTCTCTTTTTTTTCTCTAAACAAAATTTCGTACCGCTGAAGCTTTGCTAGTCAGCTAATCATTATTTCGTGACTTCTGCTCCCTTTTTGCAATAATATCTGGTCGAGTATTAAACAGTGATTAGATTTTTTCAGATATCACAGTGACCTGTGTTTGGTTCTCTGGCTATCCGTGCTGCCACAACGAAATGAACTGAATTTGTAAAATTAAAATGAAAGAATTAGTTTGACTGTCTTCTAACCATGCGTAGTAACCTGGTCGCTAAGAATTGTTTAGTTCTTTTATTTTATACCACTAATTTTGAGTGCTTCCTCGGGTCTTTTATGATGATATATATTTCGTGGGTTCAACTTCAGTTTATAATGTTCGAGAATATTAAACAGATAAATCTAGAGTTAAAATAATTAATTTTTTTCATAATCTGTACTTGAAAGTTCATTTCACTAAAATATATTAGTGATTTTTTGAATCGAGAACAATAGGCCATTTTAAAAACCCGTAAGACTGAAATAAATAACACAACAAGACCGCTATACGACTTTAAATCCCCTCATAAAAGATGAAAAGATTCTTACTCAGTTCGAAGAATATCGATAGAATATTTGCTCATGACACACATTATTCACGATTATTCAAAGTTATTTATTTTGTTCATCATTTTAATAATGCTTTCAAACCTTAAACGCCTTCTCGATAGATGCACAGATGTGGGGTTGTTCGAAGGATACAAAAAAAAGGCCTTTTTACGATGCTTCGAGACATAGAAAAGTTGTTCGTGAGACGCATTCATTATTCATGGTGATTCAGGGGAAGTCTTATTTTATTCAAAATCTTCCATGGTGTTTCAGTGACTTTAGACGCCTGCACGAAAGAAGGGAATGCTTTTTGAACGGTTGTTTGGGCTATAAAATGAATTGCACGAGATAGATAAAAATATGATTCTGCTTCATTTTACGAAACCATGCACTGTAATTTATACAACAGAAGTGGCTAAACTGTGGCTCTTTTCACCTTTGTCGTGGCACTTCAATGATCAATTTTTCAAATAATTTACATAAAAATGTCTCATAAATTATAACGGCACGTCGAATAGCCTCCACTTTTATTACAACTTGTAGCTGTTAATCCTTGTATTCTACATTTAGGTGGATAAAAAATAAACAACGTTCAGTGTTGACAAATCAGCATTTAACTGAATTACCGCGAATTGTAAGAACTCTATATATGCCACATTTGAAAAATTTGACAAAAAAATTAAAAGAAAAAATGTTATTTATTAAAATTATTTAAGAATATGAAAATATACATTATTCTAACAACTGAAGAACGATATATTTAATAACAACATTATAAAAAAGAAAATTTCAGGTTGCCTCTTCTAACGAAACTACCGCGGGTTATTAACGTAGGATTACTTATCGTTGTTTACTTCTTTTGTATGTATATATGTATATGCATGTGTTATGTACTTGTATATATGTATCTATATATATGTACGTATGTATATATATATATGTGTGTGTGTGTGTGTCAAAATTTTGACGCATTTTGGTACCTTTCTGTTTAACTGTTTACTGTTTGCCCAAGCGATACAGACTGAGTTTGGCGCGCTGCCAAAAATTATAACGCGCGACGACAGACGACAGACGGTTTTATAGTCTGAAATTTTGCTTTCTGGAGGACCGTTATGGAGGAACGTAATCCTACGTTAAAACAGTGCTTGAAATTTTCTTCATATCAGATAAAACCTTTTTTCTGTTTATGGCTCTCCAGTGTATATAGGTATTCCTAAATGGCTCTTAATACTGTTTATTTTAACACACACACCCCTGTTATATAAGATGGATTTTCAAGGTGTATGGGAGTAGTTCGAAAGAGTTATTCTTCATGATATTGAAAAACATATGACAGAGATTTACAAAATGAACAGATATGCATAAAAAATGACAGAAATTGTAAACATAAGGAGGAATTAGAAATTCCTCTCGTAGCCATGGATTTAAATTGTTTTTATGCTGAAGTCTCGAGGTCTTGCACAAGTAACTTGTTTAAGCAGAAACTTATTTATACAAAACAATAGTTTATACGATAACTTTCTAACATGATAATAACAGGAGTAATTTAAATAAAACTTTTATCGTTTGTTTGGATAGCTCTGTGTTTTGCTGAAAAGAATACAACTGCATTAATTTAGTTAGTTTAATTGACCCCCGAGGAATTCCTTTCTTCAATTTGTGGTGGTTATTTAATAAACTTAAAGGAGTGAGCTTTTTGCATTGAATATCGATTTAAGCTAAGTCCTTACAGACTACGCAAGTCATTTTTCTTCCCACGGGCATATGGCTTACTTTTATAAATCTCATTATTCTCAAAAGACGTAAGGCTCTATCTGTTTGAAATTACTTTAAAGAAAACAAGATTTTCACTCATTACTTTGCTTTAATTATCCCCTCTTTCTACCAGGGAGAATTATGTTCGTCTGAACGTTATATCTCGTTCCCCAAGTTGTGATAATTAATTTTACAAAAAAAATCATTATAATGCACAGATATCGAGCGAATGAGATTAAACATTAAGAATATACAAGCAAATTATAATTAATGTAATATTTATGTAAGATAAAATGGTTGTTATGTATAGCATAAAAACGTCATATTTGAAATACCGGGTTGTAAGAGCAATTTTTTAGGTAAATTTGACAAAATAATCCCTGTGATTTGGAACATTGTTGTAAAAGGGATTACATTCATAGTCCCTATCTATGTAATGTATGGACTATGAATAATGTGAGACAAGTTTGTCTCAAATCAGTACATTTGTAATTTTTTTTTAATTTGCATCTGTATAAGCAAGAATGATGGAGTTTTATAATTTTATAAGATGATACGGAAATTGAATACATACCACTAATTTCTCAGACATGTTTCAAGCCATTTCAGAATGCCCTCTCCAAACGGTGTATTATACCCCTCCTGCATACAGTTTAGATCTCTTGAAGATGTTTCCCTTAGATGCCACCTGAAGGCAGTTTAGATTAGGAGCTGCTATATCACCTGATCTAAACTGTCTTCTTTCTCGTAAGGCATAACTATGATGACGGCAACTCTGCCTCACCTTCTCCCTTTCCTTCCACTTTTAGTTCTCCTTAAGGATGCTGTGTACTAACCCTATTGGATTCGCTCACCTCAATGTTAACCTATGGATAAAGTATTCATAAATTACAGCGACCACAGCTTTCGCTTATACGCCTTGTTCAAATTGACGACCGGAAGCTACGGAGCAATACCTGAACACGCAGCCGAGGGTAAATTTCCCAGGTTCGGAATCATTTTGCATTCATGCAGGGCCCGAGGATGCCGGACAGGTTAAAATGTGTCTACTACTTATGGCTACATAAATGCTGATAATCCAATTAAAATAGTATTTTCAGATAACCTGAACTTTTCTGCCCCTTGCAACAGGATTCCCATTATAAATTTCGTTCACCAGAGGAATTTATGAGCATTTAAAACACACTATACCTGATTTTTCCCCCGAAAAATTTAAATTTTAAAATATTATTTGCCTTAAAAAATACGAAAAGGTCCCAAGGTGTAAAATTTCTTTCCCTATTACGGGGTACAATTAAAAAAAAAATCTTTAATTCCAAGTCAGCATTCCTTGGACACATTTTATCCATAGGTTAACATTGAGGGGAGCGAATCCAATAGGGTTGCTACAAAGCAGCCTTAAAATAACTACGTTGACTCGGGTATCGAACACGGGCATAGAATGCGTATGGTAGAAATTAAGCAACTGTGCTAATTAAATGATTAACAGAAATAATGCTCACTTCAGTCTCCTGCCAAGTCTCCTTCAAGGAAGTTTTAATTAAACTTCTAATTTTAAGCTCTGCATAGGCGTTTCGATAAAAAATAAATAATTATGTAAACTGTTATGTAAGAATGGGTGAGACAAGAGAAATACTTTCAGTTCATAAAATATGTACAGCTTTGCTGGGCTCGTTGAGGAAGATCGTAACATTTTAAAAAAAAAACTTTAATTCCAAGTCGGCATTCCTTGGACACATTTCCTCCAAAGGTGAATATTGATGTGAGCGAATCCAATAGGATTACTACACAGCAGCCTTAAAAGAACTACGTTGACTCGGGTATCGAACACGTGCATACTGTTTTTCCGGGCAGATATACTGGCTGGTTCACCTTCAAACAATGTTACGATTTTCCTCAACGAGGCCAGCAAAGCTGTATATATTTTATGAATTGGAAGTATTTCTCTTATCTCACCCATTCTTATATATCAGTTTACATATTTATTTTTATCGAAAGGCTATGCAGAGCTTAAAATTAGAAATTTAATTAAAACTTCCTGGCAGGAGACTTGGCAGGAGACTGAAGTCAGCATGATTACTATTAATCATTTCATTAGCATAATTGCTTAATTTCTACCATGCATATTCCAACTACATCTGCATATAATGCTTTATTAATAGTTTATTTAATGTCGCCATTAATATAATACGGAATATTAATAAGGCATTTTATGCATTTTAATAGAAACAACGTTTTAATTGAAACAATTAGTTCCTTGATTACTGCATGATTTTAGTTTTAATTTATTTATATATAATTTTTTTTTAATTTTAAGACGAAATATTTATTAAAAGAATGTATCAGTGTATATACTTCACCTATAGATTAAATTATACACTCGGGATTTAATTAAAGTTTTATAGGTCAGCGTTCTGATAGTAAGAAATAGAAACGCTTGTTTATCTTGTACGCTGTCACTGGAAAATTAATACAGAAGATTCTTCGAATATACGATATTTTTAGAATGTTATTTCTGCTTACGCAAGATATGTCGGCTTAAAAAAAGTAAAATAAAATATTTTCTTCGAAACTGTAAGTTTTGATTCATATAATGTAAAGTGGTGATTGCCACAAACAGTACGGAATCATTTATTATAAGAAAGGGGAAAATTTTTTCCAATCATCAGTAATATGTAACAATTATTTTGCTTCAAGAAAGATTTGATAAGCGTAAATATTTTTAACATCGAATGCATATTAGCGTTGTTCCGTAGTGTTGAAAAAAAACTCAAGATGTGTTTATTAAGTTCTCGAGAATAAAATAAAAATTAAAAATATCTATATTAGATAAGTTTTCAATATCTGACTGTCCAATCATAGAATAACTTTTAATTACCATCTTTGAAAATATATAAAAATTGCCCCATTTACAATGTAATTGGGATGGTTTAACTCAAAATTAAAATGGCAACGTCAAAGGAACAGTAGATATTCATCAGATTCTGCATTTACTTATTAAAACAGCTAAAACGCTTGAAAATTTATGGCAAGGCTTTGGCAATACTATATATCATAAAACAAAACTTTAGCATCGTTTTTCTCGTTTAAAAATAACTGTTTAGCAGTAGATGGTGGAAAATACATGTGGTCGTGAAAAGAACAGAAATAAAGTTTTATTATATCCATTTTGATCAAAGAAGACATAAAAAAACAATTGAGGGAAACTCGTTACAAACCGAGATGCCTTTAGGCTTTTTTAATGAAATTTTTACGAAGGATTTTGACGTTCTTCCTCGATCTCTGTCTGATCGACGACGTTGACGGAAACGAATATAACACCACTTGAATATTCAAAATATTTTGGATATTCCTCTCCCCCCCCCCCCCGACGAGGCATGTTCCATGAAACAGTTTGTTTGTTTTTTAGTTTCGGCAAATTAGGTTCAACTGAAAGATTTGAATTTAACGTTAGGTGTTGAATAGTGTGAACTCCAAATAGTAAATATTTTGCTCTTGCTATATTTTTGTTCTGTAGTTTTCGGTGGGAGTTCAAGTAATAATTTCTAGTTTCTTATAAAATTTTCCTCGTGTTTTCTGACTCCTGAACCATAGTAATTTATACTCAGTTTAGTACAAAAAAATAGAATTTACAGGACCAGTACCTATAATTTGAAACTATCCATTCCACAGATGCAAATATATCTTATTTATTTGATACACTGAACCTTTTTCAAAGTTACACCTTATAATTTTTAGGGTCAGTGAGGGATATTAATGGACTTACCTCGTATATTATTATCTAGAATAAAAAAATATTTTCCCCTCTGAACGCATGTCGTAAGTTATAGCTTCATTAGTATTAATACTTGATGAAAAGAAACAATGCGATGATAAAAAAGTCACGACACCACGCCCGATGAGGTTAGCTTTCCGAATGCAGTGGGCTCGCAACCCCTCTGTAATATTCACACAGCAGTCGTGGACCATTTATTATCCCTTAGGAATGACATCCTCTTTTTTAGAAGCGATGAAATTTAGTCACATCATTTTCCTTTAAAGATTATACCTTGAGATGTTTCCCATACTTATATTTTTAATTTCCTTTTTCAGTGATTTCTAAGTTGTTACTTACAAACATATAACTACGTTCAGATCAAAATTATACATTTCATTTAAGTTCCACACTTTTAAGAATATTAGGAAAACGAGAGATTTGATATCATAGTAGATGAATGGGATCACACCGAGTGATTGAGATCTTTAAAATTATCAGTTCTTTGCTGTAACTTTACTGTAACTAACACACACACACACACATACATACATATATATATATATATATATATATATATATATATATATATATATACACTATCTACCAATAAGTATTTGGACACCTGTGATAGAAAAGACACAGAAAATTAATTCATATTCAATAGTTGTTAGAGCCTCCACGAAAGGCAATTAAAGCCTCAACCTTCTGGGGCATGCTCTCCACAAGTCCTTGTATGACGGCTAGTAGCCCAGTCAAAATAGGTTTTATGGCTAAAAACAATATGAAAGTTTTGAAAATTGGTGGAGATGTTTGTTTAGACATGCTAATGAACATACTAAAAGTCCCCACCGATCAGACTTGAGCTTTCGCCGCCATCTTGGAAAATGTGTACACTTTTTTGGTTTTTTGAAAATAACATTAAAAATATTGATTTTATAAAAAATAATTAAATACAAAAATTAAAGAGCATTAAATTATGAACAAAAATCATGCGTAACATTTTTTATATGTCTAACAGGAACAAAGATAATTGACTTTGAAAAGAGCGCACTATCACACCTGGGACGCGCAAGCGCGGTTCACCTTCGCGGTGGGGGGAAATACCTGCGCATGTGCATACCATAATTAGCCAAATTAGTTTTACACTAAATGGGAAGGTTTTTTGTATTTTTTCAAATAACTAGGGAAATATTAACTTTACGTAAAAAAGTTTATTTCAAATTTAAAAAAACATTAAATTATGTACAAAAACGATTTTATACATTTTTGTCGTAAACCTAACATGAACGAAGGTATTGACTATAAAATGCGCGTTGATAATGGAGGTAGCTTCAAAGTCTCGTTGCAGGCGCTCTTCTTTGAATTTCTAACCTCTCTCACATTTCGGCATTCTTTAAACACAAGAAAATAGACTTTAATGTTTTTGGCTATGTAGATAATTAATCATTATTAATGTTATACATGAATGTAGTAAACTTGGGGGTATTCACTATCATATTTCCATTGCGAATAATTGTTCAAGCTTACCTACTTCAGAATTTACGTCCTTTTTTCGGTACTGGATTCTCCCCTTCGTGAGACATGTATAGATCGTCTATGGATCCGCTAGTATCCGCCCATTCATCAACTTCTTTCATTCGATCGTCATCATCAACAGGGCTGATGCCATTCTGACATACCCCATTGCAATTATTGCAGGTCGTTGTGCAGTTGATGCCTGCTTTCCGACATCCGCATCTTACTCCACTGCCAGTCTTTGGTTGCAAAACACCATGTTTAAAACTGAATCGGGAGCTACTGCATCCATAGTTGTGATGGACACAAGAATTTTCTCTTGACGCTTCCAGCCCCACTGCTAGTTGGGCCTTTCTTTTTCAAGTGCTCCAAAGTCTTCCTCATTTTAATTTCGATGGCTCGTATTTGAGTGTGTGCGTTTAAGGTTTCTTGCGATGAACCCAATGCACCCTAAGAATGACATTAAAAGATGGAATCCACCAAGCCTCACAATACAACGTGATAGTAATGGATTGGATGTTGCTGCGACTATCTCTCGAGCTTTAATATACAGTGGTTGGTAAAACGTGACTATGCAAGACTTTTGGTGCATTTTAACACACTGATGGGTAGCATATTCCAGCACAGTGAAAATGGTGTCATACTTGCTTGCTGGTAAATTAACAAAAGGAAGGGGTATTACTTTGGTCTTTTCACAAGGCTGGTTTCTGGTTATACAATGGAAAAATCCTTTCCATTCAGGTATCCGTGGAAGACCTAACCACTTAGCACACATCCAGGAGATATCAGATGGCTTAGGCAGGGGTAAATCTTCCGCTAAAGGATTTAAGACATTCAAATTTTGATAGTAATTGTTTTTAACCCAGGCCCTCGAAAATTTTCAAACGTTTCCAGAGGAATGATTCACATTTTGCCTACGGTCGATTTGGATGTAAGTTCGGTTAATTTTTTTATCTTCGTCCCGTGTTCCACTGCTGACGCTGGAGTAAAACAAGCAATGCCCCCCCCCCCCCATGCTTTGAAACGTATTCAAGCCATCGATTGTCGACACATTGAAATCTGTATTGCCAAATACGAATTGGCAGAATGATCCCTCACGCATTTGGGGTTGCGGATGATTTATGGCTGACTTCTCAAATGTTTGGGCTTCATAGTAAGAAGAACAAAATCCCAAATTCGAGAGCATTGTTATTAAATTCTTGGAACAGAACTTTTTGTACAAAATTAAAGCAAGACCATTGAGCAGAAGAGACATAAATGATCGTGACCTTAGCGCTGATATAATGACGTGAGCTATTGAAGTGACTTTTTTTCCGCCTTAGCAGTCTTTTTTTTAATAATCAAGTGCTCCAAAAAAGATTTTAGGCTTTCTGGAATGCCCTTGTTCGCATCTCTGAAACAGTTATCACTTGGAGGGTAGCAATGAGTGTCATAAACTGGTGTCTGGATAGCTTCTTTTATTATGGCTGCAGCAGTTTGTACTATTCGTAGACGCTCCTCACGATCATTTCGTATCCTTTTGTCGTACCAAGAGTCTGATAAGACTCTCATTCCAGTATTACATAAACATATGACAGTAAATTTTTTGGAGTTTGAAGCAAAAATAATGCCATCCCCGTATTTTTGGTTCAACTTATTTCTCAAAGTGATGGCGTCTAGAACTAGCCCTGTAATTTGAGATTTGAGTTCGGGTAGTGAGAATTGACAGTCGTCATTATTATCAAGGAAGAAGGATATTTCGTCTACAGCTGCTGAGACGTAATCTGACTCAGACCGCCCTGTCTTTCTGATTGGTGCAGTGTGTAGAAAAAAATCATGAAGCAATCTTTGTGATAAATCGCATCAGCTGCAACTAAATCAGCAACGATTATTATACGACACTGAACTTCCTCTCCCCACTGGTCATGTCTATTCTCTGCAGCTTCAAGAACTTTGTTTTTCATTTTGAGACTCCTAAATTCGTATATAGTTCTTCGTCTGTCAGTTGGTTTTTTCTTTTGTCTTGCTTTGAATTCTTCGTCTATCAATGCCGTACAAAAGAAATATTTTGTTCGAAAATCGAACTGAGGTAAAAAAGATCGTAAACTTACCGCGCGCTCTTCACTTTGGGATGTTCACGCGATTTCTGCATTTCTATTTAAAACAACTTTTATACTTCCTGGTCTGGTGTAATTTCTCCGACACAACGAATGAACCGAAACAGATTTTAAATGTTTCAGCTGTTCATGCTTATTGTCTTTTCTTTGGACACTAGCTCTCTTTAAATCGTCGATCCCCTTTTCTCCTACATTCACGAAATCATCATTTGACATTAATTTTTTACATATAAAACATAGTTCCGTATCAGCCATTGTTCACAGACGCACACGGAACGGTGACTAACTATTAACTGGCTAAGAAAATACTAGGGTAAGACCGATTTGGCGCCTTACGGTATGCACATGCGCGTGTCTTCCAACCATCGCGATGGGCACCCACGCATGCGCGTCCCTGGTGTGATAGTGCGCTCTTTCCAAAGTCAATTATCTTTGTTTGTGTTAGATTTATAAAAAACACATAATATGTTTTTGTGCATTGTTTTTGTAGAAGCTACCTGCATTATCAACGCGCATTTTATGGTCAATATCTTCGTTCCTGTTAGGTTTACGACAAAAATGTATAAAATCGTTTTTGTACATAATTTAATGTTTTTTAATTTTTGAAATAAACTTTTTTTACGTAAAGTTAATATTTCCCTAGTTATTTGAAAAAATGCAAAAAACCTTCCCATTTAGTGTAAAACTAATTTGGCTAATTATGGTATTCTCATGCGCAGGTATTTCCCCCCACCGCGATGGGGAACCGCGCTTGCGCGTCCCAGGTGTGATAGTGCGCTCTTTTCAAAGTCAATTATCTTTGTTCCTGTTAGACATATAAAAAATGTTACGGATGATTTTTGTTCATAATTTAATGCTCTTTAATTTTTGTATTTAATTATTTTTTATAAAATCAATATTTTTAAAGTTATTTTCAAAAAACCAAAAAAATGTACACATTTTCCAAGATGGCGGCGAAAGCTCAAGTCTGATCAGTGGGGACTTTTAGTATGTTCATTAGCATGCCTAAACAAACATCTCTACCAAATTTCAAAACTTTCATATTTATTTTAGCCATTCGTCAAAATCGGGTCGATTTTGACTGGGGTATAGGGGAATTTTCTTCCACTCGGCTTGGAGAAGACATCTAAGTTACTTCACCGATTTTGAACGGTTGTTGCACCCCTCAATTTGGCGATCCAACTCATGCCAGAGGATCTCGATAGTGATCAGGTCTGGGCTCTGGGCAGGCCAGTCCATTCGGTTAACTCCATTATCACCATACCAATCCGTGGCGGACCTCGCAACATGACAGCTGGCGTTGTCGTCCCGGAAGTAACATGGGTCTAACCCGTAAAACTGCTACAACGTAGGAAGCACACTGTCATCCAAAATAGTGCAGTAGGCATCGGCGTTGTTCTTACCATGAACTGGGACCAAGGGTCCCAGTCCATACCAGGAGAAACACCACAAGACCATAATTCCACCTCCGCCGAACTTTACTGTAGGCACAATGTATTCTGGCAGGAAGTGTTCTCCAGGCAGACCCCAGACCCAGACCCTGCCATCCGAACGGTAAAGGATGGACCTTGATAAGTCGCTCCAGAGAATCCGTTCCCACTGATATACGATCCACTTTCGACGTGCTTTGCACCACATTAACCCAGCAGCGCGGTTGAACTTTGTGATCAAAGGATTATGAGCGGCAGGACGACCATGAAAACCAAGGAGATGTGCTTCCTTACGGATAGTATTCCTTGAAACAACACTCCCGGATGCCTGTTCAAACTTCTGAAGTATGTGGGCCTTTGGTTGGGTGCGGTTCTTCCGAATTTCTCTGGACAGCACCCGTCGGTCATCCAGTTTCGTGGGTCTGCCGACTGGAGGCACATTCCGACAATCACCGCTCACCTTCCACTTCTGAATCACATAGGCCATGGAGTATGTGACAGTGCACTGTCTTTTGGATAATTCAACTCACTAGATATGTCCCTTAACGATCAGCCATTTCTGTCATACCCGACGATTACACCTTTCCCAAAATCAGATAATTCTGCACTTTGTGGCATCTTGCATGCGACTAATGACAATGCTTTTTCCTACACGATATTTAATGGCGGACGGCGTGACGTATATCAGGACCGCAGACATCGCCATTTGCATGAGTGTCCAAATACTTATTGGTAGATAGTGAGTGTGTGTGTGTGTATATATATATATATATATATATATATATATATATATATATATATATATATATATATATATATATATATATATATAATAAATTAAATACTAGGCCCTCCATTCTATCAGTTAAATTCCCTTTCCTAAATCCAATCCCCAGTAACATTACTTTAACGCTTTAAAAACCCATAGCAACAGAACTTCCCATAAAATAGCAAACGTTGCATTTCTACACGTGTATACGTCCCGAGAAAGGCGTGAGTTCGCATTGCCAGCCCGAAATTCCGCTGACATTTCAAAACAACAGCCACATGTACCTCGCTTCTAGCGCGTAAGGTTGAAAGGTGATGTTGCACTTCGCTCCGAGCATCTGAAATGAAAGGACGTATGTTACTATCGCTCCTAATAAAATGATTCGACCCGACTGCTTCAAAATTTAAATTCTTTCAGGCTGAGTCTAGCTCCAGCCATGTAAATTTGAGCTAGTTTTCCTTTTCAGGTTGCATTTTAAGAACGAGATGTAATGATTATATTACATATATCTGTCACAAAAAAATATATGCACCCAGAAGGAAATGAGCTACTATCACGAAACTTAACATGTATGTAGTATATGAGGAGATAAACAAATGATTACAAATTCAGAAGAAAAGACAGTTTTATTAAGAAGATATGGCATTAAAAAGGTTACAAATCAGTAAGTAGTAAATCCACCTCTGGCAGCTATACAAGCCGAAACACAGCTTGTATGATGTCCTGTGGAAGATCATGCCATAATCTTTGCAACTAGGAAGTTAATTCACCAGTATTACGGGACGGTTGTAATTGCTTTCCAAGCACGTCCCAGACGTTCTCTCTTGGCGAGAGGTCTGATGACCTGGAAAGCCATGGGAGTACGTCATATCCTTGAAAACATTGTTGGGAGAGTCACGCAGTATGTGGACGAGCGTTGTCTTGCTGATAAATGACACCTGGGCGACTTGATAGCATAGGCAGTACGACTAGCGGTAAAATCTCGTCCACGTAACTGCGTGCCGTCAAAGTGCAATGAAGGACGACTAGAGGTCATCGTGTGTCCCAACAAATCTCTCCCCACACTGTCACACCTTGTGTAATCGCTGTATGCCTCTCGACAACAAATGCCGGATCGGACCGCTGACCTGGCCGCCTCCACACGCGTATGCGCTGATCATCAGCACTGAGACTGAATCGGGATTCATCGCTGAAGATCACACGCCTCCAGTCGGTCACACTCCAGTCGGTCCAGTCGTCTCCGAATGGTTTCCCTTGATACCACCGGATGTCTGGAAGGTGGTAAATGGCGTCGAACAGATTCTACCGACGTTGTTGGTTCGGATGTGGCCGCTTTTATGATTGCGCGATCCTCGCGCATTTGTGTTCCTGGGACGCCCTGACCCTCCGCGACGGTAGACTATACCTTCTGTGATCCATTGTTTTCGATACCGAGCAATTACGATATCGCTCCAACCAAGGTGGCGGCCGCCGATACGCCTGTTCGACCAACCTGCTTCTCTGAGGCCTACTATACGTCCCCTCTCAAAGTCCGACAATTGTTCGTACTGTCGCCAGTTACGTCTAAGAGGCATCTCTAGTCACAATACCGTCCATCCAAGTCGGCAGGTTTGTTTAAATAACCCTGTGGCACGAGCAATCATGCTTTGAACTCTCCCAGCTGCGCATCTCATATGCGCATAGCGCGCTTACCTTTGTTTCATAGGCGTCGAAATTTTAATCATTTGCATATCTCTTACCAGACTACATTCCTGCCAAGTTTCGTGATAGTAGCTCGATTTCTTCTGGGTTCATATATTTTTTTGTGACAGAGTGTATATATGTATGTCTATATATATATATATATATATATATATATATATACCGGGTGGCCATAATTAAACTGACAGTGCTCACAGTGTTCTGTAGCGCGATCTATTTGCGAGAATGACGCCACATTTTGTAGGAAGATTAAACAAGACGGGGGACGAAGGATTCCGCGAAAAAATAAATTAGTTCCAAAAGACACCGCTAGGGGAATATTTGGCGCTGTGTAATAGAAAATAGAGTGTTAACAAATGCAAATTAATACGGAATAAAATTACCTTTTATTATGCACATTTTCTTAAAATGACAAAGCTGTTCAACATGTGCCGGAATGACAAAGCTGTTCAACATGTGGCGATATTTCTCTCCGGTAACAGAACAGGCTTCCGGTCCTGTCGGGGTAATGTTCTCATAGAAGAATGGACCTACGATAAATTCCGCTGTGAACCCACACCAAACAGTTAACTTTGGTGAATGTAAGGGAATTTCTGTGACTGCATGTGGTGATTTGTCATCCCAAATTCAGCAGTTCTGGGTATTCACAGTTCCATGCAGGTAAAAGTGGGCCTCGTCTCCCCATAAGATTTTTCACGGCCAAGCATCATCCACCTCCATTCTGGCAAGAAAGTTGAGAGCAAAAGTCAATCGCTTATCATGGTCGGGGTACAGTAACTCCTGTACACGGCTGATCTTGTACGGATAGAAGTTGATAATCTTTCGTAAGATTTTCCATACCGTACTGTAAGGCATATCCATATTCCGAGCTAATCCACGAGCGCTAGAGGTGGCAGCAATATTGTCTGGTCCTCTGTCGACAATCGCCGTGGCAACTGCTTCGATTGTATCCTGTGGTACAGGCTTTCGTCCTCTGCCTGACTGAACCTTCAGAGAACCCGTTTTCTCAAACGTCGCAACCATTGCTTTTAGCCCATTAACTGACACAGGACCGTTACCTTTACGCATTTTTTATGCGTTCTAAAAGCACGAAGAGCGGCTGACGGGTTGCACTGGTTGAGGTAAAAGAATTTGACCAGTAACGCACGCTCGACTAAAGAAGGAGACATTGCACATAAACTTTCAATCCGATTGATTCGAAACGTAACACATTGCCTTTTAAAACCCAAGCAGCTGGCACTGTGCCAATGGATGCAACGTGAAATTTGAATAAAGAACTTCTTCTGCTCAGCGTACGTGATATTGCAGATCACGAGACTTTATCGGTGTTTATGTAGATTTTACGCTTTTTTAAAAGTGTTGCCATATTGCACTTGAACTAAATAAGAAAATGTGCATAATAAAAGGTAGTTTTATTCCGTATTAATTTGCATTTGTTAACACTCTATTTTCTATTACACAGTGCCAAATATTCCCCTAGCGGTGACTTTTGGAACTAATTTATTTTTTCGCGGAATCCTTCGTCCCCCGTCTTGTTTAATCTTCCTACAAAATGTGGCGTCATTCTCGCAAATAGATCACGCTACAGAACACTGTGAGCACTGTCAGTTTAATTATGGCCACCCGGTATATGTGTGTGTGTGTACAATGAATGCTTTTCTATGTAATCTATTTGATACGAATTAGGTTTCTGTCTGGTATAAAAAAGCAGTAATCCTCATTCGGGTTTTATAAAAAAACGCAGCGTACGTTGCAAAGACTTATAACGTTCGTCGCTCAATTGCAAAGACTTTTAACGTTCATTGTCCAGAGGCGGAAAACCTTGTATTTACGCGAGACTTTAAATGAAACTATTTTAGATGAAAGCATGCAGCATCAATTGACTCAATAAACTGCAAATGGTGTATTGAGCACCAACAGGATAAAAGAGAAATGTTGGTTCATGTCCTAAACCTCACTCTCAAACAAGCCTAGGGTGGTTTGATGCAGTAATCATTTATCGTCTATCACTTCGGTGGATAAGTTTTTTTGCTTTTGGAGATGCTAAACAAATTATCCTCCCCCCCCCCCTCGAATGCGTTTCGAAAACTGTGAAATCACGAAAGATTGTATCCTGTATTTGAATTGGACTCTTGCTTTAACTGGCTCTACGACTTAATGGTATAAACCTGAAGAGAAAATTTCAGTAATTTTCTACTTGAGCTATTAAGGAACAGTAGATATTTTTTGTGTAGTTCCTTATCTTATTCAACACGATAATACCTCCACAGCAAGATGCATTGAAAAGGATTTCATAAACATGTGTGGAGGAATTAATTTGCTCATACAAAACCCTGACTTCAAATCTACTGAAAATTTGAGAAGGAAAAACTTTGGAAATAACACATCTTTACTTCGCCAGGTTGTTGAGGTTTGGAAGTGTCAGTTCCATTCTAGCCAATGTCTGCAGGTCATGACATTTGAAAGAATAACTCTAAACCGCTAGTCAAACTTTAGACAAAAGTTCACCATAGAGAAAAAAATATATCCTGGCCAACATACTACATCGTTTCCCTCGAAATGAAAATACGAATTTTATGAAGGTATATACTGTTAAGGCTGCCCACGGACTGCGGACTTTTCTTGAGATTTTTTTTTAAAAATTGTACTCCGTCATAGAGAAAGAAATTTTACGTCTGTGTACATTTTTCGTTTTAAATAAATGCAATTAATATTTTTTAATTTAAATTATTCGGGGGAAAATCTGGTATAGTGTGTTTTAAACTCTCATAAATTCCTTCGGAGGATGAAATTTATAAAATGAATCTTGTAGCGCTTTGCAGAAAAGTTCAGGCTATCTGACAATACCAATTTTATTTGATTATCAGCAATTATGTACGTGTAAATAGTTGACAAAAATATATTTTAAATAAAAAATTTGGGGGCAGCGCTTAACCCCCCTATAGAGAGAGAGAGCCATTACAATCCCTCAAAATGTCAATCCTAAGGGGGGGTGGAATTCTCGAACTGTCAACTGGACTCCTCCCACCACAAGAGTCTGCAAGAAGAGGAAAAGGGAAATACGATTTTTTTCTTAGTACGTAGCAGCCTTAAACGGATTCTTAAGAGAAATTTTTTTAGCAAAGGAAGAAATAATAAAATAAGTTGGTAATGTTTAAAAGTTTTTATCATTAAATAGCTTTTTTTATTCTTCTAATTTCATATTTATAAAAAAAGTTAAATGTATGTGAAAAGGAGTTAGTTTAATCGGTCAGCACAAGTTTTTAATTTAATGTTTTTACCCTTGAGAATAAATATAATCAATAAAATAGTTTTCATTAATTTTTTCCCAAAAATAGAAAAAATATCCGCGTTTAATCCGCTACTTTATCGTATTTAAAAGTATTTGAATTGATTATTCAGCTTCATAACATGGGTAGATTTATTAACTAAATTTCAGGATGCATGTAAAAAAAAAATTCTCTTTTAAAGAAAATTTCGATTGTATAACTATAGATATTTAATTGAATACAAAAAAAAAGTTCCTCTATTGATTTAAAAATTTTAATTACTTTCAGATTTACATTGTTCCGAAAATCAACAAAAAAAGAACCCATTAAAAAACCGCATTACAAGACGACTGAAAAAAAAATTTAAAAGATTCTGAATTTATTCGCAGATAATAAGAAATTTATTTCTTTTTTTCTCCTCCTCGTCTTTAGGGCCTTAATTGATATTATGCTAAAAAGTAACAAGCGGAAAGAAAGCAAAAACTGCCCATAAAAATATCCCTGAATACAATATGTTATTCAACTCGGTAAAAGAGAATTAAAGAAAAATGGTTATCAGTGCATGCAAAATTAATGTATTCACAGATTATGCATTTCTACTTAATTACTAAACAACGATAAAACTTATATCGAGTCAGATTTTTTTTTCTTTCTCTTTTAAAGAGGCTAAGGTAATACATGAATATTAATGGTTGTCAAGAGAAGAGAGGAAAAGTATTCAAAGATAAATTTGTGCATTATTTTAACTTTCTGAATGTGGGACTTTAGGTTTTTGTTGTATTTCATGATCTGTTTTGGTTACTTTAAATGCAGAATATATGAAAATATAGGCAACTAAACTCTCTTTAATAACTACTTTAAAAATTAATTAGTCTGATAACAGAACGATGCAACTTTCTGAATTGGGGAATTAAGGATTTTATTGCACTTTAAAATATGTTTTGGTTACTTAAAGCACAGAGTATATGAAAATATAAGCAACCAAACTTTCTTAAAAGCCACTTTCAAAAGAAACTAATCAGAAAGCAGAACGATGCAACTTTCTGAATGAAAGATTGGAAGGTTTTATCACACATTATAATCTGTTTTGGTTACTTAAAGCACAGAGTATATGAAAATATAAGCAACCAAACTTTCTTAAAAGCCACTTTCAAAAGAAACTAATCAGAAAGCAGAACGATGCAACTTTCTGAATGAAAGATTGGAAGGTTTTATCACACATTATAATCTGTTTTGGTTACTTAAAGCACAGAGTATATGAAAATATAAGCATCCAAACTTTCTTAAAAGCCCCTTTCAAAGGAAATTAATTAGAAAGCAGAAGTAACAGGCAACTTTCTGAACTGGGAACCTACGACTTTATTGTATTTTATAATCTGTTCTGGTAACTCAGAGAGCAGAATATATCACTATCTAACCTTCCAAGCTCTCTTAATAACTACTTTCAAAAGAAATTTGTCAGATGCAGAAGTACGATGCAAGCATAATTATTTTATATAGATATTCATAAAGTCACAATATTGAACAATAAGTGGTAGAAACAAAAAAATATAAATTCCTCTCTTTAGACAACTATATAATCTAGAGTTTCAAGGCTTTTTTCCTATATATGTTTTTTTTCTGCATTTAAGAATCGACGTTATTTGAACTCTTATAACACATTGCAAGAGTTTTTTTTTCTAGGCAGTTAGGGTCATTTCCCAAAATCTTAAAAAAGTATGAAAAATGGTTGATAAACTCTTAAATGTATCACTCGTGATCAGTTCGATAATAGTTGCCAAAGCCCCTATTTTCCACATCATTAACAATGCATTAAGAGGTGTGTTAGCTCAGTAACCTGTAGAACATTTTAAAACATTCGAACTCCTTGTAAAACATTCTAGGACAGGGATGGCGCATGTTTTAATTATTCAGAGCTTACGCTTCAAATATCTGTTATCAATCCTTGTCTCTAGAATTTTTGCTCATTAAATAATAAGCATTGCAGATTAGATCTTTTATAGGTTGAAAAATGTTTTCATGTTTTTAATTTAGTAGGTCATATTAGCACCTTACTTTTCATTGAACTATATTTGTTTTTATCTAACATAAAGCACTCTACCTAGCACTAAAATTGAGGCAATGAAAGTACACTCTTAACTTCTGTTTTTCCTAGGTTCAATAGTTATGCTAAAGATGTCTAGTTTGCTTGTTCAGTAGTTATGCTAAAGATGTCTAGTTTGCTTGTTTGTTTGTACTTTATTGCTGAACTTCAAGTATAGTTACGCAAGACGACACTGTGAGAGAAACTGTAAAAAGGGAAAAAAACGTAAACTGAAAAAAATGTTTCTAAGGACCATAGGAGAGAGTTATCAAGTTCAGTTCGTTTGTTTTTTAAAACAGTTGAGAAGGATGGTATAGTTGGAGGATTCAACAATAAATCAGCTATCTTCATGAGTAGTAAAATCCGAGTCGAAGTAAAGAGTTTTTGAACTGTAATTCAAGCTTGTACTGTGTATATAAGCAATTTTCTTCTGTTATAAGTAAAGTTCTTGTTGTTGTTCCTAATGTCCCCTGGCCGGAAGTTTCAGACCAGGACCATATAGGCTTCGGGCTCAGTATTGCGGCTCCGGTTTATGACAGCACCCCAAGGGTTGGAGTCCGATTTGGTGCTATCCCAATTTTCACCGAGTTCCCCCAAGGGTGACATATGGAGGGATCATACCTTCCCCAACCACTGACCTCATCGAGGGACTTTCCAGTCTACGAATTTAACGTGCCCATATACGGCCCAGACACGATGGTACTTAACGGCGCTTGTCGGAATTCGATCCAAGCACCATCAGTACCGAAAGACGACGCGCTACCTCGGGCCCTAAGAGAAGTTCTTAAACCATGGTACTCCAAGATTTCAAGACTAAACACCCTCACGAGGGCATTATAAGCGAATTGTTGTTGTGAATGGTGACTGTATTAAGAAAAAAGAAAAGTGATGCATATTGAATTTTTGCAAACATCTTCAACCCCATGAGTTTAAAATGTACCTTAAGAAAGGTAAAATTGCATTTAAATTTTTGGAAAGCAAAAATAACAGGAACTGATTATTTTGTTGGTTTTTAGAGCAACCGTCATCAGAGTCGCTCAAGAACTACTAATGCTTAATGTTAAAGACTTTATAATGTTAAGGATTTTACCACAAACGAGAATACAGCTTTCCGTAACACATATTTAGGTTTTTACTCGGCTGGTGGATCTAAAGTTGCCGGTGAGGAAGTACCGATTGCTTAGAAGTTAATACCGCTGGCCTGTCAAAAAGGACTGGGACAGAGTCCTAGAAAGGGAGAAATTCAAATAGCCAAATTAACTTGCGCCATACTAACATGCGTTGGGATGCTTTACATTACCTACTCGTTATTAGTGCTTTTTGACAAACAAAACTCAAAATGAAGATCAACTATATCTTATTAACAAGCGCATATTATTGTCTCGTGCAGCTCACTCATCCAAATGTAATTGTCGTCAGAATGTTTCAACTGCTTTATTGACCAGAGTAATCCCTTTTCTTTATAGTTCGTATGAATATTAACATTGTCTCCTTGAACGCATGTTTGAAAAAAATTATTAAATTGAAAAATTAAAGTTTTGTTCGATGTTTATCATCTTTATTTATTTTGTACTCTTCGAAATTACAATGAAAGCTCGCAATAATGAATTTAAAAGAAATAGTTTAAGTTAATAAAGTCTCAACCCTCCCGTAATATCAGTTGGAATCGATAATGTATGGCTGAGTTTAAGCCCTCATAAAAATGCCAATCTAACTTCAGAAGAACTAATTTCTACTCTCTTATTTCTAGAACTCAGGGAATCTAACTTCTTCTTTTCCTGCTTGGGGTTCTCGAATCTCTATTATGTGGGGGAGTATGTGAGCTTCATTGAGGCAGCGCATCAGATGACTTTAAAACATTCTACTTTAACTGTACACGATTGATTTTTTTCTATTTGTCGGTATTTTCCGGGGGGGGTATACTTATTTCATATGTCCTTTTTATGTTTTTAAAAATAGCAACGGTATCTCTAAAATTGGGTTGTTGAGGGGGTGGAATGTTTTCACTACTGCTCTTTCATTCCTTTGTCTCTTCTGTCATTCTGTCTACAGTTGCCACTGTCGACAATGGAACTTGTATATTGCATTCTATTTTTAAACTGTGTTGCAATACCATTTATATGTCACACATTTTTCCTCTCAAAAAATAGCAAATACGAGAGGAAATCAATTTTCTTTTTCTTCTTATTAGCTTGAAAAAATACTTATGATCAGAATTTTAGCTGAGCTAACTTAAATTATTCAATGTTTTTTTAAACTAAAACTTTTCAAGGATTTAGAAACTGTGACTTTTTTAACTGTGTATTATTGTATAAAGGAACGTGTGATAAAAGAATCTATAAAAGAAGTTCGACTGTATTAATTAGCCATCTATTATAGCGAAAATAATTCGTCTTTACTGAAAACAAGCTAAAAATATTCAGACATAAATAAAAATACATATTCAGGTAATTCAGCATGAAATTTTAAGAGGTTAATAGCTAAGAAAATTTTTTTAGGTTTTTCATCTTAAAGATTCATTTCCTGTAAATCAATAAAAAAATATTCCTCAAATAGAAAAACTCAAAATCTAAAAAAAAACTCACAAAATTCTATTTTTTCATATTTTTGAGAACACTAATATATATATGCTTTTGTTCTTTAATCAAGGAAAAGATATTCAGAGAGATTTTTTAGCCATTGCCATAAACGAAAATTGCTTCTGGAAATTTTTTATGATTGTTCATGCACATTTTCATTTCTATTAATAAACATTTAAAATAAGAGTTAAAGAAAAAAAATTTATTATGAGATTATTAACTACCCTCAAAATAATAAAATACAGTTCATAATTGCAAATAAAAGAATACTCAATAAAAATAGATTTTTTCATCATCTTAAAAAGTTTTCAATGGCTTGTACAAACCAGGTTTACCTAAAATTAAATAGCTCTTCAAAGTACGATAACGGTAAAGAATAGTTTAATAAATCAGGAACCATAGAATATCGTCTGTAAACTTAATTAATGTTCTTCTTGAAAAACTAAGAATTTTTTTAATAAAGATCCTACGCTTAAGTTCTTTTAATTTTCCTTATTGTTTTAAGAAAAATTTTGCTTAAAAAATTTTTTATGTTTAAAAATCAATATGAAGATCCTAAGACAGCAAAAAGTTTTTCATTTTTTTTTCTTTTCCTTTCTTTGAAAAAAGTACAAGATGTATCCGTTAATATTTTCTGTTTTACATAGAAACAATTTTCGCATGCAAAATAAACATGTAAAGATATTAGACTTTCAAAAGTTTCTAACAAAGCGACGTTTCAAGGGAGGAAATTTTAAAACGTTTGAAAAAGAAGACAGATATTATGAGCATAAAGCTAAATTTTGAAATGAAATAAAGCGAAGGGAATTTAAAATTAGCTCTTACTTAAAAATTAATGTGTGTATATATTTTTATGGAAGAAATATTACTTTCCTCTGGGGAACATATATTGCAAAAAACATACATAAGTTTAGTTAAACATACATATGCATAAAAACATACCATAAGTTTGTAGCTAGCTACATTTCGAATGCAGCCTCCTCTTCAGTAGCCAAATGAGAAGGTTTCTTTAAATTTCCCATCAATGAGCATAACAGATACGAGTTAAAGAAATAAATTTCTAAGTCTTCTATTGCCTCCTTGTAATCTGGCTGTAAATTTATTTTTCAAGATGCACGTTTCCTCTCAACTCCTGTTCGATTTCTAAACTGCATTATTTAGAAAAATCTTTGAAACTCGTAATACTCTGACTTTAGTGGATAACAGCAGTTCTGCCCCATATAATCCACCAGTTTGAAGGGCAATAATGTACTAAATTTTTCTTTATTTATTTTGTCTGTTAGTTTCTTGCTCCCTCCATCTTACTTATTTTATAGTTTCTTCTTATTTTTTCCTTCTTTCTGAAAGTTTGGCAAATGCAAGTCAAAACTCTCATTAATTTTTAAGTTCTCACAGGCTTTTATGTTTGCAATTAAGTTTGCTTTCACGTCAAATTTGATTGTTATTAAGCTCATTTCTAACATTTTATTAAAGTTTATTATCCCAAATAGTTTGTTTATTCAAAAAATTAAGTCTATTTTTGCAGCTAAAAGGGTTGGTTGAAAGACGGTTTCCTGACTTTTTTTTTTGATAAGTGGTCCCTAATCAACAAAATGTTAAGAACCAGGCGATGGGCGAATGGCTAGGGCACTGGAATTCGGTACAAGAGTCTATGGGTAAAGTCCCAGTGTTGGCATAGATATTTGTACCCGATGAGAATCGGCTTGAAATTGTAAATACCGGTCTAATTAGTCCTTGTGCAGTAAAATATGACCGTAGAGCTCTGAACCAACCACTCGCTTCCTCTGATTCACGGTAGGAATGTGAAGCAATTTTAGCTGCTTTTCCATACGAACTCAAGCTGTACAAATCTCTCTTGAAATTTACTATGCTAAATAAGCAGCAACTTTACAAGAATTTCCCGCCTGATGATGGCCGAATGGTTAGGACGCTGGTATTCGATGCCAGAGTGTATGGGTGAGTCCCTCTCTTTACAAGGAAGCCGTTCAGAAGCTGCAATTCAGGCCATTACTGACTATACTCTATACCCATCAGAACTCAAGTTTGAATGTAAACAGCATATAGACTCATTTCTCAGTACTGGAAGAGAGATCGTCCTCCAATGTATTCCTAAACATTGCGGCATTTATAGTAATAAGCAAGCCGACTTATTGGCTAAGGAGTCTTCAACGCTACATCTACCTTGTCTCTAAACTCCTCTTCGAAATGTCAAGCGACTTCTCAGAGGCAATATCCGTCACAAAAGAATTTCTACTCTTAAAGAGTTAGCTGATGGAAAATCTTGGGCTTCTCTACTTAATAACCAGAGAATTGCTCAACTTTCCCTCCTCCCCAGAGTCGAGGGAGTGGCGTGTTTTAGAGTCATCACCGGACATGATTACTTGCAGGCCCATCTATATAGAATTAAACTAACCAATTCTCCATTCTGCCCACTCTGCATACTGTGCACATGTCATCACCGGACATGATTACTTGCAGGCCCATCTATATAGAATTAAACTAACCAATTCTCCATTCTGCCCACTCTGCATACTGTGCACATGACTGGGGTGCATCTTTTCAGTTGCCCCTCCCTACTTGACGTTCGCTCTTGTGATAACTTGGGAGTGGAGAACTCCCAAAGGGGGAGACCCTTTGTGAAGCCACCTCCCTGTTCAATTGGACTGCAAGACGCCTTACGTCTGAGAAGACGATGGAGGTTGTAATTAAAAAAAAAGAATCAGTTTAAAACTGTAAATGTCTAATTATCCCTAATCTCACCAAAAAAATGAGCGCAGAGGTTTCAGTTAACCAACCAACAAGCATTTCCCTGTTCAAAAATCACGGAAACACCAAAGAAATAGTTGTAGTATTAATGAACTCAGTGAGGTTTCCATGAACGCTTTTTCTTGGTAATTCCATTGTCCTCTTCCAGCCTTTAGTACTACTTGTCGCTTTTGATGTGCTAAATTTAGCTGCAAAACTCTTTACGGGAATGATACTCAAATGGCGTCGTATGACTAGAACCAAGTTGGAAAGCGGAAAGTTCCCGTTCACGTGACATATCCGTGTAAGCAAAATGATGAAAGGTAAAACATTTCAGCTTTACAAACCTACCACTCTTAGCGCACTTTCGCATGATAAAGGCAGCTTTTTATATAAATATTTGATTGGGTACGACCACACATTTGATGATATAGTGCATTTGAACAAGCATATTTGCTCATTAAAAAAAGTAGTCTCTTAAATGTATAGTTGATTTCCTACTACTTTTATATTATACATTAAGTCTCAAAAATTGTTCAAACGCCCTTATTTTTTTTAACTAACTAAATAACATATTTGGAAACATGCGTGTGTTCTTCAACTAGATACTAATGAAATATTCTAATTATTCAGCATCATTTCCTTGAGATATCTCCATTTAAGAGATTAAAAAATACTCAGAACGTATCAAAGATTCTATATAAAAACAAAGTATTTATTCCAAGCAATTCTGTGTAAATTTTTGAGAGGTTAATTACTTCACAATTTTTTTTCTGTGGATCATCTCAACGATTCATTTCCTGTGAAAGGACAAGAAATATATATTAATCAAAAGCAAAGTAAGACAATCCATGAAAAATTGGAGCTAAATTAAACTTTTTATGTGGCTGATGGCTATAAAAACATTTTTTTTTACATTTTATTCTGTTAAAAGTCATTCATGGATTTATTTCTCTCCCTGGCTTAGAAAAGAATTCTATTTTTAAGCTTGTTTATGCATATTTTCATCAGTGTTTTTGGCAAGTTTGAAAGAGACCTATAGAAAAATTTCTTAAAATGTATTCATAGATTAATTGCTTTCAGAATCATGAAATTAAGCCTTATAATACCGTTTTTAAAAAAAAGTAAATATTAGATACGGGAAGTACAATGATGTCCCCGACAAATTTGACATTTTAAAAATTTATTTGTCGATGCTATTTTATATATTGTATAACGTCAAAGAGTTAATCAAAATTTATCCTTCTGTACACATCAAAATTTTAAAAAAGAAATTCTTTAATATTTATTTACCTTTTTATAGTTCATTTATAGTTACTTCTACAATAAAGAAAGAAAAGGAATAAAAAATGTCAAATGTCCAAACAGTTTCAAAATAAATCACATAGAACATAGCATAGGACAGTATAAGAATATATCTATGGTGCCCAGTGTAAAGAAGTCAAGAAAAGTGATTTTTAGATATTTGTTAGTATTGATAAAAAAAATCTTTTGACTTGTATAAAAAGCTTAAGTCTATCAATTTTGTATACAAAAGTACAAGTTTTGTGTACAAAAGACTCAAGTCGAAATTACATTTCTGCGATTGGTACAAAAGCCAATCACTTGGTTTATTTAAATCACTGTTTTTGACTTAAGCCCTTTATACCGGGCACCATAGATATGCCCTACGGAGAACATATAAATCTCATAATGCATTGACAGTATGGAACACAAAGAAATGGTTCCACTACCTATGGGTACCTTCCAAACCTTTATTTATTCAAATCCCCATTACTACAGGAGTCACAGTTATTTTCAGGCCCGGGGTAGCCTAGTGGTAGCGCGTTAGCTTTCGGCACTGAGGGTGCTCGGATCGAATCCGGACAAACGTCGCCAAATACATCCGGGCCAAGGCCGGATATGGGTACGTTATATCCTTAGACCGGAAAGTCCCTCTAGGAGGTCATAGGGGGGAGGGTACGACCCCCCCCCCCAATATGTCGCCTCTGGGGGTGCTCGGTCAAAATTGAGGTGGCACCTAGCTAAGACGCACTCCGACCCTTGTGGTGCTATTATAAAAGAGCTGCACACATCAGCCCACAAAGCTTATATGAACCTGGTCTGGAACTTCCGGCCAGGTGGCATTAGAAACAACAACACAGTTATTTTGACTGGACACGACCTATTTGCAACCTACCTATCCCAAACACCAGACTTTTCATACCCTATGATAGGCAGTAACAAACATTTTGTATTCGACTGTCTACTCTCTATAATCTTGAAAGCAGAAGACATCTACCGATAGCTGTCAGAAAATCAAGCACTGATAACTGCATCCTCCTAAAAACCGAATGTAGAAGGTATGTACTCCAACAAATCTCAGTGTCAGTTTGTTTCGTATTAAGATTCTGAGCTTTTTGATTTCCTTTTACAAAATAATATGACGATTCATAATTTGCCTAAATACAACATTGCTGTAGTGTAAAGAGCTCTCTGTGATGTTCGTTCAGTACTTCGTCATGCTTTGTAAAGAAACGTTATTTAAAAGACCTATTATTATTGTTCCGATACTATTAAGAGAAGTCATCTCTTTTTAGAAGAAGCTTGTAAAAACCTTGTAGTTTTATTGCTGGTTGATGTTTGAAGTGCTTTGTTCGTTCATTTTTTGTTGTTATTTTATAAATATTCTTGCTAAGTACTGTAGTCTAGTGCTGTATTGTGATATTGATAAGTATAGTCATTTCTTGTTCGTAAGTATGTATTACCCAAGTACAGTGGAACCTCGATCTGTCGTTTTGCAAGGGACCGATTGCACTGAACGATAATTGCGGGAACATAACGAAGAAATATCATCGTCGGGACTGGGTGAAATAAACGACAATACGGGAAAACGATGATTCGGGAACGATCGATCGAGGTTCTACTGTATATGAAATCCAGAAACTACCCGCCTAGCATCAAATACATATAAGAAGTAGACGTGTTTGGTGATCCTCTCGCATGTTACGATCTAAACCATAATATGATGTAGAGACGTTTCAAGTATCTCCACTTACACATATTGTGAAGCTGTTGGATTCTGTTACCAGTTCTAAGGGCTTACATAAATAATAATTAGGACAGTTTTGAAAAAGATCTCTGCAGGGAGTATTCCAAGCATTTTATGCCAGAAGTCCTCGGAAAGGTGACTCTTCCGGGAAGTGCTGATCCGTTGCATTTGATAAAAATCCATGGCAAGAAGTAAAATTCAGCACCGGTAAAAAAAAATTAAAAGGAAATAAGTAAATAGAAAAAAGTATGTATGGGCCAAAGTGATGTGTCGTTGTTTTCAGAAAAAAGGGGAACGTATGTGAGGAATGGAATTTGAATAATAAGAGTTCCACATATCGCTTGGATACGTTCAGATGGTATAATATGCCTTCGAAGTTAGGGAACATGGTTCAAAGAGGCAGATGGTCGTCACAATCAATATATGGAGTTAACATACTATCTAATGGAAACTCGACCTTCTATTAAGTCTGAAATTATCAGAATTTTTAAGTACCATCGAGATGAAAAAGTAGTCCGATCATTTTATACTGACTGTATACGGACTCTGCAAATAGTCAAACGAACACGTCTGATACAGTTGTGATGAAACTTTTGTATTTCAACATCTGTCCATAGTAGTAGAAGGATAAACGGCGTTTTATAATTTACATAGGAATGAAAAACGCTTAAATTTACTTGAAATACTTTAAGTAGTTTTTCAAAAATTATTAAGAGAAGTATTTAATTCAAATTTCAATCACACCATTCTCTCCATAAAAGACACTTTACTGATAGTGGATAGTTCGCTATCACATCAAAGGACAAATCTATGAAGAAGAAATAATCTTTTCGCTTCTTGAACGATACATTACACACAGATTCTATTTTTTACGGCCAAAATCAATAATCGGACAAACATATAGAGGCTAGCGTCCAGGAAAAATCTTGCAATGATTAAAGAAAAAGTTAAAATTGTAGATGATTCAGCATAAACGTAATTTATCCTTTTCATTCTGCCGTGAATTGTAATATTTCATTTTGATAATGATTTTAAACTTTGATTTCGTAACCCAATACTAAATTTGAACATAGAATATCAGTTTTAGACCACACATCTGTGTTGATTTTGAATCTTTAATTAACCTTCTAGAACGAACAAAAGATTTCTACAAATGACACTCAAACCTAGGAGTGCATTTAAACAGTCTTAGTGAATTCTTAAAGCTTTAGTATAGATAAACATTATTAATATTCTAGATGGACTGCTTCTCGTGCCTAAAATGTCAAGTTCACGCTCCTTGTATTCCTAAACGTTCTATTTTTATTAGGTCATGGAATTAGCAGTCAACTATCAACTATCGAGATAGTTGATAGGGTGAATTAAAAATATTGAGATAATTTTCAAGCTGGAGAAAATTCATCACGTGTTTGACTGAGGACGTTAAGTTATTTACCCATATATTTAAGTTTAACAAACAAATAATATACCGTTCCGAAATTTAAATCAAAGTATTTTTGTGTTTTCTTTGTCTTAAATTTAAATCAGCACTATTAGCAGTATTTAGTAATCAGCAGCATTTAAATCAACACTTTTAAAATCGACCATTTTGAAAACTATTTTTTTAAATTCACATTTAAATTAATTTTAAGTGTCTTTCAAACACATAGTCCGGAATGATTTTGACATTAGTAGGCTTATAAAATACTTTTTTCTCCGATGCTGCCGACACCTATCCTGAGGACATATGGATATATTAACTGCGAGGTTTTTTGGCTATTTATCATGGGAGCATGGGTCAATGAAACCAAAATTGCACCCTATGAAGTAACAGAAAAGATATATCTTTGCCTAGGACAGGGTTCAAACACAAGCGGTAACTTGTTACACTAGCCGTATGAGTGTCTCAACATATTAAATGTATGAAATATTAAATAACTCTTGAATATTTATTTGTCCTGCAACATGCTAACATGTATTGATTTATATATCCTCTGTAGGGTTAAATAAAGAGCTATGAACTATTTTTAAATTGAACAACTGATTAATATCAATACAAAAGATCAGTCAACGTCGTCTTGGACAAGGTTCTAAATCTCGTAATGGGTAATTTTATGGGAAATTTCTCGTAAATTCTCGTAATTTTATGGGTATGAATATGATGTAAAACCATGATGCTTTTCACTTTTTCTTAATTTGACATCTAAAAACATGTCAGATTAGATTTCCTGTAACTGATATTCTGAGTTATATATAAAAACTCGAGATTTGACGTAATTCGTGATGTAATTTTAAAAGAATCATGCAGTGAGTACACCTAAACATCAACATAATTAAAAGAACCACGGGAAGAAACTGCTAAATATTATCAATTATTCCCAGGGCAATAAATTTAAGTTTCTTTAGAAGAAGTAATTAAAGAACAGTGCTTTCGTAAAAAGTTAAAATCGATTGCAGAAAGTTATCTACATAAACTGAACTCCCTTCCTTAAACTGCTTGGCATCAAGTCAAAGCTTATTATTAACTAGCTGAGTGGCAACCCGATGTGTTGCATTTTCGATTTAAAATGAAATGGTTTTATTTCTTAAAGATTAAAAGCTGTTTAATCACTGTTAAAAATATATTAAAATTTTTTTAATGAAATATTTATTTAAAATTCTATTTTTCAAATTTCGGTTTCTGACTTTTGAAATAATTCTTTCAAATTTCCATTTTCAAATTTTGCTTTTTAAACAAAAAAAATCATTCAATTAGAAAAAATTCTAAATCTTTTAACTCCTCATTTCCTAAAACTAAAATTATTTGGAACAGCTTTCTCAGACGCACCGCCCTTGGCGACAAATTGGCGCAAAAAATTTTTGACGTCAACTTGACGAAAAGTTGGCGTCAAAAGTTTTTGGCGCCAACCTGACAAAAAATTGGCCTAATAAATTGACCAGTACCTATATAAATAAATACCCAATAAGGGAGGGCGGATTGGGGCCTCAGACTTTGTGAAGAAAAGTCATAAAAAAATAAGCTCCTGATGTACGCATATTTCTTATAGAATCTGCCGCAAAATTGTTAGACTTTTTCGGCATTAGTTTCTATATATATTTTTGCATGTTTCTCTGTCTCTATCCCTATATCTATCTATCTATCTATCCATATATATATATATACATATGCATATACAATTGTCAATTTGCTACACGAAAACCAAGACCCAAACCGTAAGCTTCTCTGCGCACCACACTCCTTCCCATCGATCTTATTTCTGCACACCCAAACATACCCATCAGAAACATTATTCTTCTTTCTTAATTTCATTTTTTAATCACATTTCACGCAAAATATATCAGGCTTTAAAAACTTCAAATCCCACAAGAATTCGAAAAATATCATTCGATCAGAATGAATAAACCCATGTACAATTGACTCATTTACCATGCCTTCCGTATATCTATCACAAGAATAACGCCCTCTAACATTACCCAAAACCTTCGCCTGGTATTTACTAACAACATCCTTCACATTAAAATGGCCGCCATCACAAATCTCGTAACAATTCACAGTCAAAAAACTTTCAAACTAATTCAAGCAACAACAAAAAACGATTAAATACCCATAATTGGTCAAAATAAATCACGTGATGCATCCGTCACGAAATAATCACATGATAAAAACGTCACGAATTTACAGGAGCCAGAACGTTGGCGCCTTAACTGCCTCAACTTGGCAACCAAAAAATTTCGCCAAAATCGAACGGTTACCCCGCCATACACAAAATCGCGAAACTTGGCAGGGCGAAAGCTGTACAGTCTGCGAAAGCTGTACCAATTAGTTCTGGTACTTTAAAATTATTTCTGTATTTCAGTTATTAAATGACTCGTTCTCAACTAATAATTTTTCCTTTCGGCAACATGGCCGAAGGAAAATATTAAATCTCATGGGGGAAAAAGTGCTTAAAAATTAGAAAGACAGGGAAGAGTTCCGTATCCTGTGCCGCTTGGCGCTATTTGGCTCGGTTACTGATTTTTTTCCGCGTTTGGCGAAAAACTCAGAATAATGCAACCTACCTAAGCGACGCCATTTTTTCGGCGGCCCTTAGGCTTACGGTATCCGACTATCTTCGGAGCACTTAAAAAAAAATACTTCCGTCAATTTCTGTCTTATTTTTCGAAGGGGTATAAACACAAAAACACTAAAATGATGAAAAAATAGACCATGACTGTGCAACTTTTAACAAAATTTATGAATTTGTGTCGAAATTCATCAAATTTTTACAAAACGGCTCTACCTCTGAAAAAAAATTATGCATATAACAATTTCTTTTTGTCATATGTACATAAGTACCTCCTGAGTGTAAGGAACTAAAAGCTAATCGATATCGCGAAACCTAAAAAAATTACAGATCATTATATGCAATTATATGTAAAATTTTAGTAATTTCTTATGACATTTTCTATAAATGCAGCTATAAATCAACAAATAAAATACATAGAACTAAATTTGTAGTTCAGTGAATTATAAATATCAACAAAAACATACGTGAAAAATTTCATAGACATATCACAATATTTATTTGCATTTTTTATGAAAAATGAGTTCTTCAGAAAACATAATTAAATTTTTCAACTTGTATTGAAATTATAGCTGCTGCTGACCTTTAAATCGCTCTCATTTCATTTCTAATGATCATTCAGAAAAAATAAAAGAAGATTTAGAAACACAAATTTACAATCTTTAAGAAAAGTAATAAAATCACTTTTGGAATGTTCGTTAAAATCGACGTTTTAAAGGTAGTTGGATACCTAAAAACGGTACTTTTCCGTTATAAGCACTACAATCGTTTTGACGCCAATTTGGGGCATTTTTAAAAATCACCGCAGCGAGAGAAGAGTAACGCGATATAATGGCACTAATGATTGGTAAATTACAATATTAAAATTTGCAAATCTCAAGATTCAAGGATCAACAGACGATATAAGATATATTATTTTCGTGGTCATGGAGATAACGAAACTTCATGGAATGCCGTAATTTAATACGCTTACTTTAAATTGCAATGAATTTACAGTCCGTCAGAAAATTGGACCGTATTTTTACGTAATGGATTTTAAAATATGGAATTTGCCTAAAGATGAGCAGGCAGCTATTACATTACTTAAAGAATGGCAACCCGATGTGTTGCTTTTTCGATTTAAAATGAAATGGTTTTATTTCTTAAAGATTAAAAACTGTTTAATGACTTTTAAAAATATATTAGAATTTTTAAAAAACGAAATAATTATTTAAAAGTCTCTTTTTCAAATTTTGGTTTTTGGCTTTTGAAATAATTCTTTCAAATTTCCGTTTTCAAATTTTGCTTTTTAAACAAAAAAGTTCCTTCAAGTAGAAAAAATTATAAAGGTTTTAACTTCTCCTTTCCTGAAACTAAAATTATTTCTGGTGCTTTAAAATTATTTCTGGATTTCAGTTATTAAATGACTCGTTCTCAACTAATATTTTTACATTTTGGCAACATGGCGAATGTAAATAGAAATTCTCATGGGCAAAAAAGTGCTTAAAAAATAGAAAGACAGTTCTCAGGAATTCAAAATTGGTGGCGGAAGAATCCTCATCAGTTGCTCATTAATTAGAAACAAATTTCACGAACTTGCTGGAATTATTAGTGAGTATCGATGAGCGCGGAAAATTTCAAAAGTGAGTTTTGTAAGTGCGCTTTTTTAGAATAACATTTATTCTATTAAATGTATTTGGTATATTTTTGAAGCTGAACATCTAGGCAATGCTGATAAATTATAAAACTGACATTAATAGGTGCAGAAAACCGAAATATTTGTCCATCAAAATTGTCGATTTCGTGAAATTCGGAAAACTGCTTTGGGGAAAAAGCTTCGTTTGCAGTGAAAAACATTTTTAACTTTTTGAAAATGTGCATATGCTTAAAGATGAAGAGTTGTAGAACACATGGAAATAAAAAATTTGTCGACTGGTGGGCGGAAAAGTTTAATTTTGCATGCATGAAAATAGTGGAAATTTGCGAAACGGAAAGGAGCTGGCCCACCCGGAATGACATGTTTCTATTACCCACTTCTTTTGAGTTCGGCGGTTTTAATTGAATAATTTAAAAAGTTTAAAGTTTTGAAAGTTGAGGATGGTACCAGTGCACGCGTCTCGTCCGACCGCGTCCATCGGTACCAGTCGCGATATCCTGCTATGCTCGGTTCGCGAGATTAGCCCGTCCCCGTTTTCTGCTAATAAACTAACATTTGTTTACCTTCAGCTGTTATTATATAGATTTCTGTGTATGGCGCTATTTCCTTTAAGTTAATTTATTGGAATTTTTCTTCATTGAAGAATGGAAAGAGAAATAAACATAACTACAATCTCTAAATTAGATAAATACGGGTATGTAATAAAAAAAATTACAAAATAAATTATTCAAATATAAAAACCTCAGGTGATGTAAAGAGAAATAACATGAATCGTTTTTAATTAATTTTAAAAGGTATAAATTAGTTTCTGTTTAAATTTAATAGGTACAACAATGTTTACTGTCAAAAAAACATTGACAGCAAATTTAATTTAAAAGTAATAAAGCCATTTTCGTACCATTTAGTATTTAAGTCAGACGTAATTGAACCGGTTTAGTAATTTCCTTGATAAATTGATATCTTTAATAAAACGATTTATCTCATTTTGTAATACAATCTCTTATTTAATTAAAATCATTTATTGTCAAGCCTTAATCATTTTAAAAATTTCTCGCATCTTATGACAATATATTCAGTAATTACTTATTGCTATAATATGTCGGTTGATTTTTTATATTTTAATAACACATTTTACTTACAGTGTCACAAAAATTAAACAGACAATTAGAAATTTGGGGGGGGGGGGGGGAACGGAAAAAATGCATTTGTAATGTCGGTCGAGAAATGTTCCAAATTCACATACTTAAGGTAGGTGTCCCAAATATCGCCTACTCTAACTTTTTTTTCGGCATTTCATCCACTTTTTAGTTTCTGATTAGGCTGGAAACTCAAAGAACATCCCTAAGAACTATTTCCTTTGGTATCCTGAGATCAACCAGCTCCAAAATCAGTGCCAGTTTAAGTTATGTAGCTAAATTGGAAAAATTGAAATTTCCAATTGTAGTGTCGCTTCGGCAGACGACAATTAAATCCTCATCAATTTATTCCACATCAATTTATCGTTTGGCCATCAAGATTTTAATTAAATAAGTTGAACATGTGTGGCAACATAAGTGATATAAAAAAAGAAGAATCAATGTTTTGGTTGTGCCAGTTAGATGTATTCGATGTCAAAAAGTAGATTAATTATTTAGTTATATAAGCAACATCTAATATATAATAAATAATATTTATATTGGAGTCAGAGAAGCGTTATTATTATTATTATTATTATTATTATTCACCTACAATTAAAGACGCTTCATTGGTGGACTCGTACGTGATAGAATCCTACTATGGCTGACGAAGATGCAAGCAATGAAAATGACCCTAGTGCTACAACTGCGGCTGTCGCCAAGGTAAGCGTCAAAGTTCCTTATTTTTGGAAACCAGATCCGAAGATATGGTTCCTTCAGCTAGAAGCACAATTTAGAAATGCAAAAATAACTAAAGACCAAACAAAATATGATTATGTGATAAGTTCCATAGAACCTGAGATTTTGTCACACGTATCTGATATGCTACTAAGTCCGCCACAAGATCGCAAATATCAAGCCATCAAGGACAGATTAATTTCATTATATGCAGACTCGGAGACTCAAAAAACTCAAAAATTACTGAGTGAGCTAGAACTGGGAGATAAAAAACCATCTCAGTTACTGTGTGAAATGCGTAATTTGGCAGGTGACAAAGTTACAGATACTTTCCTAAAAACATTGTGGCTCCAGCGTCTACCTGTTAATATGCGCAGCATTATATCAGTTAGTGGCGAAGATTTGTCAAAAGTGGCGACGATGGCTGATAAGATTTGGGAATTAAATCCTATTACCCCCCAAATAGCTGCTACTTCGTCCATTACCGTAAACTCGGGGCTGATTGAAAGCTTACAAAAACAGATGAATGAACTTAGTTTACAAGTTTCTATTTTATCCAGACAACGGCACAGTCGTTCGCATTATCGTTACCGAACCAAATCAAGAGGTAGGAGTTTCAGTGGTAACAGGTCCAGTAATATCTGTTACTATCACGAAAAATTCGGCGACAAGTCATTTAAGTGTAAACAACCGTGTAACTGCTCATCTGGATCACAGACAAACAACCCGGAAAACTAGTCCCCCGTCTCTCATTGACGACAGGGAGACAAGGGGTAGAGCTGAGTAGTCTTTTCATCAGCGACAAAGAATCGGCCACCCAGTTTTTAATAGATACCGGGGCAGAACTGTCCGTTATTCCTCCATTACCTGCAGATAAAAGAGTTGTCTCGAAATTAGAACTATTTGCTGCAAATGGCACGAAAATTAAAACATATGGCCAAAAGTTACTCAAGCTTGATCTTGGACTCAGACGATTGTTCATTTGGTCCTTTGTAATTGCGGATGTGAACAGACCGATAATAGGTATAGATTTTCTTGCAAATTTTAACCTTTTGGTAGATTCCAAAAATCGCAAATTGATTGATGACACTACATTGTTAGTAAGTAAAGGAACTCCTTGTTTTCAAAATAATAATAATATTCCTATTCTAAATGCCGTACATGATCCATATAAAAATATTATTAACGATTTTCCGGATTTGCTAAAACTGAATGTAGTTAACAATAAGGTCAAAAATCATAACATCGAACATTACATAGAAACCAGAGGTCCACCCGTTTTCGCTAAGGCTAGGAGGCTATCGGCAGAAAAACTCAAAGCAGCCAGAAAGGAGTTTGAATTTATGCTTCAAATGGGTTTATGCAGACCGTCTAAAAGTAATTGGTCGAGCCCACTACATCTGGCTATGAAGAAATCTGGAGATTGGAGACCTTGTGGGGACTATCGAGCATTAAACAATGTTACGATCCCTGATAGATACCCTCTTCCATTTTTAACGGATTGCAGTTATGTTTTAGCGGGAACAACAATTTTATCTTCCATTGATCTCATTAGAGCGTACCAACAAATACCGGTTCGCGAGCAAGATATACCGAAAACAGCAATTCTCACGCCTTTCGGTTTATTCGAGTTCCCTTTCATGACGTTCGGCCTACGCAATGCGGCCCAAACGTTCCAACGTTCCAACGTTTCATGAACTCGGTGCTGTATGGACTAGATTTTGTATTTTGCTACTTGGATGACATTCTAATAGCCTCTCCTGATGAAGAAACTCATCAGCAACATGTACGAGCAGTCCTCGAAAGACTAAACGAATATGGTCTATGCATTAATGCGGCAAAATGTAAATTCGGTCAAACTAAACTTGCATTTCTTGGGTACGAAGTGTCAGCTGAAGGGCTTAAACCTCTTTCAACGAAAGTTGATACAATCAATAACTTTCCTGAACCTAAGACATTCATTAGTTTAAGACGCTTTTTAGGTATGGTGAATTTTTATCACCGATTTATACCCAATTGTGCAAAATTGCAACAACCTTTAACAGCATTGCTCAGTGGTATCAAAAAGAACTGCAGAAAAGAAGTAACTTGGACGGAAGAAACAAGAAACGCTTTCCGAGCTTTAAAAGATGCACTTAGTCATGCCACGACTTTAACTCACCCATCCGAAAAGGCTGAAATATCATTAACGACAGATGCCTCCGATACTGCTATTGGAGCTGTTTTACATCAGATCGTGAATAATGAAAAACAACCCTTGAGTTTCTTTTCTCGATCTCTCACGCCAACACAGAGAAAATATAGTGCCTATGACAGAGAGCTATTAGCCATCTACACAGCAGTGAAACATTTCAAATACGTCTTAGAAGGTCGATCTTTTACAATATATACGGATCACAAGCCAATAACATTTGCCTTCCAACAAGATTTGGAAAAAGCCTCGCCACGGCAGGCTAGGCAACTGTCATACATTGGCCAGTTCTCAACTAATATCCAGTTCATTCAAGGGGATGAAAATACCGTTGCTGACACACTCTCTCGTATAGACACCATTTCTGTGCCAACTTCAATAGACTTACAAACTATAGCAAACGTTCAAGAAGATGAAGATTTGGAAATACTGAGAAACAACCCAAACTTAAGAATCTTACAAATTCCTATGCCGGACAGCGACAAGAAAATCTACTGCGATACTTCTACAAATTATAATCGCCCATACATACCCGCAAAATTTCGGCAGAAAATATTTTCATCAATCCATAACTTATCTCATCCCGGAATAAGATCCACAATAAAATTGATTACGAAACGTTTTATATGGCCCAACATGAAAAAAGACTGTCAAATGTGGACTAGAGCATGTATATCATGCCAACGTTGCAAAATCCACAGACATACACAGTCCGCTCTGGGAGAATTCAAAATACCCCCACATAGATTCCAACATTTAAACATAGATTTGGTTGGACCGTTACCTATTTGCAAAGGATTCAAATATCTCCTAACTATAATCGATCGTTATACTCGATGGATTGAGGCGGTGCCGTTGGAAGATCAATCAGCAGAATCAATCGCTAAAGCTATGGTTCATACCTGGTTTTCACGCTTCGGAATACCGAATCGCATAACATCCGACCAAGGTCGACAATTTGATAGTCAACTTTTTCAAGCCTTGGGAAAATATCTCGGTTTTCATACGAATACTACGACTGCGTATCATCCGCAGGCGAATTGTTTGATCGAAAGACAGCACAGAACTTTGAAAGCAAGCCTAAAATGCCACCTGCTGGAATCAAAGTCATGGCTATCAGCATTGCCTTTCGTTCTTTTAGGCATAAGATCTGCCATCAAAGAAGATTTGGGTTGCTCATCAGCAGAACTTGTATACGGAACAGCCTTAGCATTACCTGGAGAATTCTTTTCAACAGTACCTCTCATGAAACAGTCGGAATTTTCTCAAAACCTTCAGAAAATAATAAGAGAAATTAAGCCAAGTCCTACCACAACCCACGGAAATAGAAAAGTTTTTGTTTCTAAACAACTTTCCAATTGTTCTCACGTATTCCTATACAACAACATCAACAATTCTTCACTACAGCCTGTCTATTTTGGACCCTATCCTGTAAAGGCAAGAAAGGATAAGTATTTCGATATTGAAATCCAGGGAAAAGTAAGAAGAGTTTCGATCGACAGAGTAAAACCATGTTTTCTAATGAAAGAATCGGATATCCCCTACCATGAACCACATTCCAAGAAAACAAAACTTGACGAAACACCTGAGCTTAAGGCTGCCGAAGAAAATTCAAAGACTACCAGAACTGGCCGACATGTGAAGTTTCCCAGTCACTTAAAAGATTATCTTCCGTAATCGCTGTTACTGGGAAGGGGGTGTGTAGTGTCGCTTCGGCAGACGACAATTAAATCCTCATCAATTTATTCCACATCAATTTATCGTTTGGCCATCAAGATTTTAATTAAATAAGTTGAACATGTGTGGCAACATAAGTGATATAAAAAAAGAAGAATCAATGTTTTGGTTGTGCCAGTTAGATGTATTCGATGTCAAAAAGTAGATTAATTATTTAGTTATATAAGCAACATCTAATATATAATAAATAATATTTATATTGGAGTCAGAGAAGCGTTATTATTATTATTATTATAATTATTATTCACCTACAATTAAAGACGCTTCACCAATGAACTCCAGAACGGTTCCTAATATCGCCTACCTCTGTTTCTCTTACCGCCTACCAGGCGAAATTATAAGCACATGTCAAAAGGCGTTGCTAGCAAAGTCTCTGTTTAATGCACTTTCAAATGGTATAAGCAAAATTAGAATTTGGATGCACCTAGCTGGTCATTCACTGGATTCTGATTCTTTGGAGCCAAAGTTTACGAAGACAGCAGACAAAACAACTTCAGACGCCATATAGTTTCTCTTGTCAGTGATAAGAGCGTTGTCGCTATTGCCGCTGTTAGTACAAACCCAGAACTAAGAAGTTACTGCATTTTCTCATACATAGCGCGAATCATACTTTAGAAACACGAGTAGACGATATTAGACACAAGGGCGATATTTGGGACACTCACCCTAATAAAAATTGTTCACAATAAAGGAAATTGCGCAAAATACTATCTCAGAGTGTAAAAGAAAGTGGTTCTCTCTCACACCATCCTTACATCAAATCTGAAAAAAAAACAATGTTTTAATTACCCTGTATTTATGGGTTTGTTTGTTCTGTTCTAGACCCCGCTAAGCTCTTAAAGTTTCTGTATAATTAGCAATTTTTATTTTGACACCAAATTTTATCCAAAGAGTCATCAAAATTCGCCAAGTTGAGAGGGAATCTAGCAGTTAATTCTATGCATATTTGGTTCCTCGCAGCAAGATATTGTTGCTAGGAAACCAACATCAAGCGAACTTTTTTTCATGCGGTTGTGTTTATTTAAAATCCATTTTCTGCTGTTCCTTTTTTTCTAAAGAAATTTGTAACGTTTCATAAATAATATGTTTAAATACCCTGTATTCATTGATTTGGGTTATTGTGTCACAGGCCCCTCTAAGTTCTTTCAGGGAATACAGTTTCTAGATGACTACCTTTTCTTATTTTTGACTTCAAATTTGATCCAAAAAATCATCAAAATCTCCAAGTTGCGAAGGTATCTCGTTTCTGTTCTCTTCATATGTGTTTCCTCCCTTCAAGAATCTAGTTGCTAGGAAACCAACATCCAGAGAACTTTTTTCATGCTGTTCTGTTTATTTAAAATCCATTTTCTGCTGTTCCTTTTTTTTTCTAAATAAATTTGTAACGTTTCAGAAATGATAAATTTCGAATGACTTAAACTATGTTTAAATACCCCGTATTTATGGATTTGGGTTTTTGTATCACAGGCCCCTCTAAGTTCTTTCAGGGAATACAGTTTCTAGACGAGTACCTATTATTACTTTTGACTTCAAATTTGTCAAAAAAAAATCCAAAAATGATTTTAGGTAGTCTCCTCTAACGAAACTACCGCCAGGTATTAACGTAGGATTACTTATCGTTTGCTTACCTCTTTATTATTATTATTATTATTATTTATTTTTGACTCATTTTGGTACTTTTCTGTTTAACTGTTTACTTCCACTGGGTTTGGCACGCTGCCAAAATTATAAATCGCGACGCAGGACAATTTTTTTCACTCCGAAGGACTATTATTGAGGAACGTAATCCTACGTTAAAATAATCAAAACCACCAAGTTGCGAAGGTATCTTGGTTTTTGTTCTCTTTATATTTGTTTCCTCCCTTCAAGAATCTCGTTCTAGGAAACTAACATCCAGAGAACTATTTTCATGAGGTTGTGTTTACTTAAAATTTATTTTCTGCTGTTTCTTTTTCTTCTTAATAAATTTGTAACGTTTTAGAAATAATAAATTTCTATTGACTTAAACTATGTTTAAATACCCTGCATTTATGGGTTTGGGTTATTGTGTCACAGGCCCTTCAAAGCTCTTTCATGGAATACAGTTTCTAGATGATTACCTGTTCTTACTTGTGGCTTCAAATTTGATCCAAAAAATTATCAAAATCGCCAAGTTGCGAAGATATCCCGTTTTCTGTTCTCTTCATATTTGTTTCCTCCCTTCAAGAATCTAGTTGCTAGGAAACCAACATCCAGAGAACTTTTTTCATGCAAATGTGTTAATTTAAAATTTATTTTCTATTGTTCCTTTTTTTTCGAAATTCAATTGTAACGTTTCAAAAAAAATTTTCTATCGACTTAAAAGTATGTTTAAATACCCTGAATTTATGGGTTGGGGTTATTGTGTCATAGTCCCCTCTAAGCTCTTTCGGGAAATACAGTTTCTAGATTATTACCTATTTTCACTTTTGACTTCAAATTTGATCCAAAAAAGTCGTCAAAACCGCCAAGTTGTGAAGGTATCTTGGTTTTTGTTCTCTTTATATTTGTTTTCTCCCTTCAAGAATCTCGTTCTAGGAAACTAACATCCAGAGAACTATTTTCATGAGGTTGTGATTACTTAAAATTTATTTTCTGCTGTTTCTTTTTCTTCTTAATAAATTTGTAACGTTTTAGAAATAATAAATTTCTATTAACTTAAATTATGTTTAAATACTCTGTATTTATGGGTTTGGGTTATTGTGTCACAGGCCCCGCAAAGCTCTTTCATGGAATACAGTTTCTAGACGATTACCTGTTCTTACTTGTGGCTTCAAATTTGATCCAAAAAATCATCAAAATCACCAAGTTGCGAAGGTATATTAGTTTCTGTACCCTACATATTTGTTTCCTCACATCAATAACATTGTTGCTAGGAAACCAACATCCAAAGAACTTTTCAATGGTTGTGTTTATTAAAAATTCATTTTCTTCTGTTCCCTCTTTTTTCTAAATAATTTTGTGACATTTAAGAAATAATAAATTTTATTTTATTTAGATTGTAATATCTCATATGCTATCGTATGTTATTATAAATACAACTAAAATCCTGTATCATAAAAAAGAGTTTTTTTAATAACTCTCTTACTCGAAAACAATAGAAATTTTTAATTTCTGTGACGTTACAGGGTATTAATAATGTACTTGAAACGAAAACAGTTTTAGGTTCAAATATGATCAAACAGTTTTAGATTTTGAAAGAAAGAAAAAAAAAGAGAAAAAAAAATTGTGAAGGCAAAATTATGAAATATTTACTTTCATTTCAATGTATTTATTTAAACTTTATTTTGTGCCATTTATTTCCTCTAAATAAATATGTTGCGTTCAGATAAAAAAATAAAATAAAAATAAAAAGTCTCTATTAAAGGGGTAAATAAAGTCAAAAATGCCATTGGATGTTTTAAAATACGTAAGCACAACTACTTCAGTCACAATAGAAAATTTATTTTTACGATATGCAACATTAATAAAATTTTAAAATCCACTACAAAAGTTTGCTTTAAATTTTGTTTATTCTAGCCCAATGTATCCCTGGTTTACACGCGAAAAAAAACTTTTATAAAAACTTGGATTTAATTGCTAAATTTTTCAAAGAAAGAGGATAATTAAAGGATAATTTTTCTAAATAAGTTACTTTATTTCACCTAACAACCTTCCTTACAGTAAGATGTTGTAATGCCATCCAAAAATAAAAAAATTAAGAGGATTTCGTGGCGCTAAACATCAAAGATCTCGGGGGGAAATGACGTCATTCATGATTTTTTTTTTAAGAATCATGCTGACAGTACACCTAAACTTCGACAAAACTCAAAGAACCATGTGAAGTAACTGTCATTTCTGCTTAACATGATATACTGAATAACCAGAGTCACACAACAACCTACAGAGAAAAGTTTCTCCGGGAATTTTAACTTCCATTTAAGAATTTCTCATCCTTCCCCCCCCCCCCGTAAAAAAGGCAAGAAATTTAACAGTTTCAGTCATTTTAATTTATTAACATTTGTCTCAAACTACAATTTGTTTTTCATAGTATTCCGGTGCTAATACATCTTCAACAAGGATACTTTTTTAAATCACAATGAAAGGAATCACAAAATTTCATATCTGATATAATAGAAATTTTAAGGCGGCGTTGTATTAATATTTCTAAATTCTCAAATAGTTTTAACAGCTTTAATAATTATTTTTCTTTTAATTATTTTGCCAAATTATTCAAATCTGGGATATACTGAGTTGTTGCACTTAGTAGCAGTTCAATTAAATGTTTTATTAAATTACTATACCCCTTGGCCGGAAAAAATCCAGACCAGGTCTATAGATGGCAACGGGCAGAAGAATGCGGCTCCGGTTTACAATGCAAAAACAAGGGTCTTAGTCTGACTTAAGACCTATTCACATATCAGCCCTTTAGCGTAAGCGTAAAAGGTCAACGGAGTGTTCACGGATGATGATACGTGAGTCAACGGATGATCTCATAGTGCTCAGCTATATAATTGGTTAAAATTTAACGCTTACGCTAACGGGCTGCTATGTGAACAGGCCCTTAGCCACGTGTCACCACAATTTTAACTGACCACCCCCAGGAGCGACATTTGGTGTGCTCGTACCTTCTCTCAGCCTCACTGACGTCATAGAAGAACTTTCCGGTCTACAGATTCAACGTTCCTATATACGTCCTAGACACGAAGTTATTTAATGGCGTTCGTCGGGATACGAACCGAGCACCTGCAATCCGAAGCCCAACGCGCTACCACTCAGCTACTTCAGGCCTTAATTAAATGTTTATTCAATGCAAAAATCAACATTGGCCGTTGTTTATTTCACAAAATAAATTATTTTTAAAAAATTTCAGAGAGCAATTTATAAGACCTACTTAACACAAATAATTTGAAAGTTTGTTCACTAAACCAAGAACCACAAAAAAGTGAAAAGAGCCGCAGTTTGGACAAACCTGGTATACACAGGGGGATTCAAAACTCCATGTACAAACTTTTAGAGGAGGTAGAAAACTCAAAAACAAAACAGAATCACATAGGAATGTATAACCGGAAACGCAAACCTGACGCTGGAGGGCGCCGTTTACTTAATCGGACCATACCTCTTACCAACCCCACTGGATGGTCGGAAATATCGCATTTTTCTGGAGGAAGTACAAAACTCAAAAACAAAACAGAATCACGCAGGAATGTATCACCGGAAATGCCAACCTGATCAGCTAGAGGATAAACAATGACGCAGAAATGAAAAACATTTCTGCATCTTTGTTTATCTTTTGGCTGATCAAGTTTGCGTTTCCGGTCATACATTCTTGCATGATTCTGTTTTGTTTTTGAGTTTTCTACCTCCCCAAAAAGTTTGTACATGGAGTTTTGAATCACCCTGTATAAAGGGAAAATACTTCGTAACAGACTATAGATCCTATTAATACTGAATCCGGAGCCGCACTTGCTATTCCCACCACCTCATGTTCGCGCATGCGCAATGTGTGCAAACTGATATCACAATTGCTTGTAGCTGCTCCTGCCATCTATACTTTGAAATATGAACTATTTGTATAACAAAAACTTAGCAAATGCTAATTTTTATTTTATTTTATTTGTCAATCTTTTCATTTACACGTACTTGCATTTAAAATTAAAAAAAGATAATATGAAATGTATTTTTTAATAATTTACTACATTAAAAAATAAAAATATTATTTATTCTGGTTGCATTTATTAAGAAATTTTAATATAATTTCATTTATCTAATTCCATATCAAACTATCATTCTCATTATTATTATTTATGATAAACAAATATTAAATACATTAAATTAAAATTATTTTTATTCAGGCCAATGTACACCGATGTAAATCAGCTTGATTAAAATCAAAATTTCATTTTCATTCTTTTAACATTGTAATTTTGTATTCATTTAAAATAATATAAATTTTAAACAACCTACTTGTAATTTACATCAAATAAGCCAAATTAGAAAAAAAAATATCTTCTCTGATATACTGCAAGGAATTCCCACTTCATATTCCCAGATATATATATATATATATATATATATACACACACTGAAGTGCCACTGAATTAGGGATAGCAAAGCCTATGCAAATTGTGTAGCGCTGCGCATCATGTATGCGCAAGTGGGGGTGCTGTGGTAACTGCATATATAGCGCGTACTGTGGTTGTTCTGAATTAGTTGTTGGAATTGCCAGTATGGGTAAACTGCCTGATTTAGACGCCTTCGATCGCGGACAAATCGTAGGTGCGTGACGCATGGGCCATTCAATTTCCGAAATCGTGAGACAGCTAGGATTTTCAAGATCGACAGTGTCAAGAGTATACCAAGAATACATGGATGGTGGAAAAAAACTAGCGATCGGGCAAACTGCAAAGGACAATTAGCCTTGACAGTGCGTGGTGAGAGACGGCTCAGGCGTATTGTACGTAGCCAGCGAAGCCAAACATTAGCTCAAATTACCACCCAGTTTAATGACGGCGCCAGTCGTACAGTCAGTAAACGGACTGTGCAACGCTCGCTTCACCGTATAGGTTTCGGGAGCCGTCGACCTACGAGAGTACCATTGCTCTATACTCGCCATCGGGCTGCACGTCTTGCCTGGGCAAGAGAGCACAGAGACTGGAGTGTAGAGGACTGGAAACGAGTAGCATGGAGTGATGAGTCTCGATTCCGACTACTTAACGCCGACGGGAGGCTGAGAATATGGCGTCAGGCTCATGAAGCCGTGGATCCTACATGCCTGGCTGAAACTGTACAAGGGCATGGTGGCTCAATCGTGGTCTGGGTTTTTTTTCGTGGCACAGTTTGGGATCTTTGGTGCGTGTACCAACCTCCCTCAATGCAATTCGGTACGTAGAGTTGCTGGGTGATCACCTCCATCCTTTTACGCTGTTCTGTTATCCGCACGGTAATGGAGTTTTCCAGCAAGACAACTGTACCTCTCACATGTCCCGGTTGGCTACTGGCTGGTTGGATGAGCATTCCTCTGACTTCTCTGTCATGAATTGGCAACCTAGAAGCCCAGACTTAAATCCTATTGAGCATCTTTGGGATGTTTTGGAACAAGGCGTGAAAGGCCATCACACAGCACCAAATAACCTTACTGAATTATGGACAGCTTTAGCCAATATTTGGCAAGCCATTCCCGTGGAACGTTTCCAGAAACTTGTTGAATCTATGCCTCGTCGTGTGGCAGCCGTTATCAAGGCCAGAGGAGGCCCAACTCGTTACTTGGTAGGTATCCCTAATTCAGTGGCACTTCAGTGTATATATAAATATATATATATATATATATATATATATATATATATATATATATATATATATAAATATATATATATATATATATATATATATATATATATATATATATATATATATATATATATATATATATATATATATATATATAAATATATATATATATATATATATATATATATATATATATATAATATATATATATAATATATATATATATATATATATATATATATATATATATGATAATAATCACATTTGGGAAATTTAGCACAAGGGGATTGATGTGTAGAACTTATGGGAACTTATGCGTAAAGTAGCATCAGCGTTAAAATTTTTTACCAATCACATAGCTGAATTCACTGACCATGTCATATGTCGAACCAATTACAGGTCATGTCAAATATCTCGGGACTAACGTTATAACGCAACGCAGCACTCCGAAGCGTGCAAACAGGTAATGTAAACAGGCCTATAGGATTTAACACACATTTTTCTTTAGACATAACACTCAGCTGTAAAAATAAATGCCGTTCATTTTTATCTCAGTTTTTTTTAATGGCGTTTAAGAAAAAAGTATACTGTAAGGTAACCAATGACGAATCACAAATTTCTATTTTCTGACATGAATTATAATACTACCCTCCGATATTCAATTTAAAAATCACATCACAAACGCAATCTAATATTAGACTGAAAGGGCCGAAGCTTTAGGAGCTTTAGAATCAAATATCTATGTTGATTTTGAGCCTTTAATTAACGTTTTAAACTGAGCAAACGATATTCTAGAAATCAAACATAGACAATCCACCTCCCGAATTCTTAAAACCTTAGTATGAATAAACATTATTGATATTCCGCGAAGAAAGCCTTCTCGATTCAACTGCGTTTGTGATATCATGCCCGGGCGTCTTATATTTCAGAAATTCCCTTCTTTTCTGTTTGGTCATGAAATTAGAAGGAAAACTAATCATGATATGGTTTGTAGAGTAAATTAAAAGTTTTAAGAAGATTTAAGTTAGCAGAAATTCACTTTTGTCGGTATATATAATTTGTAGCTGGAAACCCTTTAAGCATATATTTAAATGGAGCAATAAGATATATACTTTTGCCAATCTGGGAATTTGAAAAAAAAAAATAAATTCCGACATTCTCCTCTATGCTGGAAATTCTTCCTTAAGTCAACATTGTAAATATTTTCACTTCGATTAATTTTCTCTGCATATGGGTGTCATTCAATGAATTCGGAATATAATCTGGTATCCTGGGGATATTTAAGTAAAATTAACTGCAGTAAAATTGTTCTGAGAAATAAATTGTTTTGGAGCTTTATTTTACATACATTTTTGCTGGAAAAGTTAAATTATATAATGAATTCCGAAATTGAATTAAAAATCACTACAAAATGATTTTGGAACTTTTGTATGGTATTATTAATACAAAATTTATCAAATTTTAAAAAATTCAGTTCTTCATGCCTGTTTCTACATAATAACGATGACTTGAACTTGTCGTTCTAAAAAGATAAATTTGTCCCTAATTATTTAAAAGTATTCTAGCAAAACCGAAGAAAAATTAAAATCAAACAATTCTTTTGAATAATTTCAAATGAGTGATAGAAACATAAAGGTAAACGTAAAAAAAATGTGCATGTAATATAAATCTGTGGCATTATGCTCATAAGTCATTTTTTCATGTTTTCGGCAAATTAAAAAAGTAACTTTTGCTGCGAGATATAAAATCGCTCAATTAAGTTTTTCAATCCAAAAATTCTTTAGTTAATACTCATATTCAACCTCAAGCATATGGCTGGTCTTCAATGAACATTTTCAATTAGGGACCAAATATTACCTCTTTTCTACTTAACAGCATTTCCCAATACGAATAACTTAGTATTATTTCAAAATTCCACTATCAGCTTTTGACACATTAAAGAATCAATTTTAAGTGCGACATATCATCAACTTTAAACATAAAATTGAATTTTTCGGATATATCAACATCTGCCATAACGCCACAGAAATAATTTAAAATGCAGAGAGATTAAAACAGCATCTTTGTTTAGGGCTGCTGTACATCGGATTAGCTTACCTCAATGTTAAGCTAGGGCGAAAATGTGTCGAAGGATTGCCGACTTGGATTTAGAGATTTTTTTTTATTATACTCTGCAATACAGATAGAAACTTTACACCTTAGGTCATTTTTGTAATGCAAATACTTTTTAATTTAAATTAATCGGGGAAAATCTGGTATAGTTTGTTTAAAACGCTCATAAATTCCTTTGGTGGACGCAATTTATAAATTAAATACTCTTGCAAGGTGTAGAAATGTTCAGGCCATCTGAAAATACCATTTTTATTGGATTATCAGCATTTATGTAGCTGTAAGTAGTAGACAAATTTTCTCCATAGGTTAACATTGAGATGAGCGAATCTAATAGGGTTAGTACACAGCATCCTAAAGGAGAAATAAAAATGAAGGGAAAGGGAGAAGGTGTGGCAGAGTTGCCGTCATCATAGTTATGCCTTACGAGGCATAGCTATGCCTTACGTCATCATAGTTATGCCTTCTTAAGGCATAGTTATGCCTTAAGAAGGCAGTTTAGATCAGGTGATTTAGTGGCTCCTGATCTAAACTGCCTTCAGGTGGCATCTGAGGAAGACATCTTCAGGAGATCTAAACTGTATGCAGGAGGGGTAAAACGCATCGTTTGGAGAGGGTATTCTGACATGACTTGAAACATGTCTGGGAAATTAGTGATATGTATTCAATTTCCGTATCATCTTATAAAATTATAAAACTCCATGATAAAAACTCCATGATATAAACTTCCATTCTTGCTTATACAGGTGCAAATTAAAAAGAAAAATTACATATGTACTGATTTGAGACAAACTTATCTCACATTATTCATAATCCATACATTACATAGCTAGGGGCTATGAATGTAATCCCTTTTACAACAATGTTCCGAATCACATGGATTATTTTGTCAAATGTATCTAAAAAATCATCATTTATGTAGCTGAAAATAGCAAACAGATTTTCTCCATAGGTTAACACTGAGGTGAGCGAATCCAATAGGGTTAGTACACAGCAGCCTTAAGCCTTTTGAAGCAACATCCAGAAATCATATGTTCGCCAATGCGGAGGCATTTGTCAAAGATGACATGCGCACATAATCCGGGAGAATCGTTGGTTGCTTTCAGTGGGGGTACCGTATTATATATGAACTAACACCACCCCTTGATTCCAACTTAATTTTGACCAAGCATACTCCCAGGAACGACATCTGGGGGTCTCGTACCTTCCCCCCCCCCTCCTCTGACCTCGTAGAGGGACTTTCCTGTCTAAGGATATAACGTGACCATATCCGGCCTAGACACGAAGGTACTGAATGGCGTACGTCGGGATTCGAACAGAGCACACCCAGTTCCAAGCCCAACGTGTTACCACTAGGCTACTTCGGATTCATGCCAGAAATCATTTGAAATTTTACAAAAATGCATTGTGCAACTCGTGGCTGCGAGAGCTAAAAAAAAATAAGTAATTGAATGTTTCACCCCTATAGGGCGTATATTGGAGTGCTGAATGTAGTTGCATTAATATCCATTTATATGTAAAAAGAGGCGAAAATTGATGCAAACAATGTCTTTTATTCACTTCCATTATAGAATTGGTACGTCACAAACTGCATTCTTTGTATTGTTCAAAGGCAGAAAGCAGCTTGATAGTGTGTGCATGCTGGTGTTACTGTATTGTACGTCAGTGTGTATGTATGTAGAATGTTTAAAATTACATTAACCATCAGGAGCGGTAGTAGCGAAAGCATTTTTCATACGTTGAAGCCTAGTGAAAACTATTTACGCAATGCAGAAACTGGCAGCCAAATAAGCAATTTATCTGTTACGTTCGCAGAAAATCTTGCAGCCCCAATCATTAGATTTTGAAAACATTATTAATAAATCCCATAATTTTTTATGTAAAAAAGTAACACTTTATGGAGTACGTTTAACATATGTAATAGAATTTTTAGAGAGTGTTCATTTATAAACAGTTAAATACGTACTTTTCCTTCCCATTTAACTTTTTAAAATCGACTGTTTCAAACTTTAATGCAGATATAATTTTTAAATTTGTGCATTGAGGATGCTTATCCCGCTACTGATAAAAAAAGAAATAAAGGTATTACCATCTTTAAAAAATTTTTCAAATTCTTCCCTTCAAGTCTGGTGTCCTAAATTAAAATTCGTATTTATTACATATTTAATGTATACCTAAAATTCAGAACTGTAACTACTGTTTAAGATAAGACATTATAAATATTGGTAAGATGATTTATCATTTAATTTTTAATCTATATATATAAAACAGTTCCGTGACTGACTGAAAGATAACGCACAGACCAAACCGCTGGACCTAAAGGGCTGAAATTTTGCATGGCGATTCTTCTTAAAGTGTAGGGGTGTACAAAGATTTTTGAAAAATTCATCTTAGGGGGATTTTTAATTAAATTTTTAAGCTATTTTTGTAGCATTTTTTTAAGTTTGCATTTAAAATATTGAGGATTATAAAATTTATATCACGAGAAATAAAGATCATAAAAATTCCTTTAAAATGAAATCTTTTTCGAAACTTTACCTTCATTTTCTGATTTTCGGTGAATTTTTAAAGATTAATTTTTAGACTTTAATTTATTAGAGGCTGATCACGAGATTTCTTTTCTTCCTGTGGTACTTTAAATTAATTTTGCGTCACGTGCATAACAACGAAATAAATTGACAAAAAATATTAAAATACAGTAAAGATAAAATTTAACCACTAGACTAATTAAAATGGACGTTTTTTTAAGAATTTAGTTCAATTTAGCATGTTTTATGGAACAGTATTGTAGAGGTTTCAAGATACCTTTGGCAGAGAATCTGTTTCTATCACGTTGACTTACAATTAGCATTAAACGTGTGACGACAAAACAAAAAGCTTTATTCGTTATTTAACCCTTTAACTTCTAGGAATATTTCTGCATACCCTTCTCCAACTCGATAATTAGAAACATTTTAACACAGGTAAACGTAAAAAAAATGTGCATGTAATATAAATCTGTGGCATTATGCTCATAAGTCATTTTTTCATGTTTTCGGCAAATTAAAAAAGTAACTTTTGCTGCGAGATATAAAATCGCTCAATTAAGTTTTTCAATCCAAAAATTCTTTAGTTAATACTCATATTCAACCTCAAGCATATGGCTGGTCTTCAATGAACATTTTCAATTAGGGACCAAATATTACCTCTTTTCTACTTAACAGCATTTCCCAATACGAATAACTTAGTATTATTTCAAAATTCCACTATCAGCTTTTGACACATTAAAGAATCAATTTTAAGTGCGACATATCATCAACTTTAAACATAAAATTGAATTTTTCGGATATATCAACATCTGCCATAACGCCACAGAAATAATTTAAAATGCAGAGAGATTAAAACAGCATCTTTGTTTAGGGCTGCTGTACATCGGATTAGCTTACCTCAATGTTAAGCTAGGGCGAAAATGTGTCGAAGGATTGCCGACTTGGATTTAGAGATTTTTTTTTATTATACTCTGCAATACAGATAGAAACTTTACACCTTAGGTCATTTTTGTAATGCAAATACTTTTTAATTTAAATTAATCGGGGAAAATCTGGTATAGTTTGTTTAAAACGCTCATAAATTCCTTTGGTGGACGCAATTTATAAATTAAATACTCTTGCAAGGTGTAGAAATGTTCAGGCCATCTGAAAATACCATTTTTATTGGATTATCAGCATTTATGTAGCTGTAAGTAGTAGACAAATTTTCTCCATAGGTTAACATTGAGATGAGCGAATCTAATAGGGTTAGTACACAGCATCCTAAAGGAGAAATAAAAATGAAGGGAAAGGGAGAAGGTGTGGCAGAGTTGCCGTCATCATAGTTATGCCTTACGAGGCATAGCTATGCCTTACGTCATCATAGTTATGCCTTCTTAAGGCATAGTTATGCCTTAAGAAGGCAGTTTAGATCAGGTGATTTAGTGGCTCCTGATCTAAACTGCCTTCAGGTGGCATCTGAGGAAGACATCTTCAGGAGATCTAAACTGTATGCAGGAGGGGTAAAACGCATCGTTTGGAGAGGGTATTCTGACATGACTTGAAACATGTCTGGGAAATTAGTGATATGTATTCAATTTCCGTATCATCTTATAAAATTATAAAACTCCATGATATAAACTTCCATTCTTGCTTATACAGGTGCAAATTAAAAAGAAAAATTACATATGTACTGATTTGAGACAAACTTATCTCACATTATTCATAATCCATACATTACATAGCTAGGGGCTATGAATGTAATCCCTTTTACAACAATGTTCCGAATCACATGGATTATTTTGTCAAATGTATCTAAAAAATCATCATTTATGTAGCTGAAAATAGCAAACAGATTTTCTCCATAGGTTAACACTGAGGTGAGCGAATCCAATAGGGTTAGTACACAGCAGCCTTAAGCCTTTTGAAGCAACATCCAGAAATCATATGTTCGCCAATGCGGAGGCATTTGTCAAAGATGACATGCGCACATAATCCGGGAGAATCGTTGGTTGCTTTCAGTGGGGGTACCGTATTATATATGAACTAACACCACCCCTTGATTCCAACTTAATTTTGACCAAGCATACTCCCAGGAACGACATCTGGGGGTCTCGTACCTTCCCCCCCCCCCTCCTCTGACCTCGTAGAGGGACTTTCCTGTCTAAGGATATAACGTGACCATATCCGGCCTAGACACGAAGGTACTGAATGGCGTACGTCGGGATTCGAACAGAGCACACCCAGTTCCAAGCCCAACGTGTTACCACTAGGCTACTTCGGATTCATGCCAGAAATCATTTGAAATTTTACAAAAATGCATTGTGCAACTCGTGGCTGCGAGAGCTAAAAAAAAATAAGTAATTGAATGTTTCACCCCTATAGGGCGTATATTGGAGTGCTGAATGTAGTTGCATTAATATCCATTTATATGTAAAAAGAGGCGAAAATTGATGCAAACAATGTCTTTTATTCACTTCCATTATAGAATTGGTACGTCACAAACTGCATTCTTTGTATTGTTCAAAGGCAGAAAGCAGCTTGATAGTGTGTGCATGCTGGTGTTACTGTATTGTACGTCAGTGTGTATGTATGTAGAATGTTTAAAATTACATTAACCATCAGGAGCGGTAGTAGCGAAAGCATTTTTCATACGTTGAAGCCTAGTGAAAACTATTTACGCAATGCAGAAACTGGCAGCCAAATAAGCAATTTATCTGTTACGTTCGCAGAAAATCTTGCAGCCCCAATCATTAGATTTTGAAAACATTATTAATAAATCCCATAATTTTTTATGTAAAAAAGTAACACTTTATGGAGTACGTTTAACATATGTAATAGAATTTTTAGAGAGTGTTCATTTATAAACAGTTAAATACGTACTTTTCCTTCCCATTTAACTTTTTAAAATCGATTGTTTCAAACTTTAATGCAGATATAATTTTTAAATTTGTGCATTGAGGATGCTTATCCCGCTACTGATAAAAAAAGAAATAAAGGTATTACCATCTTTAAAAAATTTTTCAAATTCTTCCCTTCAAGTCTGGTGTCCTAAATTAAAATTCGTATTTATTACATATTTAATGTATACCTAAAATTCAGAACTGTAACTACTGTTTAAGATAAGACATTATAAATATTGGTAAGATGATTTATCATTTAATTTTTAATCTATATATATAAAACAGTTCCGTGACTGACTGAAAGATAACGCACAGACCAAACCGCTGGACCTAAAGGGCTGAAATTTTGCATGGCGATTCTTCTTAAAGTGTAGGGGTGTACAAAGATTTTTGAAAAATTCATCTTAGGGGGATTTTTAATTAAATTTTTAAGCTATTTTTGTAGCATTTTTTTAAGTTTGCATTTAAAATATTGAGGATTATAAAATTTATATCACGAGAAATAAAGATCATAAAAATTCCTTTAAAATGAAATCTTTTTCGAAACTTTACCTTCATTTTCTGATTTTCGGTGAATTTTTAAAGATTAATTTTTAGACTTTAATTTATTAGAGGCTGATCACGAGATTTCTTTTCTTCCTGTGGTACTTTAAATTAATTTTGCGTCACGTGCATAACAACGAAATAAATTGACAAAAAATATTAAAATACAGTAAAGATAAAATTTAACCACTAGACTAATTAAAATGGACGTTTTTTTAAGAATTTAGTTCAATTTAGCATGTTTTATGGAACAGTATTGTAGAGGTTTCAAGATACCTTTGGCAGAGAATCTGTTTCTATCACGTTGACTTACAATTAGCATTAAACGTGTGACGACAAAACAAAAAGCTTTATTCGTTATTTAACCCTTTAACTTCTAGGAATATTTCTGCATACCCTTCTCCAACTCGATAATTAGAAACATTTTAACACAGGTAAACGTAAAAAAAATGTGCATGTAATATAAATCTGTGGCATTATGCTCATAAGTCATTTTTTCATGTTTTCGGCAAATTAAAAAAGTAACTTTTGCTGCGAGATATAAAATCGCTCAATTAAGTTTTTCAATCCAAAAATTCTTTAGTTAATACTCATATTCAACCTCAAGCATATGGCTGGTCTTCAATGAACATTTTCAATTAGGGACCAAATATTACCTCTTTTCTACTTAACAGCATTTCCCAATACGAATAACTTAGTATTATTTCAAAATTCCACTATCAGCTTTTGACACATTAAAGAATCAATTTTAAGTGCGACATATCATCAACTTAAAACATAAAATTGAATTTTTCGGATATATCAACATCTGCCATAACGCCACAGAAATAATTTAAAATGCAGAGAGATTAAAACAGCATCTTTGTTTAGGGCTGCTGTACATCGGATTAGCTTACCTCAATGTTAAGCTAGGGCGAAAATGTGTCGAAGGATTGCCGACTTGGATTTAGAGATTTTTTTTTATTATACTCTGCAATACAGATAGAAACTTTACACCTTAGGTCATTTTTTTAATGCAAATACTTTTTAATTTAAATTAATCGGGGAAAATCTGGTATAGTTTGTTTAAAACGCTCATAAATTCCTTTGGTGGACGCAATTTATAAATTAAATACTCTTGCAAGGTGTAGAAATGTTCAGGCCATCTGAAAATACCATTTTTATTGGATTATCAGCATTTATGTAGCTGTAAGTAGTAGACAAATTTTCTCCATATAGTCCAGTCAAATTGTGTTTTTCAGAGGAAAATTTTGGGGTAGTTTTGATTTCTTCCATTTTATATGTTTTTTGGGGTGCTGAATCCGAATCTGAGGTTTGTTAACAAAATTTCGTGACGCAACATTGAAAAAAATGCAAAAAAAGGTAAAAATTTTCATTTTTTGGCGGTTTTTTGATTATAACTCGGAAACTATCAACTTTTCGTATATAACCCTATTTATTAAAATTAAAGTACATAAAATTTCCTACAAATTTCACTATTTAGGTTTCTTTCTCCGATGGATCGTTTGGGCTCAAGCGCTATTTGAAAATTGGCGTATTTCGGCTGTCTCCACAAAAACCCCCTTTTTCCACTCCAAAATTCTAATTTATTATTAATGGCTGTCATTTAGTGAATTCCTCCCAGTTCTCTGCACATACCTTATTTAGATCGTATATGTAGAGGTACAGGTAATTTTTTCAAAAATAAAATAATGTTCAAGTTATTTAAAGAAGTCCGAAATTGTACAAATTAGTTGTAATTGTTACAAAAAAGTTGAAATTCCAAAGAAAAATCTTGAAAAATTATTACATTTTATTATATTGTATTACAATACATATGATCATATATTACATTATTATATGAGACGTTGTCGTTTAGAGGGTCCTGGCTGAGGTTCTTCGAAGGCGGCGAGTCCTGGCACAGGTTCGGGTTGTTCTGTCGTCAGAGTCGGGGCTTGTTCATCTGGAAAATGAAAGAGGTGGTGAGAAAACAACAACTTATGATCATATCTTAAGGAGAGATGAGTGATTACGAAATAGATTGTGAGATTAGACATACCTTCCGCATCATGTAAGCGTATTTCTTCAGTCTGTTCTTCAGTATGTACCCATGACGTGAAAGGTGCTGTATCCGTCGATTGTATGTACATTAAAATCAGCATTATCGTACACCTGATGTGAAAAGCACGGCTGGTTAACTTTCAGCGGATCGCTGCTGACAGCTGATGCTTCCAGGCGGACAGCCTCTTTGTAAGTCGAACAAAATCCCAATGAGGAAACCACATCGACTAATTTCCTTCAGCCGTACTTCTTGTACAGAAACACTGCCAACCCTACGAGGACTGGTGAAACGAATGATCTGGGCCTCACTGCTGCTACAAGACTATGAGCCAGTGCTGTGTTCTTCTTCTTCCACATATCATGGTCCCCACGTTTTTTGTTTAGTACAACTGTTTCCATAAATGTACGGAGACTTTCAGGAATAAGTTCCTCATTTCCTTCCAAAAATTTATCAGGTGAGGGGTACTGATCTGTCTCATAAACCTGGCTCCGGATATCCTCAACAACAATTGCAGCAGCCGTCTTAATAATCCGGAGTCTTTCCTCTTGTTCATTTTTTAACGCCTGCTGGTACCAAGCATCATTTAAAATTTTATACCCTGGGTTTTTGAAACACACTACCAGCTTCTTATTTGGAGAAAAGGTCATTATTATATCGCTTCCATATTTTTTGAGTAGATGAGCTTTAACTGTCTTTATGTCAGGACGATAATCACCCTTGATTTGGTCCACCAACTCGTCTAGCGTAAACTGACATTCTCCATCACTATTCTCAAGATAAGTGTAGACATATTCCATTGCTGCTTCAACATGATTGGCGAATGAACCCCTTTTTCTCTTCTCTTGAATTTTTGGGCGATTGTACAATTTTCTCATGCATAAACTATGATACTGACAATCAGAAACCACCAAGTATGAGTCAGGCAAAAGACGTTTGATTATGGCTTGTCTATGCTCATCACCACGTTCTTCTGCCCTTTTTATGATAGTTTCCTTGACTTTCAAAATTCTGCTCCGCCTTCTTCAAATGAGCTGCAATCATTCTTTTATTAATGTAGTTCGTACGATATCGCTCATGAACATCAACTGCAGATTTTTCACGTAGCTGAACATGCTCACCATCCTTCCTCTTCTTGCTTGACTCGATAAACGTTTTCAAACCTCTTTGCCGTACCGTTATCACCTTCTCTACGTTATTATCCAGCACTTCATCACAAATAAAACACACATTTGAAGCCATTTTTAACACTACGCGTAAATATAACTTTTGAATCGTGTTGTCGTTGGATTCTAACACTGAACTACTTACTTCCTTCGCACTGCCACTGGTAGGAATCGGATGGCCGGTGTTTTTATTTATTTATTTTTTTTTTTTTTGGGGGGGGGAGGGGAGGAAACCTCGTGAACAATATGAAGGGACTTGAGACTGGGTCAACACCCCCTATATCGGATATAGGGGGTGTTGATTGGGTACGCATGTACACGGTGACGTAGTTGGCCTTGAATCGTCTGTGAAGGAATCGAATGGAAGGAAAGAGGGCTTTTAAACCAAACGGGGCAGTTATAAAATCATTTGGTGAGGCTTGCCGAGAATAAATAACATGAAAAGACGTACAATACGGAATTATATTTACACAGAATTTAAAAATGCAATGTGATTTTGAAAATCCTACATTGTATTGGAAGAAGGAATTAAATGACAGCCTTTAATGATAAGTTTTGGAGTGTAAAAAGTGGGTTTTTGCGGAGCCAGCCGAAATACGCCAATTTTTAAATAGCGCTTGAGCCCAAACGGCCCGTCGGAGAAAAAAACCTAAATAGTGAAATTTGTAGGAAATTTTATGTACTTTAATTTTGATAAATGGGGTTATATACAAAAAGTTGATAGTTTCCGAGTTATAAGCAAAAAAACCGCCAAAAAATGAAAATTTTTACCTTTTTTTGCATTTTTTTCAATGTTGCGTCACGAAATTTTGTTAACAAACCTCAGATTCGGATTCAGCACCCCCAAAAACATATAAAATGGAAGAAATCAAAACTACCCCAAAATTTTCCCTCGAGGGCCCCTTTTGAGCACAAATTGACTGGACTAATAGGTTAACATTGAGATGAGCGAATCTAATAGGGTTAGTACACAGCATCCTAAAGGAGAAATAAAAATGAAGGGAAAGGGAGAAGGTGTGGCAGAGTTGCCGTCATCATAGTTATGCCTTACGAGGCATAGCTATGCCTTACGTCATCATAGTTATGCCTTCTTAAGGCATAGTTATGCCTTAAGAAGGCAGTTTAGATCAGGTGATTTAGTGGCTCCTGATCTAAACTGCCTTCAGGTGGCATCTGAGGAAGACATCTTCAGGAGATCTAAACTGTATGCAGGAGGGGTAAAACGCATCGTTTGGAGAGGGTATTCTGACATGACTTGAAACATGTCTGGGAAATTAGTGATATGTATTCAATTTCCGTATCATCTTATAAAATTATAAAACTCCATGATAAAAACTCCATGATATAAACTTCCATTCTTGCTTATACAGGTGCAAATTAAAAAGAAAAATTACATATGTACTGATTTGAGACAAACTTATCTCACATTATTCATAATCCATACATTACATAGCTAGGGGCTATGAATGTAATCCCTTTTACAACAATGTTCCGAATCACATGGATTATTTTGTCAAATGTATCTAAAAAATCATCATTTATGTAGCTGAAAATAGCAAACAGATTTTCTCCATAGGTTAACACTGAGGTGAGCGAATCCAATAGGGTTAGTACACAGCAGCCTTAAGCCTTTTGAAGCAACATCCAGAAATCATATGTTCGCCAATGCGGAGGCATTTGTCAAAGATGACATGCGCACATAATCCGGGAGAATCGTTGGTTGCTTTCAGTGGGGGTACCGTATTATATATGAACTAACACCACCCCTTGATTCCAACTTAATTTTGACCAAGCATACTCCCAGGAACGACATCTGGGGGTCTCGTACCTCCCCCCCCCCTCCTCTGACCTCGTAGAGGGACTTTCCTGTCTAAGGATATAACGTGACCATATCCGGCCTAGACACGAAGGTACTGAATGGCGTACGTCGGGATTCGAACAGAGCACACCCAGTTCCAAGCCCAACGTGTTACCACTAGGCTACTTCGGATTCATGCCAGAAATCATTTGAAATTTTACAAAAATGCATTGTGCAACTCGTGGCTGCGAGAGCTAAAAAAAAATAAGTAATTGAATGTTTCACCCCTATAGGGCGTATATTGGAGTGCTGAATGTAGTTGCATTAATATCCATTTATATGTAAAAAGAGGCGAAAATTGATGCAAACAATGTCTTTTATTCACTTCCATTATAGAATTGGTACGTCACAAACTGCATTCTTTGTATTGTTCAAAGGCAGAAAGCAGCTTGATAGTGTGTGCATGCTGGTGTTACTGTATTGTACGTCAGTGTGTATGTATGTAGAATGTTTAAAATTACATTAACCATCAGGAGCGGTAGTAGCGAAAGCATTTTTCATACGTTGAAGCCTAGTGAAAACTATTTACGCAATGCAGAAACTGGCAGCCAAATAAGCAATTTATCTGTTACGTTCGCAGAAAATCTTGCAGCCCCAATCATTAGATTTTGAAAACATTATTAATAAATCCCATAATTTTTTATGTAAAAAAGTAACACTTTATGGAGTACGTTTAACATATGTAATAGAATTTTTAGAGAGTGTTCATTTATAAACAGTTAAATACGTACTTTTCCTTCCCATTTAACTTTTTAAAATCGATTGTTTCAAACTTTAATGCAGATATAATTTTTAAATTTGTGCATTGAGGATGCTTATCCCGCTACTGATAAAAAAAGAAATAAAGGTATTACCATCTTTAAAAAATTTTTCAAATTCTTCCCTTCAAGTCTGGTGTCCTAAATTAAAATTCGTATTTATTACATATTTAATGTATACCTAAAATTCAGAACTGTAACTACTGTTTAAGATAAGACATTATAAATATTGGTAAGATGATTTATCATTTAATTTTTAATCTATATATATAAAACAGTTCCGTGACTGACTGAAAGATAACGCACAGACCAAACCGCTGGACCTAAAGGGCTGAAATTTTGCATGGCGATTCTTCTTAAAGTGTAGGGGTGTACAAAGATTTTTGAAAAATTCATCTTAGGGGGATTTTTAATTAAATTTTTAAGCTATTTTTGTAGCATTTTTTTAAGTTTGCATTTAAAATATTGAGGATTATAAAATTTATATCACGAGAAATAAAGATCATAAAAATTCCTTTAAAATGAAATCTTTTTCGAAACTTTACCTTCATTTTCTGATTTTCGGTGAATTTTTAAAGATTAATTTTTAGACTTTAATTTATTAGAGGCTGATCACGAGATTTCTTTTCTTCCTGTGGTACTTTAAATTAATTTTGCGTCACGTGCATAACAACGAAATAAATTGACAAAAAATATTAAAATACAGTAAAGATAAAATTTAACCACTAGACTAATTAAAATGGACGTTTTTTTAAGAATTTAGTTCAATTTAGCATGTTTTATGGAACAGTATTGTAGAGGTTTCAAGATACCTTTGGCAGAGAATCTGTTTCTATCACGTTGACTTACAATTAGCATTAAACGTGTGACGACAAAACAAAAAGCTTTATTCGTTATTTAACCCTTTAACTTCTAGGAATATTTCTGCATACCCTTCTCCAACTCGATAATTAGAAACATTTTTTAAAAATATAATATAACTAGCTGAATACCCGTGCTTCGCTACGGAGTACAATTAAACTAAATGCAACGATCAATGTATGCAATTAATGCCAAAAAAATAATATATATATATATATATATATATATATATATATATATATATATATATATATATATATATATGTGTATAAAAATCGTAAAGGATATTTTTATAAACAAAATAATGTAGAATAAAATATTCAAATTAAATACAACGGTCAATGCATGCAATTAATTTGTATGCTTAATATTCATAAAACATACTAATTTGAATTAAATTCTTAAAAAACTTCCATCTCAATTAGTCTAGTGGTTAAATTTTATATTTTACCGTATTTCAACATTTTTTGTCAATTTATTTCGTTGTTAAGCACGTGACGCAAAATTAATTTGAAGTATCACAAAAAGAAAAGAAACTACGTGAACACCATTTAATAAATTAAATTCTAAAAATTAATCTTTAAAAATTCAGCAAAAATCAGATAATGGAGGTAAAGATTCGAAAAAGATTTCATTTTAAAGGAATTTTTATAATCTTTTTATTGATATAAATTTTATAACCCTCAGATTATTATTTTAAATGCAAACTTTAAAGAATGTTGCAAAAACAGCTTTAAAAGTTAATTTTTAAAAAATCTAAGATTTTTTCAAAAATCTTTCTTAGTGCACCCCTACACTGCAAGAATTCTTGCAGTGTAGGGGTAATTCTTACGAATCGCCATGCAAAATTTCAGCCCTTTATGTCTGTGCGTTATCTGTCAGTCAGTTAAGGAATGTTTTATATATTTAGATTATTTAGCTGAGAAAAAGAAATGTTAGAATTTATCATTTTTACGTAGACTTATTGACAAAAATTCTATTTGTAGTTTTTCATGGTGAGATACTGTTTGCAGTAATTGGCCAAAAGGAACCTGGGCTTTCTAACGGGTGACAAAATATAACTCATCCGCTGTTCGGCTTGGAACAATGACCTTCAAACATTAGGCATGGAACAAGCGACTCAATCTTTATCATTATTGCACCATTTAAATATATGATTAAAGAGTTTCCAGCTATCAATTATATATACCGACAAAAGTGAATTTCTGCTAACGTAAATCTTCTTAAAACTTTTAATTTATTCAACAAACCATTTCATGATTAGTTTTCCTTCAAATTTCATGACCAAACAGAAAAGAAGGGAATTTCTGAAATATAAGACGCCCGGGCATGATATCACAAACACAGTTGAATCGAGAAGGCTTTCGCCGCGGAATATCAAAAATGTTTATTCATACTAAGGTTTTCACACAAAGAATTGAAAAATTAACCGCGGAAAGCTTTCTGCCCATACTGCTTTCTGATACTGGCCATAGTCATAATTTGCGTTATTGACCATAATACGATGATGCTACTTCATAGTCATATTTATCCCAACTTAATTCGAGTCTTGAATCTAAATTATGTAAGATCAGCTTAAATGGGCGAACTATAGGGAATAAACAGTTTTTAACCTGCGTCATTCAACCAAAAAGGCTTAAACTGGTTTAAGTGGAAGGAAAGCTTCAGCCTCAGTTCATTATTGAGGCAACAGTTAGTTTTTAACAGCGAACCAAGTTCATCCAAAGTACACTTCCTAGTCACATTTCCTGGATGCAGTTCTGAAAACATCCTAATTCAACTTATAAAGCCATCTGGGGACTAACTGAACTTCTTCGAAGAATGAGAACATCACCGACAATAACACACTGTAATTGACCCAATGAAATCGAACATTTGACATGTAAGCGCATTTTTTATACTGTATCTGCTTCATTAGAATGCAATAACATCGATTACAGCTGTGATTGTCGCCCAGTGGCTAAGTGATTAAGGCATCAGCCTGCCACGCCAGGGGCGCGGGTTCGATTCCTGCATAAGACTTGGTTGTATTCTGGGGAACTGGTCAATCATCCGCCTGCAAAAGGAGTTTAGAAAGGGGAGCTGCAACCCATCGTCCATCGCCGGTGTCATCGCTTGTTAATAAAATTGTTCTCTGTGTGATTTGTGTTTCTATTTCCTTGTATTCATATGTACACTAGACTGGGGTGTAATGTCGTCAGCCCCCAGGGACATTAGCCCCCCTCCCCCCACCTCAAAAAAAAAAAAAAAAAAAAAAAAACCGGCTGTGTTTAAACTTCGCCTCTCTCCCTTGCACATTTCTAAAAGAGACTTTAAGAGAATACGAGACGGAAAATGAAAGATAAGTGTTAAATGTCGATAACTCATATATATACACTGCTGTAAGAAATTAAGAGAATTTGCAGACTTGGTCGATTATCTCTAGAACTACTGTACCGATTTTAATGAAATTTGATATGTACATACATTGATACAATACAAAACAAATAACCATTTAATAATTGTAATACACACGCATGATCGTGCGTAACACTCGTTGGAGTCGGAAGGTGTGAAACAGCGGTTGCAGAATAAACAAAAAATGGGTTACTAGATGGGTTAATAGGGGTATTATCCCCTCTTACAGGTCTCGCAGCATGATTTCATACTTGAAATAAGGCAGTTTATCATTTCCTGTGGCAATTGGTCCCACTCGTTCAGCAACGCTGTTTTCATTCCCTGGATGGTTCTCGGAGGGGGGTTGCGAGTTGCAATTGCGAGTTTATAGAGCATCCCAGACATGCTCTATAGGGTTAAGGTCTGGACATCTGGCTGGCCAATCCATCCGGCGAATATTCTCACTCTCTAGAAATTCACCGACCAGAAGAGCTGTATGTGGCCTCGCGTTATCGTCCATAAAAATGAACTCAGGTTCAACTGCACCCTTGAAAAGTTGAACATAGGCCCAGTATGATCTCATCCCTACACCTCTCACCAGTCAGGGACCCCCTGTCAGACAGATGGAGTGGTGTGCGGGCGTTTAGCTTAGCGCAGACAAAATCAACCTTGGACCAGACTGCAGTGGGGTAATTTTCTCTTCCCAAATGAATCGTGATTCCCCCTGGACACTGATTTTCGGCGTACCTTCATCTGGAGAGAACCTGGAACCCGATACCTACCCTCCAATGTCCACGAAATCGACCATTTTGACGGAGGAGGTTTAATGGTCGGGGCAGGCATCATGTTGGATGGCCGCACACCTCTCCATGTCTTTGAAAGAGGCACTGTGACTGGTGTGAGATATAGGGATGAGGTCTTGGAGCCCTATGTTCGCCTTTTCAGGGGTGCAGTTGGCCCTGAGTTCATTTAATGGACGATAACGCGAGGCCACATAGAGAGCTCTTCTGGTCGACGAATTTCTAGAGAGTGAGGATATTCTCCGGATGGATTGGCCAGCCAGATCTCCAGACCTTAACCCTATAGAGCATGTCTGGGACACTCTGGGGAGGGCAATTGCAACTCGCAACCCCCCTCCGAGAACCATCCAGGGAATGAAAACAGCGTTGCTGAACGAGTGGGACCAATTGCCACAGGAAATGATAAACTGCCTTATTTTAAGTATGAAATCACGCTGCGAGACCTGTATATCTGTAAGAGGGGACCATACCCCCTATTAACCCATTTTTTGTTTTTTCTGCAATCGCTGTTTCATACCTTCCGACTCCAACGAGTGTCACGCACGATCATGCGTGTGTATTACAATTATTGAATGGTTATTTGTTTTGCATTGTATCAATGTATGTACATATCAAATTTCATTAAAATCGGTACAGTAGTTCTAGAGATAATCAACCAAGTCTGCAAATTCTCTTAATTTCTTACACCAGTGTAAATACACACACATTTAGCAAAATGAACGGAAGAAAGACTACCTCACAGCACCAGGATAGCTCAACTGGGAGAGGTTGGTTGGTTTGGTTTAGAGCACTGTGGTCATTTTTTGCTACACGCGAGCTTATTAGACTGGGACCTACAGTTTAAAGCAGATTCCGAATGGCTAAACACACCCATGCCAATAGTGGGACTCGAATTCACAGACTCTGTTACCGAAAGTCATTCGGCCATCGACCGGACAATAGGGAGAGAATGATGTAGGGCAGTGTGGTCCAACCTTTAGTATAGGAATGTGGGGGCCAGAGACATTCCAGAAAGAAAAAGAATTACACATTGCATTAAAAAACTTTTATTAAAATTTATGTTAAAAGAAGTTTAATATACCACTTCATTTTGCAGTCGAGAAATCAATGTGATGATTGGCACTGCTTTCCTGATACAAGTTTATCAATGTCCACTGTAAGTTCAGTAAGGCAAAGTCTCAGGCTCGATTCCAGTGAAGCACTTTCAATTCGATTTCTCGTTTTTGATTTAATTTGTTTGAGAGCAGAAAAAGCACTTTCGTAACTAAACTTTTCGCACTAAAATATTTTTCCGGTAAGAAGGGCAAGGGCCAACAAAAATCAATTGGTGGGCCACATGCGGCCCGCGGGTTGGACCACACTGATGTAGGGAATCATCTTTGGTGCCTACCAGACAGAAAATCCTGAAATGCACCCAACTTCTGAAAATGAATTCAGATGGACAAAATAGTGAACGAAACTAGACTTCCTTCCCAACCCTGGGATAGCTCAACTGAGAGAGTATCTGTCTAACATAGGATCCAAATTCTACTCCCAACCCTGGCAGAAAATTCATAAAATACCTTTTCGAAATCAAACATCTATCTTATCTATCGTTAATAAAGTTTCTAAGTTAAAATATAAGCCCTCCCCCCCCCCTCTAAAATGATGAAATTCATACATTTTTTCAGTGCTACAAACTATGACATAGAGGAATTTCCACATAACAAAATGATCAAACTTTAAAAGATATTTCCGACATCAAGTCCAATATATTAAAAATTCCTTTTCAAGAGATTATACCATTTATTTTTGTATCTGTATTCCCAACAATTCGGAAAAACTCAAGAGTTATGAAAATAAATATTAATGATCGAATTTTAGACCTTTAAAACGAGCTGAACTTCTGCCTTTTAATTTACATTAATAAGAGATGTTTTCCCTTTCAAAGAAATTCAGTGATACAAAACCACTGCGTGAAAATAATAATATGGAAATTAAGAGGTTCCATTAAAATATTATACAAAATTCATTTCTTAATTCATTAGGATGATGCGCGAATACACTTTCTATTCTCTTATTTTTTTCAAATCGCAATTGTAGCCATTCATTAGCACTAAATGCTATATTTAGATGTAGTGTTAACAATGAATATTTATCTTTCCCCCCTCTCGTATCTTTTTGCATAAGAGGCAGACGCATTTGGATGTAATGAATTTTCAGCAATTTCTTTTCAGCTGCAAAATTCATTTAATATGCATGTATTAAATGACTGCATTCTATTATCACACTGAGATGTAATAAAAAAATAAAAGCACAAAGCGCCATGCGATTAGCAAGCACATTTGCTTTATTCCCGTGCTTTTTTAAAAAACAAAAAAAAGGGCTTTAAAAATAATATGAATATTCTTTCCGCTGGATATTAAAACGTCTTTTTATTAACGTCTAGAGAAATGAAATACTTTAAACAGAACCATCATGTGAAATTGCGACGAGCTAAATTTTAAATTCAATTCTTTTACTTGTTACTTGTTTTTTCAAACAAAAAAAAATTCCAGAGAGAGAATGCGTCGTTATAAACAACGAGGAGAGGCACTCTTCTCTGAATAGTCTGATGATTACAAGCATTTAACCTAATGGACTTTATTAACTTACTTTTCAAAAGGAATATTTTTAGCAACAACTAAAAAAAAATTAAGAAGCGCATTTCTGATAAAGAAGTTATCTTTCTCTAGTTTTCTTTGGGAAAAGCAGACTTTATGAAATAAGGGAATATCATTAAGCCATATTAGCTGCGCGAATCTAAAAAGGAAGACTTTGAATTTTGAAAAGGTATTTCGTAACAACATTTACTTAACAGTCATAAATTATTTGATAATATATTGTCCACTGACTATCGTCAAATGATCTATATAAATGGATGTATTTTAAGGATTATGTTTTGAAATCGTTCTTTTTATCCTCTCTCATCCTCCCCAAGTTGATATTCTTATTGTTGCATGCCATTGAGGGGCACTTGTTAATGAAGACCTACTATATGATCCACTGACTGTCGTAAAATGATCTATACAAAAGGATGTATTTTAAGGATTATGTTTTGTAATCGTTCTTTTTATCCTCTCTCAACCTCCCCAAGTTGATATTCTTATTGTTGTTTGCCAATACAGTGCACTTGTTAATGAAGACATAATATATGGTCCATTGACTATCGTAAAATGATCTATATATATAGGATGTATTTTAAGAATTATGTTTTGTAATCTTTCCATTTAATCCTCTCTCAACCTCCCCAAGTTGATATTCTTATTGTCGTTTGCCAATGCGGGGCACTTGTTAATGAAAACATAATATATGGTCCATTGACTATCGTAAAATTATCTATATATAGGATGTATTTTAAGGATTATGTTATGAAATCGTTCATTTTATCCTCTCTCAACCTCCCCAAGTTGATATTCTTGTTGTTTGCCAATGCGGGGCACTTGTTAATAAAGGCATTCGCACATAAACCGCGAAAATCGTTGGTTGCTTTCGATGGGGATACCGTATAACATCACCCCCTGGTGTCACCTCAATTTTAACCGAGCATCCACACGGCGACATCTGGGAGGGCTCGTACATTCTCCCACTCTCCCTGACACTTTTAACCGAAGTAAAAACTATAAATAACATAATTTACTCTGTTTCGAGCATTACTTTCAAAAACAGAGTCCCAAGAAATATTAAATTAATAAAAGACGTTACAACTATCTATAAAATTAGATTTCACCTAAGATCCCGCCGGACATTTCGACTCTTTGAATCAGTTCACGTCAGTTAAGTTAAAATAGAAATTGTATTCCGAAAGAGCTTTAAAAAAAAAGCTGATTACCTGCAAACTCAAAATGCTGAGGGAAGAGAGACCATCATAAGAAAAATGAAGTTTTCTACTCTGTTTTTATTTGTCCCGTGATCTGTCGTTCCTGTCTAGGGTGAGAAGTTCGTAGCGTGTTACTTCGGGTTTTACAACTTTTGTCGGTAACACGATTTACTGTTCATTACTGTTAGAAAATTAATGGACAGCCTCAAATGACTTCTGTAAATTAGCAGATATGACACAGGGAACCTCTATTACATCGTCCCAAGTTATGTGACCTAAGTAGGTGGCACTGTCAGGACTGGATTTTTGAAGGAATTCCCCCACAGACGGCCACCTATTTGTAACCATGATCTTTTATATCAAATAATTTATATCAACAGTATCGAGCCACAATTGACACGCGTCAGTGGCGTACGCAAGGGGGGGTTGATGGGGGTTAAAACCCCCCCATTGGTTCTGATTACATATATTATTTAATTAGGTTACGCATATATTATTTAATTTGGTTACGTTATTATTTAATTAGGTTTATTATTTAATTAGGCTACATTATTATTTAGGTTTAATTAGGTTGCACTGATTGCTCAAAACTACTCTTTCATAGTAATAGTCCTGTCAAATTAGCTCAAAATGGCGGCGAATCATGCATCAAATGAAAGGGTTGATATTTTTTCAGGAATGTTTAGGGGTTGGTCCCCTGAACAACGCCTAATAAAGTCCCCTCGATTTCAGGCGCCGCGGGGGGTGAGGTCCAAAGATCACTTTTTTCAGTTTTTGGCGTTTATCTCGAAAACGGTGCGTCGCGCAGAAAATTGTCGAATCCAAAAATTAAAGCTTATAAAATTTCCTTCCAAATGGTATATCCATGTTTGTACCCAAGTGTTACCGTTTTCGAGATATGAGCCGTTGAATATGAAAATTTTTCAAAAAAAGTGGTAGCGGTTCAGGTATCTCGTCAAACTTCCTCTTCTAACTCTTACCCCTTCCATTTCTCAGAAAACTCGTGATAGAGAAAGTTGTAGAGCGAAAACTTTTCTTCAAAAATGTGCAGAGCTATGCTAATTTATCTTCACCAGGTAAATAGTTAGAGCGCTTTGAAGTTTAGGGGTATTTTTCAACATTTTGCTTGTAAAATGCTCGTCACTCAAGTTTCGTTTCCATGGTCAATAACTCTCTTAATCACTTTGAGTGCTGTTTAATTAGATACGTATAGTGTTCATAACCCATATAAATATGAAATTATGTATACTTGTACGTATAATGTATATCTCATCATATACAGAAGAACACTTATAGTACAAAGGAGGAAGTAAGAAAACAAACCAAAATGTATAAAAGTTGTTCATATAATCAAAAAATGGTTATCAAAAGTAGGTTCAAACAACAGTTACTTACATTAAATATATTATATACAATTTATTTCATCAACTGCTTTCCTATATATTAAAAGCCGTCAATCTGATACTTCGGAAAAAGTTTCAAACAAGTCAAAGTCTTCACTATCATTTTAGCTTCTGTAGAATAACCGAATTTTCACGAACTGATTTCCCACAAAGGTGGCATCCCACTATAATGCCACGATCAAAGTCACTAAGCTCCTTTGACTTACTCATCGTCTCACAAACGCATAAATATGACCTGACAAACCACTATCAATACTTTTATAGCTTTCGGTTACGCATCAAATTACGTCACCTGCTAGATCCACTTTAGAGGGGTGTCCGGATACTTTTGGCCAGATGGTGTATAACGTATTATTGAATATTAATGAATTATATAAATTATTAAATTTACTTAATGGGGTCAGTACGAGTAAAAAAAATGAAAGATACCTGTGGTGATTGAGATCATGCTCATTTGGATGGGCCTGGAACATGAGCAGGAACATTCCTCAGCTCCAGCAATGTCTCCTGGTGAAGATTTGGAGTCATAAAACACTTTGACGATGTTTGTTGTTTCACTGGCATACCGCTGGAAACATTGTATTATTGCTGCTTTGCTTTTACCATAAATCGCTGACGTAGTGTCACATCCTGAGAAACTATGGATGAAGAGAATGTACTGGCTGAATGATAAGACCTGAAGATGTTGTGAAGAGTAGAGCCTGTCATCTGTGTTACCCCGTCCGGCCTTCATGAAAAACACATTCGTGTCTCGTGGGGTGAGTTCCACAAGAAAGACGAGCAGGTCTTACATATCTACTATCACCACAGTTGAATGAGAGGTGTTTAGCCACCCACTTCTGACAATACTGCAGTCAGCATCTCCTTTGGCTATAGTAGATTGTATACCTCTTGCACCCAAGGCCTGAACTAACATAGTAATGAGCTTGGTTTTGTTCCTTTCATTAGAAAGGAAGTTTTCTTGATGAACAGTATCCACCATGTTCTTATTAAAGTCAATATCCACTGATGTTTTACTTGATGCTCTCCGATGTTGTTCGTCTGTTTCCGTGGAGTTCGTGTCTTCATAACCATCAAAAATCACAGCTGAACTGATGCCGTAATGGTTGATTATGTACGATGCATATTGATCGCAGATGGAGGTGAAGGTGGTGTTGGTGTTCCACTTTACTCTATGAAGCAGGAAGCTGCCATAGATTACCGTGAAACTGTTCTTCACATTGATCAGTTGATTACTTTTTGCGAAAACATCATGCAGTGCTGACTTTTTGAATTTTCTCATTATCCCCTCGGCGAATAGAGACATACGGTATGGGGGCTATCTCGTACGTTAGCAACTCCTCTACATCCCCTTCTTTGTTCTTGGTGATCAGAGTTCTTTGAAATATCATCAGAGGCTCTACCACAACTACCTCATCATTAACTTTGATCATATTGTTCATCGCATCTAAAGGAACGACTGAGTCCTTCTTGTTTTTTTTCACTTCTGAGAAATTCATTCCAACATAAGTGCTCATTGTGCGGGTTCCAATTTCCAAGGCCTGGTAGCAGTTGACGTTACTTGTTCCAATTACTCCCGTTGAAAGTGACATCAAACAATTACGTTCAGCAAAAGGCGGGTGATCAGCCAACCATTGAGCAAGTTTCCTTCTGTATAGATCATCTTTGGTTATACGTGATGCTGTAAACTCAACATGTTGTTCTCCTCTTGCAGTATGGACGCCACAAAATATCTCAAGTGAACTACATATTGCTGTAGCTGTGCGTGCTCCCCCAACCCATTTCGCCAACACCGAATCACTAAAGCCTCGCCCACGTGTTAATTCGCCTTCACTCTTCATGTCACACATGAGTGTCACCTCAATTGCCATGTCAGACCACACACCAGCCATAGGTGTTCTAGTTCTGTTGACAGTGAACTATCCACGGTCTATAAAATCCTGTTTATGTTTAAGGTGGCGAGTTGTTAGTCCCAGAATGTGTTGTACATATAGGTGAGTACACTTTGCATAATGAAAATGCCCGCTGGCATGGAAGTAAGGTATCATCAGTTGGACGCATGTCATATGATCTTCCCAGTTGCGCTGTGCTGCAATGAATTTTTTCATCAACACCATCATTTCAAAGTACTGGACCCACAAAGCTGCTGTTGGCCCATTACCTTTATTACCATTGAGACGTGACAATTCGTTGCTCAATTTCCACTGAATGCTGGCAAGGGAGGTATTTGTGGAAATGTGTTGTGGATTAATTTCTACTGAGGTTTGAAGTAACTGAACTACTTCTTCTTTTTCATATGGTGTGATATCTAAATTTTCCAAAATGATCTGAGCTAAAGTGACAATTTTATACATTTTGTTTTGTTTTCTTACTTCCTCCTTTGTACTACTAGTGTTCTTCTGTATATTATGAGATGTACATTATACGTACAGGTATACATAATTTATTATTTATATGAGTTATGAATACTAACGTATCTAATTAAACAGTGTACAAAGTGATTAAGAGAGTTACAGACCTTGGAAACGAAACTTGAGTGACGAGCATTTGTTGAGGGTGGACTAGCAAAATGTTAAAAAGTACACTTAAACTTCAAAACGCTCTAACTATTTACCTGGTGAAGATAAATTAGCATAGCTCTGCACATTTTTGAAGAAAAGTTTTCGCTCTACAACTTTCTCTATCACGAGTTTTCTGAGAAATGGAAGGGGTAAGAGTTAGAAGAGGAAGTTTGACGAGATACCTGAACCGCTACCACTTTTTTTGAAAAATTTTCATATTCAACGGCTCATATCTCGAAAACAGTAACACTTGGGTACAAACATGGATATACCATTTGGAAGGAAATTTTATAAGCTTTAATTTTTGGGTTCGACAATTTTCTGCGCGACGCACCGTTTTCGAGATAAACGCCAAAAACTGAAAAAAAAGATCTTTGGACCCCATCCCCCACGGCGCCTGAAATCGAGGGGACTTTATTAGGCGTTGTTCAGGGGACCAACTCCTAGATATTCCTGAAAAATCTCAACCTCTTCATTTAATGCGAAAGGAAAACCTAATTTGACTGGACTATAACCCCTCCCTTTGAAAATTTCTGCGTACGCTGCTGACACGCGTTCAGGAGAGGAATAGAAATTCTAACCATAGTTCTTTAAGCTCAAAGCTAACTCTTGAAGCTCAAGAAGGCAGCTGCCATCCTATGCAGGCACTTTAATGCTGACCTCTATCAGGTTTGCGCTCTGCAGTGGTAAAACTGGTAACCTAGACCCCAAGCCAGAGTACATTACGACCTTTAAAATACACTCGTGGCAAATTTATGCAGCTTTTCATTCATTCGGGCCCAGTAAATTTCCTACTCTATCCTTTCGGAATCGTCAAACTATTCTCTCAATAGACGTCTGAAGGCCTTACACGTCATCCTGATTAGGTTGTCTATTCTTAATGGCTGTGCAGGTTCGTTTTTCAACTTCGCGAGGTTAGAAAGTTTCAAGTCTCGCGGTAATTCGATTTACAGATCTTCGTGATTTGATGTATTGGGTTTTCCCAAAACAAACCCAAACTAAAGTATTATGAATATTTAATTTTCCCAGACAAATTTATTTTGAATACTGGATAAATCGTTCTACGGATAACCCAATTTTTTCAGCATTTTTTAAGAAAAGTATGCAATTGTTTAAAATTTATACAGTGAGTAGTTTTGTCCGCTGATTTGCGAGATAATTTTTAAAAATATTTTATGTATGTCTCTTTTTTTCTTCTTCTAAACCATCTTTTCATCAATGAGTATAAATTTTTAAAAAATGATAGTATCATATATTATGTTTTATATCTACCAAAATGATCTAATTATGCCAACTAGTTTATGAAGTAAATACACTGTACAGTGAATCTGTGTTATTCTCAGAGTGCAAGAAAGTAACTCAAATCACCGAGAAAGTTTTTAGATGAGTTTCTAAAATTTTATGGCAATAAACTTGAAAACATGGTGCAATGTGATATTTTTACGTACAATTATTTACAGCTATATGATTTAATACTATATATTAACAGTGTAATTTTTATCTCCATCAGTTAATCTCTCTACTTGACCGAAAAATACTAAAAAGTTGCTGTAAATGTAGACAATTTTAAAAGAAATGCTGATAGCTATATATAAAAAAATTTTAAGATAAAATCTGCTGGACACAAAGTTAATTAAAAAATGATAGTGAAGCAAAATAAGCGACGTGAAGAGTATACGAAATTTTCGATTAAAGCCGTCATACATCCATAGCAAAAATATTTTGTCAAAAGTTTTCGAAGTTCTGCATGAATTTCTGCTTTCCCGGTTCAACGTTCATTTACTGAATTTCTTTTTTCGAGCGTAAATCATTTTAACATATTTTCACAGAACTCAAAAAAGTTTTTATTGCTAAGACAGACACACCGAAGAATGTCATCGAAAGCTATTTTGAATAAATTTTGAATTCATAATACGGACTTCGGTATATTTTTCCACCTCCGAGCAAAATAACATTGGAAGTTCTTACTCCGCATTTACTTTGCAAAAACTTTTAGTTATTTTTAGAAGATATGAACATCTGAAGTTTAACTGTTTTGAGTAAATTTTTTAATACATTTGCATACCATTTTTTTTTCTTTTATATATAAAAATATAAACTTGTAAAGTTTTTTTCCGTCCGTTTTGTTTAATTCTTTTTCAAGATGATAAATTTTATTTAAACTTTTAATCTAAAATTAAATTTTTAATTTTATTTACGTTTCTTTGCTATATGAGTAGTTAACAACTAAATTACAAATAATAGCTTTGCAAATTTCATTCAGTTAGAAACAGTTAAAATAGTACGATCACTTCCTTCGTATTTTATTTTTCTCATGACGTGACTCTCGGTTTCAACCAAGCTTCTGCCATTTCTGTTCAAGAGTTTGCTTGAAATTCACTTTCAATTATTCATTCGTTCATAATGCATAGGAAGATAATCGCCTTCGTAAAAAAACGAAATTTTTCTTTTAAATTTTCTTTATTTTTATTTGTTGATATTTTTTATTGTTTGAAACAGGAATGAGCGAATTATGCGCGCTAGAATAAAAATTACGAATGATTTTGGCGCCAGGCATTTTATTATAACCCAATGACACCAACTGTAATTCTTATTCTAGCGCTCATTCCTGTTTTAAACTAAGATTAAAAAAAATAAATTTAAAAAATCAGTTATTTTTTTTTGTTATTATTACAATCCCGAGTTTCTAAAGATCATTGGAAACGGAAAATCACAGTTATACAAAGGTCCATTATCTTATACTTGAAGTAATCGAGGACACCCCATTAGAGTTTGTTACGGTTAAATAAAGTTCACGAGTACGCTTGAAAGTCACTTTCAATTATGTATACATAATTGACTATGAACGATATATCGTTCATAGTCCATCAGTTTAGTGAGGACAATAATCGTCTGCGTAACAAAATGAAAGTGTAAGATTGATGACTTTGTTACCTGGTGATAAATCCGCAGCAATTAAGTATGATTTACCAATATTGGGAACAAAAATGAACGCTCGAGTCAACCCGTATGGATATTCAGGTGGTCTAGTCTCAACCTAGTAAAGCACAGCCTCTAAATATCCGGACTAACGCAAGAGTATCGATTTTATTGCCTAATCTTGCCACACGTCACATAAAACTTGTGTTGCTTATTTGTTGCCAATTTACATAAACAATGATTTTTTTTTTCAGTTGGCTACTTTACGAATTTAATTATCTTTTTCTCAAAGCCTGTACGTAGTTTTGAATATACTATTCAAGGAAAAATCTCTATTAAGTGAACATTATAAAGCTTTAATAAACTTTCGGGGATGAGTATGCTCATTAATAATTAGAATTTAAAAGAGTAGAGAGGCGTATAATTTTACATTTCCCCCCTTAAAAACTCCTTGAAATAAATAAGTATCTAAGAAAAAAAAAACATTTGTAAAAAGTTCTTACGTGAAAAAGAACGATTCTATTAAACAGCAAACTTTATTTTCAAAGTAATGAGCAACAGAATAGTGAGTTAGCTCAGATATCTAGGGGCTTTGAAGCAAAAACTGACATCATTCTCACGATACCTCTTTGTGATATCCATAAATGCTTTTTCCGATAACGAATATCAGCCAAGGACATTAAAACGAATAGATGCCACGCCATTATTGTACTGTAAAGGTTTCGTATGTCCCTAAATGTATAGTCCACACTAGGATCTTAATTCCTAATTCATAATTTATCCTCCTGTTATAGAAATGAGTGTAGAGAATTTCAACATCAGTTGACAATGGTTGAAAATTAGTTGCATTGAAAATACGAGCGTACTAATCTTTCATAAATTTACCAAGATAAACATTGATCGAAATTAGATGTTGGGATCATACAACTGTCACAATAACTTTATATATTAAAATTACATTTAATATTTGAAATGTAAATCCAAACAAAACAGTAATGTCAAACTAGATAGTAAACAAACAATAGGTGTTCTATATATTTAGCATTGTAGTATCAGGCACCTTTAGCTAGAGGATGTGCCTGATACTAAGCAGAATAAAAAGATGGACAAGAGAGGCGACGGAGCTCGCCACAGTGGACAAAGAGAGAAAGCGTGGGCCTCTGTGTGATTCCTTAGAACGGGGAGGAAATGCCCCCAGAAAAGAGGCTGGAGAGCATCGCGGTGTGTGGTATAGTAAAACCTCGTTTATCCGGACTAACTGGGACCATAGGCAATCCGGACAATCGAAAATCCGGATAATCCGGGTAATTAGCAAAACAAAATCCTTAACTAAGATGACTTGCCGTTCATTACGATAAAAAACTATGTCTTGTAACAAAATTACATAGTATTGTTTACAAGATTTAAAAAATATAAAAATAGCTTTTCACTTCATTTCTTCACAAAGAATTTGTAAGTCTAGTAAAACTTTCTTAAACTCGACAAAAAGCATTTTATTACCATAATTTATTGTACAATCTATGCAGGAACTATATATTGAATCAAACTAAAAAGCGAATATTTGGCGTACTTATAGTTACATTCTTGCTATCATTGTTAAAAATTATTACCTAATGTGAACATTAAATAAAAATAATGTCTACAAATCTGATCCGGATTATCCAGAGATCCGGGACAACGAGGGTCGGATAAATGAGGTTTTACTGTATATGTGGAAATTCTGGGAGAGACGGGTGTGACCCCAACTGGGAGAGGGGGGGGGGGGGGGGGAGGCTCAAGCAGGAGATCGTCAGTTGAGAATTGGCAGGTTCAGATGTAGAAGACCCAGGGCATAGGTTTGGGTGGTGTAACGTCCTCGGTAGAAAAAAGTTACACGAGAGACATTTATACAACACAGAGTTTGTATTATCAAATACTTATGTACAATATGTACAAGGGCAGAGAGTCTATGCTCGTCTGCATATGAGAGATTTTACAGTAACAAAATATCTTCCACAAGTCTCTCAACAGAGATGTATCTCTCTAACAGTCACTAGGTCTCGTAAACCGGGAGCCGAGAGAGGATTTTCAGGCCCTCGGTCCGCAACAGCGCATTCTCGGCACCGCTTGTCGACGGAAAAAAACTCCGATTTTCCGTCGCTGTGTTGAGTCTAAGGAGACTCAACACAGCCACTCTCTTGGGCAGACTCCCACTGCATCTCTCCTCCGCTTTCCAGCTGGACGGGGGGGGGGCGCAGGAGCGACCCGCGGTAGTTTTCTTGGAACCGTGCAGGACTCGTAAAAGGAGGGCTTTAGCTTGAGTGGTCCTTTTGCCCGAAAAGGCCCAAGACGCTACAGTGGTTGTCAGTAAGTTCTTTGTATGAGCGTTCTCAGTGGAGAGGAAGCTATTCCAGCGAAGAGGCTGGAAAAAGTAGAGTATCCTCTATTTATAGATTGTGTATTGTTATGTGTTGTGTTTATAAAGTTTCAATAAACGTCTTTCGTCTGTGAAATGTCCTTCGTCATTGAGCAAGAGAACGACGGAGACCACTCGACATACCACGACTGTATACTACAAGCATTATACATATAGGCCCGAGGTAGCTTAGTGGTAGCGCGTCGACTTTCGGCGCTGAGAGTACTCAGATCGAATCCCGACAAGCTTCATTAAATAGTACCTCCGTATCTAGGCCTAATATGGGCACGTTATATCCGTAGACCAGAAAGCCCCTCTATGAATTCAGAGAGAATAGGAGAGGGTACGATGCCCCTAGATGCCCAGGGGATACTCGGTAGAAATTGAGGCAGCACCTGGCTAAATCGGACTTCGACCCTTATGGTGCCATTATAAACCAAAGCCGCATCCCTCAGGCCGCTAGCCTATATGGACCTGGTCTGGAATACTTCCGGCCAGGGGACATTATAAACAACATTATATGTATAGTATTCTATATATAGTGTTTGCTCGTGACTGTGAAAATCTTTAACTGGATAACTCTCAAGTTATTAGTTTGTAAAAGGGGAAAATAGAAACATTTAAATTAAGATACCTCTAATCAAAAGTCGTCGACACTATAATTAGTTGTCAACATGGATACGACATCAAAAAGGAAAAATTAATGTTTTTCAGACATACTTGTAATTTCCTTAACGACATTTCTTGATAAACGGGTTTCAAAGAACTGAAACTCCTATGAAAGGCAACCACATACTTTTACATGCACAATGCACGGTCGATGGGATTTAAATTTAATGGTCAGACAGATCAAGTGATTGTTTGATGTCTTTTTCGGGAAAATTCAACTCTACGATCATACGAATAATCGTCTGTTCAGAACACTGCTCCTGTGTTCTGAGCAGACAGACATCAAACTTAAATATATCTCCCACTGCTCAGCAAGGAATATTACAAAATTAGACAGGGATTCTCTCAGAAGCGTCATTGCCACTACGAGGCTATTGAGTATTCCATACCCACGTTAGATAGACCGCGGCGTAACAAGAAAATAATTTGTTTCAACCCAGTCTATACTATACACAAACCCTCCGTTTCAGAGCAGTTTGCTGAAAATCTATTTTGACCTGCACATGAAAGTGAGTGTTACAGGCCTGAACCTAATTATATTATACTCAACAGGAAGTGTCCTTTTGTAGATTTTTTTACGGATGTTACTTTTTAACATAGGGACCTCCAACTTTTCAGAACCGAGGGCCACATCAGTAAATTCATAAGCTTACGCGGGCACCACGTTAGTTGAATAAATTGACTGAAACATGTTTAGCAGCAACATACATCGTACTTTATGACAGAAAAAATGCAGTACTTATATACAACTATATTACAAGTAAAATTTGTTGTCAATAAGGTACGTTGCAGTAGGTATACATATTATTGATGTCTTAATGAGGAATATGACATTTTATTTGATTGAAGCTACATAAACAAGAATAGTTCGCGAACTTTCTGAAATGTAAAATAGAACTTCTATTTGACGAGAACTGGTTCGGCGGGCTACCAATGTTCCATGGGTCACGCGAGGACCCTAATTTAAAACCAATTTCAAATGTTTTTCATTTGTTTACAGATCAACAATAATTTTTCATTATTATTATTATTTTAAGGTATTGTTTGTTCAACTGTACACGTTTTAAATACAGCAGATGCTAGGCAGATTTTCTTCACAGTCTGTTTGGAAAGAGAACTATCGTTTATCATCTCACTTCTACCAATTAAAAGGTGGATGTTCACTTCACAAAACACATATAGCCCAGTCAAAATAGGTTTTATGGCTAAAAAAAATATGAAAGTTTTGAAAATTGGTGGAGATGTTTATTTAGGTATGCTAATGAACATACTAAAAGTCCCCACCGATCAGACTTGAGCTTTCGCCGCCATCTTGGAAAATGTGTACACTTTTTTGGTTTTTTGGAAATAACTTTAAAAATATTGATTTTATAAAAAATAATTAACTGCAAAAGTTAAAGAGCATTAAATTATGAACAAAAATCATTCAAACATTTTTTTTTATATGTCTAACAGGAACAAAGATAACTGACTTTGAAAAGAGCGCACTATCACACCTGGGACGCGCAAGCGCGGTTCCCCATCGCGGTGGGGGGAAATACCCGCGCATGTGCATACCATAATTAGCCAAATTAGTTTTACACTAAATGGGAAGGTTTTTTGTATTTTTTCAAATAACAAGGGAAATATTAACTTTACGTAAAAAAAGTTTATTTCAAAAATTAAAAAACATTAAATTATGTACAAAAACGATTTTATACATTTTTGTCGTAAACCTAACAGGAACGAAGATATTGACTATAAAATGCACGTTGATAATGGAGGTAGCTTTAAAGTCTCGTTGCAGGCGCTCTTCTTTGAATTTCTAACCTCTCCCACATTTCGGCATTCTTTAAACACATGAAAATAGACTTTAATGTTTTTGGCTATGTAGATAATTAATCATTATTAATTTTTTACATGAATGTAGTAAACTTGGGGGTATTTACTATCAGATTTCTGTTGCGAATAATTCTTAAAGCTTACCTACTTCAGGATTTACGTGTTTTTTTCGGTACGGGATTCTCCCCTTCGTCAGGCATGTATAGATCGTCTATGGATCCGCTAGCATCGGCCCATTCATCAACTTCTTTCATTCGATCGTCATCATCAACAGGGCTGATGCCATTCTGACATACCCCATTGCAATTATTGCAGGCCGTTGTGCAGTTGATGCCTGCTTTCAGACATCCGAATCTTACTCCACAGTCAGTCTTACAGTTGCAAAACACCATGTTTAAAACTAAATCGGGAGCTACTGCATCCATAGTTGCGATGGGCACAAGAATTTTCTCTTGGCGCTTCCAGCCCCACAGGCAGTTGGGCGTTTCTTTCTCAGGTGCTCCAAAGTCTTCCTCATTTTAATTTCGATGGCTCGTATTTAATTGCGTGTGTTTAAGGTTTCTTGATGGTGGTTCAGTAGCAAAATCTCGAAACAACTCACGGAGATTTTTACATTCCAAATCCGATATGTCCATGCCGTCAAAAATTATTTTTGCTAAAGCTGTTTGGGTCAATAAATGAGCTCGGACGGCCCTAGCGTATGCATGGCCAGGCAATATTTTTCTACTGACGTAGGTGCATAAATGAAAGCGAGTATTTCTTTTAACCCACTTCCAGCCATTATGTACCCAATGCAGCCTAAGAATGACATTAAAAGATGGAATCCACCAAGCCTCACAATACAACTTGATAATAATGGGTTGGATGTTGCTGCGACTATCTCTTGAGCTTTAATATACAGTAGTTGGTCAAACGTGAGTATGCAAGACTTTTGGTGCATTTTAACACACTGCTGGGCAGCATATTTCAGCACAGTGAAAATGGTGCCATACTTGCTTGGTGGTGAATTAACAAAAGGAAGGGGTATTACTTTGGTCTTTTTACAAGGCTGGTTTCTGGTTATACAATGGAATTCAATTCAGGTATCTGTGGAAGACCTAACCACTTAGCACACATCCAGGAGATATCAGATGGCTTAGGCAGTGGTAAATCTTCCGCTAAAGGATTTAAGACATTCAAATCTTCGATAGTAATTATTTTTAACCCAGGCCCTCGAAAATTTTCAAACGTTTCCAGAGGAATGATTCCCATTTTGCCTACGGTCGATGCGGATGTAAGTTCGGTAAATTTTTTTATCTTCGTCCCGCGTTCCACTGCTGACTCTGGAGTAAAACAAGCAATGCCCCCCCCCCCCATGCTATGAAACGTATTCAGGCCATCGATTGTCGACGCATTGAAATCTGCATTGTCAAATACGAATTGGCAGAATGATCCCTCGCGCATATGGGGTTGCGGATTATTTATGGCTGACATCTCAAGTGTTTGGGCTTCATAGTAAGAAGAACAAAATCCCAAATTCAAAAGCATTGTTATTAAATTCTTGGAACAGAACTTTTTGTACAAAATTAAAGCAAGACCATTGAGCAGAAGAGACATAAATGATCGTGACCTTAGCGCTGATATAATGACGTGAGCTATTGAAGTGACTTTTTTTCCGCCTTAGCAGTCTTTTTTTTAATAATCAAGTGCTCCAAAAAAGATTTTAGGCTTTCTGGAATGCCCTTGTTCGCATCTCTGAAACAGTTATCACTTGGAGGGTAGTAATGAGTGTCATAAACTGGTGTCTGGATATCTTCTTTTATTATGGCTGCAGCAGTTTGTACTATTCGTAGACGCTCCTCACGATCATTTCGTATCCTTTTGTCGTACCAAGAGTCTGATAAGACTCTCATTCCAGTATTACATAAACATATGACAGTAAATTTTTTGGAGTTTGAAGCAAAAATAATGCCATCCCCGTATTTTTGGTTCAACTTATTTCTCAAAGTGATGGCGTCTAGAATTAGCCCTGTAATTTGAGATTTGAGTTCGGGTAGTGAGAATTGACAGTCGTCATTATTATCAAGGAAGAAGGATATTTCGTCTACAGCTGCTGAGACGTAATCTGACTCAGACCGCCCTGTCTTTCTGATTGGTGCAGTGTGTAGAAAAAAATCATGAAGCAATCTTGGTGATAAATCGCATCAGCTGCAACTAAATCAGCAACGTTTATTATACGACACTGAACTTCCTCTCCCCACTGGTCATGTCTATTCTCTGCAGCTTCAAGAACTTTGTTTTTCATTTTGAGACTCCTAAATTCGTATATAGTTCTTCGTCTGTCAGTTGGTTTTTTCTTTTGTCTTGCTTTGAATTCTTCGTCTATCAATGCCGTACAAAAGAAATATTTTGTTCGAAAATCGAACTGAGGTAAAAAAGATCGTAAACTTACCGCGCGCTCTTCACTTTGGGATGTTCACACGATTTCTGCATTTCTATTTAAAACAACTTTTATACTTCCTGGTCTGGTGTAATTTCTCCGACACAACGAATGAACCGAAACAGATTTTAAATGTTCCAACTGTTCATGCGTATTGTCTTTTCTCTGGACACTAGCTCTCTTAAAGTGTCGATCCCCTTTTCTCCTTCATTCACGAAATCATCATTTGACATTAATTTTTTACATATAAAACATAGTTCCGTATCAGCCATTGTTCACAGACGCACACGGAACGGTGAGTAACTATTAAATGTCTAGGAAAATACTAGGGTAAGACCGATTTGGCGTATACGGTATGCACATGCGCGTGATTTCCAGCTATCGCGATGGGCACCCACGCATGCGCGTCCCTGGTGTGATAGTGCGCTCTTTCCAAAGTCAATTATCTTTGTTCATGTTAGACTTATAAAATAATATAATACAGTCGAACCCCGTTATAACGAACTTCAAGGGACCAAAGGTTTTGTTCGTTATATTCGGTGGTTCGCTATATCCGAACCATTAAGAAAAATGTTAGAGTTCACAAAATGTATAACTCATTAGTTGCTATGTATATTCAATAATGATGTATTGAAAGAATGATAAAATCTATTAAAAATAATCATTAATGAATTAAATTGACTAAATTCGATTACATTAAACTGACAGAATACTAATTAAATTAACTAAAAATGAAGACAAATGGAAATAAATTCATATTATCCTTTATAGTTGCTCACTGTTTTGATACAGAAATATTCGGTAATCTTCTGCTGAAGTGATGCCGATTTCAAAAACATTTTATGAATTTCTTTGTCCAATACATCAAATGACTCCAACACTCTTTTTTCCACTGTTTGTGTTGACAAAAACTTATTAATGATACGCATCGCTGCTGTAGCATCTGAGATGGTGGAGATTTCGTCATTTATGTGCTGCTCTTCATCAGCATCAGAAGCAGAATCTTCGATTTCAGAATGATTCATTTTAATTTCTTCCACAATATCTTCATCAGTCGGATTTTCACATGTAATGACTTCATCATCACATATTTCAAACAATTGCACTCCACAATCTGAGAATGATGAAATTTTGTGCTTTTCTATCCACATCGCGATAGGTAAATCTTCCTCATCTTCTTCAACATTCTTTGCTTCTTCAACATTCGTTGTATCTTCAACATTCGTTGTATCTTCAACATTCGTTGTATCTTCAACATTCTTGAAAAGTTTAAAAATTTTAAAAAATTCAGTTTTCGACAGAAAAAATGTTTGTTGTAGCCGATTCTTAAGATTTCGGTGGTTCGCTATAAAAAGATAAATTAGCATTAAATACAATAGGAAAACGGCGGGACCAAAATTTTCGTTCGTTATATCCGGGAGTTCGTTATATACCAGGTTCGCTATAACGAGGTTAGACTGTATATGTTTTGTGTAGAAGCTGCCTCCATTATCAACTCGCATTTTATAGTCAATATCTTCGTTCCTGTTAGGTTTACGACAAAAATGTATAAAATCGTTTTTGCACATAATTTAATGTTTTTTAATTTTTGAAATAAACTTTTTTTACGTAAAGTTAATATTTCCCTAGTTATTTGAAAAAATACAAAAAACCTTCCCATTTAGTGTAAAACTAATTTGGCTAATTATGGTATGTACATGCGCGGGTATTTCCCCCCACCGCGATGGGGAACCGCGCTTGCGCGTCCCGCGATAGTGCGCTCTTTTCAAAGTCAATTATCTTTGTTCCTGTTAGACATATAAAAAATGTTATGAATTATTTTTGTTCATAATTTAATGCTCTTTAATTTTTGCATTTAATTATTTTTTATAAAATCAATATTTTTAAAGATATTTCCAAAAAACCAAAAAAGTGTACACATTTTCCAAGATGGCGGCGAAAGCTCAAGTCTGATCGGTGGGGACTTTTAGTATGTTCATTAGCATGCCTAAACAAACATCTCCACCAAATTTCAAAACTTTCATATTTTTTTTAGCCATTTGTCAAAATCGGGTCTATTTTGACTGGGGTAATATGACATTCCGAAAGCTCATACATGCCTCCCGTATCACATTACAATAATGTAGAAAAATATGTTACCATAACAGTGCACTGGAAAATCTTCCCTTCCCCGCCTTTGATTGCTGGACGGTGGCCGAATGGCTAGAGCTCTGGATTCCGATACAAGAGTCTGTGGCTCAGAGTCCCACTTTCGGCATGGACGTTTGTAGCCGTTCGGAATCGGCTTTAGGCTCGGTGCACACGAGCGATCCGGTGCCGGTGTGAATTCGCATCGGTGCCGCAGGCTTCAATTCACACGAGAGGCGATCCCGTTGCGGTTTTGGCTGTTCTGTGAAATTCACGTGACAGACAGGTGGTGTACACGAGCGAACAATTAGAGAACGCGAGCTGTAACATTGAGGACACGAGAGTTGGAAGCATACTCAAGACAAAGAGTTGTGTTTTCGTACTTAAAGTATTTAAAATACAGAAAAAGAAATTATTGGGTCCACCCACTAGTGAGTTCGAGGTTGTTAAAAGGGGCATTTTCCTTATTATATGAAGATTTGTCTCATGACGAAGCAAAGTTTTTTAATTACTTCCGAATGAGCAAACACTCTTTTGAAGAAGTGGTTCATTATACTTCAACTACAAACATTATTTTTCTGTGGTGTTATTAGCAATTGCTAATTCACAATATAACTTTTTGCATGTAGATATTGGCTCCTATGGCAAAGATTCGGATAGTTTAATTTTCCAAAATAGCTCTTTTAATAAAAAATTAGAAAGCGGAGGCGTGAAAATACTAACAGGTAAACCCCTGCCTGGGATGGATCACCCAGTCCTGCCCTACGTGTTTGTTGGAGATGAAGCATTTTCCTTGTCAAGAAATGTTTTGAGACCGTACAGCGGTAAATTTTTGTATAAAAAAAATAAAAAAATAAAAAATAAATAAAAATAATTAATTAACTACCGACTATCTCGAGCTCGAAGATATGTCGAATGTTCGTTTGGAATTTTGAGCAACAAATGGCGAATACTACATAGGCCTCTAAACGTGAAACCTGATTTTGCTATAAGCATCATCAAAACGTGTTGTGTCCTTCATAATTATGTTCTCAAAAGAGATTGATATAAATTTGAAGATACATTATGTATCGAAGGATTTTATGACAGCGGCCAAAATCAAGGATCCCATCAAAATCAAGGAGGGATCAATTTAAATCAGATCAGAAATACATGGGCGAACTATTTCATTAGTGATGTCGGAAAACTGCCATGGCAAAATGACTGCATTTAACAATAAATGCGAATGGAAAATTCGATATTTAAAAATAACAATAAATATTTAAATATTTAATAAATGGAAATTAATAAAACTTTAATAAATCAAAAAATATTTTTAATTTTTACTTTCTAGCATATTGTTTAGATTTGTGTTTAATTTTTAATTAAGTTATATACTGCTATGCTCTACTGTTTTTATCTAATTACATTTGATAAAACATCAAAAATTAATACGAGACTGAAATATGACTAATGTAAATTTATCTGAAATATTGTAAACCTGATCGTCGTGATCCGTTAAATAAATGTCACCTGGCACCTCCAGGCATGCGTTCCTTTTAGTGATGCGACATCGATAACAAAACATCGATGATTTGAAACATCGATATTCAATATTAAAACATCGATGCTAATAAAACATCGCCCAAAAACCATCGATGTTTTTAAACATCGATGTTTTAGAACATCCATTTTTTAAAACTGGTTTAGCAATCTCTAACATTAATGTTACTTCCGTTAGTAGTGGGGGGAGGGTTGATTTAATTTTACTTTCTGATTGGGCAGACACAAATGACAAAAACTTGATTGCTTTGGGCTACATTGATGACTCAAAATTCTCGTTGTAAATACCGCCATGTTTTGCCTTCAAATGTCCAGATAAATTCATGGTATTGCCAAAAGTTTTGAGGGACTTTGAAGGCAAATATTGCATTTCGCCAATTTGTCAGAGGTTTTGTAAAAATATTTCCAAACGGTACTTTTGAGAGGCATCTTACTAATAACATTAACGTCAACTTATATAAAACCAGAACAAAACAAAAACTTAAATGGATGCACTCGTGTATATACTATTTGTAAAATACAACCCCGTGGAAAGTTCTGGAGTGTCGGGAACATTCCAAGCACTCTGATTGGTTCATTGGTTGTTAATTGCCATTTGTCTGTTTGCTAAGGAATCGTTCCCCCATTTGTATTCGTCCTTTTCAGAATTCAGACTTACTTTTACTGAGTGGGAAAATTATGCTACGTGGAAAATTTTTTTATTTACGGTACTTTTTCATTAAAAAAAAACATCGAGCACAAAACATCGATGTTAAAAAAACATCGGCTTCAATAAATCGATGTTTAAAACATCGATGTTTTTATGAAAACATCGATGTTTTGAAAACATCGACATTGATGTCGCATTCCTAGTTCCTTTTTGTCAGCCTGACACCCCGGGCCTTGAATTGTCTCTTTGTGGTCTTTTCCTAAAAATTGACCCCTTTTTCCACTTAGGGAAGTGGCCCACCATTATGTATTTAACGGTCTGCTAGATTCCTTTAACAAAAAGTCACATCTGTACTGAATTTTCCAAAGGTAGGATTGAGTCTGTTTTCAGACTACAGCTCAGATTAAAAAAAAATAGAATAATGAAAAAAAATATGGTCAAGGGAATTGGAAATCTAATTTATCAAATAAATAATCAATGATATCAAATATAAATTATCATAATACAAATCTGCATATTTTGTAGATTATAAAAATATGAACATATTACAATGAAATAGAAAATATATTTAAAACAGCAAGTGAAAAAAAATTCAAAATATTAGAATACTTCATAACATGGTTCAAAAAATTAGAATAATGTAAATATATTGTACACAATTTAATATATTGTAAATATATTAAATTGTGTATTTAATTTGTGTACAATTTAATATATTTAATATATTGTAAATATATTGTACTTTTCACATTTAATATCCCACAATTCACTAAACTTTTTAACTTCCTCTATTAAAAGTTCTGTGTCTACACTTTCAGCCATTTTGTTTTTGCGACAAAATGTCGTCCGTGTGAATAGCGCAGTTGAAATGAAGGTACTTCTAAGCCGTTGTCGTTCGTGCGATGAAGCAGTACACGGGGTAGAAAAACCGGTCGTTGCGAGGCCGCAGCGACGCCAACGTCCGTGTGAATCTGTTAGTTCAACTCTATGTACTTCTAATCGCAACTGCGGTGCCGCACCGGCGCCGCATCGCTCGTGTGCACCGAGCCTTAAGCAGTAGGTCCCGGTCTAATTAGCCCTCGTGTAGCAAAAGTTGACCGTAGCGCCCCAAACCAAACCAAACCAGTCTTATGATTAAAACATTCTCTCATCTCTCCCTAAGTCAAGAGTTAATTCATCATGTTTGTATATTTGAACATAAAACACGTCTTTGATGTTAAATGATATATGATATTACATTCATAAAAATGAAGTAGTACGCACTTGCTTCTCCTTCGTTTTTAACGTACTTTAATTTTTAGCTATCTAGAGAGACAGTCGATGGCCAGCTTTGGATGAGCGGTTCAGTTTCGAGCTAGGCAAACACTATTCTGTATGTAGTCTACTCTCTAGGAAAAAAGCAAGGAAGAAAATTTTCTTTATTATCCTCTTCACAGTAATTTCAGAAATACTGAAGTAGTTTATCTCACTATAATTTGATTTGCTATGAAGTTATACTAAAAGGTCCAGTACTGTATAACTTATTTATTTATAAAGATTAACGAAACTTATACTAAACTTTCAGACATCGCTCTGAACATTGAATTAAAAATATCATGAATGGCAATACGTTTTCGGTATCAGTGAAAGAAACTGATCATAGATATTGTTTGCGCGTTCAAGACTCGCATGGAGGCTTGTTGCCTTTTGGAATCGGTTTTAAACAGTAGGTACCAGTTTGCCTAGGGATTATGTAGCAAATGGTGATTCCAGCTCTTGAAAACCAAACTAACTAAATCACTGTAAACGAAGTTTTTTACAAATATTATTTTTTTGTATAATTCTTCGCATTATCGTTTCTGATTCCCTTTATAAACACGAATTTCCATTCTTTGAATAACTTTCTCTAAACATAATCTGCGTAAGAAAGCCTACACTATTCATAAATTAAAACCATTCAGATTTTCCAATCCCGCTATATAACCTGAATACTTTTAAATCCATTGGAATTCATGCTTTACTCTATTGAAAATAAGCATAAATTACCGCAGTAACAAATATGCTTTAAATATAATTCCGAACCCGAACAACAGACGGGATTTTTCTGTCATTGATGGAAAACAGTTGCACAGCTCAGAAAATACGATTCCCCCTAAAACTCCCCATTTGTCAAAGAAAAGTAATCGGAACAGACGAATACAAATGTTGGTGGCTAATCCATACTCTCCCTCCCCAACCAAACAGTTCAATAAACACAGAAGATGTCACTAGGGAGTAAAGATGTCAAATTACCACAACTGTTTTGGGACAAAACAGTCCAGATGAGGATTTGGGGTGATTTATCTGTCTAATGCTCAGTCCTCTGATTTAAGGAGAGAATAAAGCATCATTAGAGCTATCGAAAACTAGCAGTTGAAATATTTCACCCGCGATAAAGTTGAAATTTTTCCCCAGAGTACTCAGCTTGCGGAATGTTTTTGTCACAACAAATTCCGCTATAAATAAGAAATAAGTACCTAAGACTATTAATGTTTGAGAAACGATGAGTGTGTATACTCGATTAAATTAGCGTAAAAAAAAACCTGCAATTCATACAATTAACGAAATATTTTACTGTGCCAAAATAAAATTGTACAATTTAAGATCTATATCAGTAGAAATCCCTTCGTATAAATTTGAATCATTGTAGCTGAGGATAAAAGTGGCCATTACCGAGATAGAGCCATTAATCCCAAAATAAAAGTTTTGCCGTAAAAGATTTCTTTTCCAGCCGAGAAACGTTAGCAATCAATTTCAAAACGAACACAACTTTTTTTTTTTTTTTTTTTTTTTTAATAAGGGGGGGGGGGGGGGGTTGCTTAATGGATGTCTTTTCATCAAGGATATTCGTCAAAAATTAGTGCATACCTAAAAGAAAAAATTGTAAAATGCAGAGCTAATCGTAAATATGGCCATAAAAACGCAAATATATTGGTAACCCTTGGCCTAAATTAGGCGAAACTTGTTTAATTACTCATTTCAGGGGCCGGGTTCCGGCGTGGGGGCTCTTTCCATGAGCATCAAGGTTCTTAGAGTAAAACCTCATTTGGGTGCAAGTAATGGATCGAGCAACTGCGATTCTCCTGGGGAAGTTGTATGATCTGAGGGCGTGGTTGTAGTACCGTTTCGGCATCGGTTGCCTCCACCTCCACATGGTCCGGTTGGTAACTGGGTTTCGCTTAAGCCAAGAGAGGTAATGGGTCAGGGATCTAATTTAGCGCCATATGGTGTTCTAGTAATTCCGTGGATCCTAAACAAATTAGACCTGTGTAACTCTGTGCGGGTATGGATCTCGCGCAGCGACTCGATGTCTTTAGTCCATACTTTTGTTGAATGCCTAGAGGTAGGACGACATATTATTTGAGGTTACTTATTTCAGGGGTGATTTACTACTTTCCCAAATATGATGTTCCATTCCATCGTTTACAAAGTACTAAATAACAGATAAATAAACTCAGAAATTTTAGTATAACATAGGTTTCTTCTTTAGCCAATATCTGGTCTCTGGCACACAGCTGCCCCACTGTTTCATCTGTACCACCTGGTCATAAGCACACTGGACACCGATAACCAGTTAATGGTTGGCAGCAACCCCTGCATTTACCAATCCTTAACTGGTATTTCTTCCCACATATTGTTTATAACGAATTTAAATAAGTATATTATAGCCGGTTTAAAGTACACAGAAAACTAGAAAATTCGACCAGTTATACGTCTGCCAACCAGATAAACAGTAATACGTATTATAATAAAAACTTGAAGTCTCAAAGACTGGGACACAAGATTTATAATTTTTATATTTTTGCTTGAAAATATAACGATTTATAACGATGAATGTCTATCCCGTGGCAATTAAAATACCTATGTTTGATATTAAGGGAAGAATCGATAAATAAAATTTGTTAAAAATTAATAGCTATTGAATTGTATGTCTAAGGATTACACTAAAATCTGTAAGCTCTTTGCAGTTTCTCAGAATATTATAGTGATTATCAACAGGCAGTTGTGTATGGCAGTATCAAACTACTTGATTTAGACAACACTCATTAAGATTAATTGTGTATTATTTTCAACACTCTACATCCCACTACCTTTCAAAGATATGAAGTACATACTTAGCTATGATAATTATTAATAATCTTGAAATATTTCCCTATATAAAATAAGTGTTTATATCGTGAAAGATTCACACCTGCATAGATAAATTATGTTTATACATAAGCACTTCCAGTTGAAATTAAAAATAACATAAGAATATTTGAAAGAAATAATTAGTTTTCATTCATTTAATAACTTGTTGTATATCCCTGGGGCTTACTACAAGACCAGTGTACTTATCTAATAACTTGTCCACAGTGAATATGTCCTTAAGTGCCTGTACTTCCAATGCAAGTTAAAATCATTTTATTTACAGATTCCATATTAGTGAAAGATTCATCTGAACTTCCCTTGAACAAAAATGAGCAAAAATCACCCTAGCTGTAGAGATTGGATATATTTTATTCCAGGCTAAAAGAATTTCTCTGGCTTTGGATGAAAATTGCTCTTGATTTAGTTTAAATATATAAAACAATAAACTCAAACTACTCAATTTTGAAGTCTTACTATTAGCATGATATAAACTCTTCACATTTTAAAGTTCCATGCACAAATGTCTAATGTATGTTATATAATGCATTCAAGCTAACTAAATGAAACTCTCTGGTAAAAGTTTCACTTAGATACAGCATATTCACACTGAATCCGGAGCGTTAAATTGGTTTAAAAAAATTTAACCAATCACAGAGCTCAATTAATTGACCATGTGATACATCAAACCAATCACTGGTCATGTCAACAATCTCAGAACCTATGTAGTAATGCATCGCAATGCTCTGGATACAATGTGAACCGGCCTTTTGTATTAATCAACCTATTTTCTTCTCTTACGGCATGTATCACTTCACCATAGTGATAAATATAGCAAAAAACTTGCTGAGAACTTTTTGCAGTTATCATGTGACATTTAAAGGAAATATCACAGACAAATCTTCAGAAGTCAGCATACTGTGCATCAACCACAATTCAGCACTTAGGCCCAATGTCAACCAAAGTAAATAAATTTCCTTCAAGAATGCTTCACGCTCTTACAACTTACAGTACATACATATCCTAAAATAGAACTTTGCTATATCAACGATTAATGAACTAAAGGTAACAAACAGTAAGACAGTTATAAAAACAGAAATACCTTTAAATGGTTCTTCACACTTATAAAGTTATAAAAATTATGTATAAATTTTATTATTTACAGCAATAAAAAAATCAGTAGTTACAATATTTTAACTAGGAATGCTGTTTTAGACCCAGGAATTCCAACCAAAATAGGTTAGATTCAACAAATAGGGATCAGTAGCTTGATCAATTAAGCAGTCAACCTAAAAGAAATATATGCACATATTAAACTCTGATATTAGTGTGTGTACTGGCATTTCACATCCATTACAAAAGCAATACTGGAAACATAAAAGAAAGTAGTCTAGAAAATGATATACTAACCTGCTCTTCAGGACTTAAACCTGTTATACCAAGCCTTGCTCGAATATTGTGTTCTTTGCTCCCTAGGCACACAGACTCCATATTTTTGAAGCATGCTCTTGAGCGATGACCTAGCTCGAGCTCATCTCTGATGAATATATAAATGTATGCATGTACACACAGTTCATTGAAAAATTTTAAATAATTAAATTTAAAAATTTATTATTATAAACCAAAATAAATGTAATAATGATTAGGCAGAAAAATATATACAAAAACACAGATAAATCTGACAGATTTCCTTAACACACATTTATCTGACATTTGTGTTCCAGAATATACTCTTTAAAAAGGAACATTATATTTCCTACAATATACGATTAAAGTTATAGACACAATTGATAACCAATATTCTGCCATTCTACATCCATCAAATATTTATATTTAACGAAAGTAAACTTATTGAACAAAATTAAGAAAACTTAAAATAAAAATCCAATTATAAGATTTTTTTTTTAAATCTAGGATGCCAGTGCACATTACAAAGATAATGACCAGGGCACAGCAAATTTAGCCTAAAAGCTTAGAAGTTGCAAACATGGAAGAGCAAAGTTCTTACCAGAATTTGAAAAGTAAATACAGTCAATTCTGGTTAATTGGACCACATCAGGACGTGATCATTTTGGTCCTAATAACCGGCTGGTCTGATTAAATGAACTTGCCTTATGTTACAAGGCGGGATTAGGTCCAAAGGATTTGGTCCGAATAAGCGGCTGGTCCGATTAACTGGAATTAACTGTATTAACATCTAAACAATTTAAAATTGATGAATTACCCATCAAATTTTCACAAATACATGCTCCATACTAATATCTCCTCTAACATCGTGACTTACATATTTTGCTATGAACTCTATCGATATGTGCATTAAAGGCAACAAAAAACGCAATATCTATGAAAAAAAACTCCATACCTAGTAATATAACATGGATTAACACCTTCTAACTTTTTGCGAGCTAAAGTTATCCTTTGTTTTGGAAACCAGTCAGCATCATCTAGAAAATATAAAAATAAAGGGGAAAATAGTTAATTCATTTTAGAATTTACAGTTAATTGTTATTACAGTACATTAATCATATTGTAGACAGATTACATAAGACAACTCCAACTAAATTTTCATCATATATAATACTGAAAATTTAATTGAACAAAGCATAAATCACTAGAATAGTCCAAAATCTATTAAATTACTTGAAAGTATATATATAGGGTTCAGAACCATTACTGACTGTCATAGAGAAGTTTCCCTGTGTGTGTGTGTCTATACATATATATATATATATATACACAGTAGAACCCCGATTTTACATTGTCAGTTTTGTACGTTATCCCGCTTCATATGTCATTTTCTGCTGGTCCATGAAAATTGCCTATACTAAGCTTAGATTATGTTTTAACCCCGATTTTACGCTTTCCCATTTTGTATGTTTTTCACCATTGGTCCCATGAAAAACGTAAAATCGGGGTTCCACTGTATATATATAGGGCATCACACACACATCTGACACCCTAAGTAGAAATGTGTTGCTCATTGAAATACATGGGAATAATATCAGCCTGACTTTTGTCATAATACATGCACTATTTAAGACATGTTTTTGACAAGATACTTGACAAGACAAAACATGATAAGACTTTTGACAAGACAAGAAGAACAGCAATAGGAATAATCTTTTATTCTACTTAGTGTCTACTCTTGTTGTGTAATGTGCACCAGTTTCTTTATTCTGAGTTACAACTCATCCCACAGGAGGCCAGTGAGATTAATCTCAGAGCTCCAAACATACCAGTTTCAATATAATCCATTATTATGATTACACAACTACATAGCTGATTTTTCTTTGAAGGAAGGTGGATTGACATGCTGATACTAACAGATATCATCACTGTAGCATTGCCACAGAGCTGATGGAGTTTAATTGTCATGGATGTTGTTGTATAATTGTTGGCAGCACAGCAAGTGCATTGGAAAAATACACGCCAGAGGGCGTCATGTTCGCCGATGTGGGATGTTCTTGGAGTTGCAATGTAGCGAGCATGTAGAGAGGTCGTATAATAAAGTATTTCTGTGATCTGTATCCATCTGGGTTATTTCGTAAAGAACTCTCTTAACTACTTCAGTTACATCAATGGCGACGAGGATGGGATCCAGATGGTTGTTATTTCAACTCTATTTTAAATAACTTCATAGTTTTGAAAAAAAATTCGATTCCGTTTTCGATTGTGCGGCGCTAAGCCTAACCTCATCTTCTAAAACGGCCTCACGTGGTTCCGATGTCTTCGTACGGAACAATCGGCGTTTTTGACTCTGCGGCGGAGTCATGGACTCATTATGCTGAGAGCATAGAACTTTTCTTCATTGCAAACGAAATTACGGATGCGGCTCGAAAACGTGCAGTTTTCCTAACTGTCGTTGGTCCCGATGTCTACAGCCTTCTAAGGAATTTGCTGTCACCAGTTACGCCGACATCGCAGACACTGGAACAGTTAATAGAAGTTTTGAATCAGCACTACAACCCGGTACCATCGGAGATCGTCGAGCGATATAAATTCAATAGCCGCGTGCGTCAAGCTGGAGAAACAGTGGCTGTGTTCATTTCCGAGTTACGTCGGCTCGCCAAGCACTGTAACTACGGTACTACGTTGGATGTGATGCTGCGGGATCGGATCGTTTGCGGTATCCAGGATGAAGCTATGCAGCGAAAACTCCTGTCTGAACCTGATCTAACGCTAGCCCGAGCTACCGAAATCGCCGTCGCGATGGAAGCTGCAGCGCGGAATGCTGTCGACTTACGGACCGCGGCATCGTCATCGCAACCGTCGGAAGTGCGCCAAATACGGCAAAGCTCCTCTACACAGAGAAATAAGCAACCTCATGGAAAACAAGGTGCTTTTCAAAAGAAATCCGGTGCAAAGTGTTACCGTTGTGGTGAATCGAATCACAAATCCGCCGACTGCAAATTTATTAAAGCTACTTGCCACACCTGTGGAAAAATTGGTCACCTTGCACGCATTTGCCAATCTAAGATCAAATCGCCAGCGAAGCATGCCTCTAGAGATGTAAACAGTGTACAAGAATGTCAACAAAGCAATGGACTTTCGTATACTCTGTTTAATCTTAGAAACATTGGTGAAGCACCTCCGGCAGCTAAAGTTACGTGTATGGTTCAAGGTGTGAACATTTGTTTCGAAGTTGATTCAGGGGCCCCATTTACACTCATACCTCTGGAGACTTACGAAACATTTCGAGAAGTGTTACCTCCCTTGAAAGAAACTTCTATTAAATTACAGTCCTACACCAATCATACTATTCCAATACTGGGAGTAACTGATGTCAAGGTTACGTTCCAGAAAAAGACTCACTATTTACCCTTGTTGATAGTGAAACAAGGACATGTTAACTTAGCGGGTAGAAACTGGATTTATCCACTAGGACTAATGCCAGCATTTGAAACAGTTCAGAACATTGCTAAACAGGATAGTGTGTCGGTGATGAAAAAAATGCACCCAGTTGGACAAACTCTGGAAGGTATTCTAAATAACCATAAAGAAGTTTTTGCTCAAGGTATAGGACTGCTGAAGGGAGTTAAAGTGCATTTGACTTGCCGTTCAACAGCAGTGCCTAAATTCTTCAAGGCTCGCCCAGTTCCCTACGCTTTGCGAGAGAAAGTAGATCAAGAGATCGAAAGGCTCTTACAACAAGGTATCCTAGAGCCTGTAAAAACATCCGAATGGGCAGCACCAATTGTACCAGTCTTCAAACAAGATGGTAGGGTCAGAATTTGTGGAGATTTCAAGTTGACTGTCAACCAAGCTACAGAGCTGGAGCAATATCCGTTGCCAAAAATAGAGGATTTGTTTGCACAGTTGTCAAATGGAGATTCGTTTCCCAAGTTGGATCTCAGGGATGCGTATTGTCAACTTGAGTTGGATGAAGAATCCAAGAAGTTCCTGGTGATCAACACTCAGCGTGGATTATTTCGATACACGCGTTTACCATTTGGAGTAGCTTCAGCACCTGCAATTTTTCAACGGGAGAATGAGAAAGTCTTGCAAGGCCAAACCGGCAGTTCATGCTATTTGGATGACTTACTAGTCACCGGTGAAGACAAAGTTACTCACCTAAAGAACCTAGACCAGGTGTTGACTCGCCTAGAGGATGCTGGTATTAAGTTACATCCAGATAAATGTGAATTTTTAAAAGAATCTGTGCAGTACCTGGGACATCGAATCGATAAACAGGGACTTCATCCAATCGAATCAAAAGTGGAGGCTATCGAGAGAGCTCCAACGCCTAGGAATGTGGATGAACTCCGTTCTTTTATTGGCCATATCACTTATGCTAAATTCCTACCAAACATGTCAACTGTTTTAGCTCCATTATATAAGCTGTTGGAAAAGAAACAAACTTGGAAGTGGTCGCAGCAAGAAGAACAGGTTTTCAACAATGCCAAGCAGGCTTTGAAAAATTCTTCCTTGCTGGTGCATTTCAATAACAAGGAAGAAGTTATCCTGGCATGTGACGCTAGTCCATATGGTCTAGGAGCAGTTTTGTCACACAATACAACCAATGGAGATCGTCCAATTGCATTTGCTTCTCGTTCCCTCACAAATGCAGAGAAGAACTACAGTCAGATCGAGAAAGAGACATTGGCTTTAGTTTTTGGTGTGACCAGATTTCGCAATTATCTCTTGGGGCGAACTTTCACATTGGTGACAGATCATCGTCCCCTGATAAATCTTCTCGCTGAAAATAAGCCAGTGCCTACTGTAGCAGCTGCACGAATTCAGCGTTGGGCATTAACCCTATCAGCATATGCTTATAAAATAAAATTCAGGAATGGTGCATTGCATGCCAATGCAGATGCATGTAGTCGTTTGCCATTAACTATTCATATGACAGATCCACCTGCTCCAGCAGATTCAGTACTGCTGCTACAGGAGTTAAACGACAGTCCTGTTACTCCACATCTTATTGAGGCTGAGATAAAAAAGTGTTCTTTGCTATCTAGTCTCCGGTCGTGCATTGCTAAGGGTTGGCCAAAAGAAGTACCGCAAGGTCTAGACCAGTTTTGGCCTGCGAGGTATGAACTGTCTGTAGAGAGCGGGATCATATTCAGAGGTTCCCGTGTCTTTATTCCTCAGAAGTTTCGAAGATTCATCCTTGACGAGCTGCACATGGGTCATCAAGGAATTTCTGCCATCAAAGCAGTGGCTCGATCATATGTATGGTGGCCTGGTATAGACAGAGAGCTAGAGTTAAAAGTTCGGAATTGTGTTGCCTGCCAAGAAAATGCATCAACTCCACCAGCCAAACAGATCTCTTGGCCTGTTCCAAAAGATCCATGGATACGTATCCATGTAGACCATGCTGGGCCTGTGGAAGGTCAGATGTTGTTGATTGTGATCGACTCATATTCAAAGTGGCTAGAAGTTATTCCTGTACCTAGCACATCTTCAGCAACTACCATAATTGCACTCCGCAATTTGTTTGCCCGTTTTGGTCTACCAAAGAGTCTGGTGAGCGACAATGGTACTGCCTTCTCTAGTACTGAGTTTCAGTCATTTCTTGCACAAAATGGCATTGTGCATATAAGAACTGCTCCTTTTCATCCAAATTCAAATGGACTGGCAGAAAGAGTAGTACGCACTGTCAAAAGTGCTCTTCGGAAGATTACTGTAGGCTCCTTTTCTGAAAGGTTGGCAAGATTTTTATTGCACTATCGTAGCACACCACTTGCAGCAACAGGGATCTCTCCTGCAACAAACATGCTGGGTCGTCCCCTACGTTGTCGGTTAGATCTGCTGAAAGATTTTGAACAGCATGTGAAACCTCCACCACATTCTGAAAACACCTCTAGATTCCAAATAGGTGATTTTGTTTGGGCACGGAACTTCAGCCGTGGTCCTAAGTGGGTGGCTGGTGTGGTGTGTGACAGAGTAGGAAACATAATGTTCAAGATTGAAACAGCACTAGGCATTTGGACACGCCACATGGACCAAGTGCGTCATCGTGAAGGTTCGTGCAATTCGACTTCACAAGATCAAGTACCATCCAGTTTTGATGTAGATATCCCTAGAGTGAATCCTTCAGGTGAACCACCCAAGTTGACACCGGCATTGGATATACCTGCAGGATCTGAGGATGATAATCCTCCAGTTCTTACTCCACAAAAGATACAAGTTCCTGGACAGTGTGCTGCAGTCGACACTGACTCCTTACAGTCAGGTTCTACAACACCAGACCGAAGGAAATCTTCAAGGAAGAGAAAACCACCCAGTCGTCTAAACCTTTAATTGGCACATTAGGACTGAATGTTTTTCTTTTTTTTTTCCTTTTTGTTTCTTTTTTAAGTGTGTGTAAAGTGTTGTATAATTGTTGGCAGCACAGCAAGTGCATTGGAAAAATACACGCCAGAGGGCGTCGTGTTCACCGATGTGGGATGTTCTTGGAGTTGCAATGTAGCGAGAATGTAGAGAGGTCGTATAATAAAGTATTTCTGTGATCTGTATCCATCTGGGTTATTTCGTAAAGAACTCTCTTAATTACTTCAGTTACATCAGATGTCTAGATTGATATCCTTCATTGTAAATATTTGAGACCTCCACAATTAAGTGGTATCTCACCCACACAGCATCACTCAGGTTCCCAATATCACAAGTAGAACTGTTTTACATACAATAGGCTGAGTCTATACCGAGTAAATCATCTCCACATAAGCACATTGCATCTCCACATAAACACATTGCCACCCCCAAACCTGTGATTGAAAAATGTATCTCATTCCACAGGAACTTACCATACTCACATACAAATATGGGCATTAGTTTGGAACAGAATAAGTAGATTCATAAGTCTATAAATCGTGTTTCTACAGCTGTAATGTTCAGAAGAGTTTGGCCATTGTACTATGCCAGCATTAATCAGTTTGAGGTTGCATAACCATGGAAGCCTAAGGATGATTGGCTGGTACATTGTGGACAGAATGGTCATTTACACAAGGAACAATTAGACTGGGACCTACAAATCACAGCCAATTATTTAGGGATACAAACATCCATGACATCAGCAGAATTCAAACCCACAAACTCTGCTACCAATACAAGCACCCTAGCAATTAGAACCATCATCTAGCAGGAAACCCAAGGAATGAAGTTTAAGTTTAATGGTGCATAAGCACATGGTTGTACTAGCACTATTACTTATCTGATCTCTAAGCTCTTGTTCAGTGATACATCATATACATGTCATAGCAGCCTTTAGCAGTGTTCCCTATCTGTCATTCTGTTTAGTCTGGCTATACATTTTAATGGCTGACACACACCAATCTTCTTAAAGCAATGCCCTACATCCAAAAACATTCATCTGGCTATATTTAAATGCTTCTGGCTATATTTAGTGCATCTCAAACAGAAAAACCACTAATGAAATTATCCATAATAATACATTCAGTCCAAATCCTGTTTCACACACCTTGACATCTTTGATCAAGCTTTAATCATAAAAAGATTCACAGCAGCTAAAAGCCTCCATTTATATCTTCCTAAAGAACATTCACTCAACAACAGAAAGATGTAGTAAACCAGCACATTTTGTTTCTGCAAGAGTGTCTGGTGACTTTAATATATATAATGTGTAAACACATATTCTTACTCATTTTAAAGAGTATATATACTTCATGGTGAGCTATAGAAGTCAACATATAAATGAAAAATTTAAAAAAAAGTGTGAAAGTCCTTTTCAACACTAATGTTGAATGCCACAATACAATATTGGTATGGATTATCATAAATACAATTTTTTTTTCTTTACAAAGATTTATCTATTACAACTTATCAACATTGTGCTGTCCATTAACTTTATCTTATAAATTAGTTTAAAATGGGTTACATCTTAACATACCTTTTTTATTTAGTATTATGGTAAGCTCAGTTTCTGTCATGCATTTCAGAAAAATTAATTTAACTTTCTCATCGTTACACTATGTAGCTCAAAATGTTATATTAAAATTGGAGCAACACAAATTTTAGTATTCCTGCATTTTTTTTTATATTAAAAAAAGAAGAAAAAAAAGCTAATGAGCCATTTCTAAAAGAATAAGAATTGATATTTCATAGAACTTCATTTCTAAGAGCCATACATATCCAGTAGTCTGATGATTCATCTAACATAATGAGGAATAGTATGGATTTCAAAATTTTTGATGCTGATTATTGCAATATTAAACAATGGATTTTAGAATATTTGAAATTTTTTTTTCATTGAATTAAAGCACATTTCACTTGAAAGAAAGTGAAATTATATCTTTAAATAAATGTCAATGTTAACAATTATAATGTGCAACAGAATCTTACCTGTAGTACTTTGCTTCCACTCTAGTTGTTGTTTACGAGCAGAAACCTGTGAAACAAACACATCTCAATATAGCTTTTCAATAACTTCTCAAAAATCTTTTCAGAACTACAAGACACATTTATTACTTTAATGTGAGGAATGGCATAAGGAATGATTTTTTTTTTTCTGAGCACTGTGTGTACGGGCAAATATGTAAGCAAGCAAATACTAACATATAAAGCATTGCTATTCATATTGACATACTTTCCTAGTTTTTAATATAAAATAAATACTTTAACCAAACAGAATACAGTAAGACTTGTCTAGCTAACCACCCCTATTCGATGACCAACCCTCTGAATGGTCATATTTTGTTCAGAAGCAATTAAAGACTCCATAGAGCCAATGTTATAGAAGAAACCTCTCTTCAACAGCCACTTTTTTCAGAACCATTACTGGCCACAATAGAGAAGTTTTACTGTATTTATAATTACTTTTATAAGAAAATAATTAACAATACTGAAGTGTAATATAAATGTATTGCTCTCTGAGCTCAGTTTTAACATCTGGCATGTAAAGAAATTAAAATAAGGACCCAGCTATTTAGCAAGATAATATACTGAAAAAAAAATACCAATTTTCTTTTTCAAAGAAATAAAATACTTTTCAATTACTTAACCTTTTAACTGTCAAGTTATTTTGATGATTTTGGTACAGAAAATGTCAATTTTTTTTATTGCAAAAATCAAATGTTTGGCACAAAATAACATACATAAACTGCCATCTACTGAATAACACAAAAATTCACCTCCTAGGATATGGTATAGAATACTATTGCTGCCATCTATAGAATAAAGCCCAAATGAACTTGTCCTGAGATAGATTCAGGTTTGACAATAAGATGCAAGTAAAAAAATCTACCCTGAGACTTTCTCAGGCACAACAGTTAAATAGTTAAAACATATACTGAATAAAAATGCAAATGTTTAAAAACATGAAAAATAAAAACAAATTTGTATGCAAATATTAATCCATCCGGAAAGTCTGAGGGAATCTGCAACTCCTGGGAAAACCCCTCTGTTGCAGCCATTACTATCAATGCAAGCATGGAACAAAATGGTGAAAGAAGGCAGAAAAAGGTTGAATAGGATAAACAAATGAGAAAGTATGAGAAATCCTAGAGCTCCTGAATTTAAAAATGAAGTTATTCCTCAAGACAATTAACTTACACAGTTGTTGTTGTTTCTAATGTCCCCTAGCCAGAATTATTCCAGAACCAGGTCCATACAGGCTAACGTGCTGAGGAGTGCATCTCCGGTTTATAATGGCACCACAAGGGTCAGAGTCTGATTTAGCTACGCGCCACCACAATTTTGACTGAGTAACCCCCTGGGACGGCATATGAGGGGATCGTACCCTCTCCCAGCTCTCTGACATCATAGAGGGACTTTCCAGTCTATGGATTTAACATGTCCATATCCGGCCTAGACACAGATGTGTCTAATGGTGCTTGTTGGGATTCGATATGAGCACCCTTGGCAACGAAAGCCCATGTGATATCACTAGGTTATCACCGCAATTTTGACTGAGCAACCCCTGGGCTGGCATATGGGGGGATCGTATCCTGTTCCAACCTCTCTGACATCATAAGAGGACTTTTCAGTCTACGGATTTAACGTGCCCATATCTGGCCTAAACAGATATGTTTAATGGTGCTTGTTGAGATTCGATCCAAGCACCCTTGGCACCAAAATCCCATGTGATACCACTAGGTTACCTCGAGTCCTGCTTACACAGTAAAAACATAAAATAAAAACTTAGAGAGTAAGAAGTTTAATGACAGACAACACAAAAATATAATTTTGTAATTATTATTTTTAAAACATTTTTTACCCTGGTAATAATCAAGTATTGATTTTTATTAATTCAGATAAAAGAGAAAAGAAAAGTTATGAACCTTCCAATCTAATGTTGGTTCTTTTATGAAAATATCCAACACATTCAGCAGTAATTCATATCTGCTCCTAAGGGCTGACAAGGCATGAACCATAGTTGCTTCATATATTCCTTTGACTTTTAGAGGATCCAACAGCTGCAGGTATTGGGATGTCAGTCTAAATGGCATTAATTCAGGGACTGCCAAAAACTAAAAGAGATAATTTATATGAAGTTAACATATATAAGTAAAAGCACAGTTTTGTGAAATAAACATCGAATTTTTAATCTACTGAAATAATACTCAGCCTAAACATTTAAAAAATAATAATAAAAGCAAAGCAAATTTTCTGGTGTAATAAATGATTCTTCTTTCATGCAAATACTAGATGAAAATTTTATCAAAATCATTACACATACATTAAATTAAAAAACATACAAACATCATTAACCAATATCCTGTATTTAAATTCCTTAATGCATTGACTTTTAATGCATTCAGATGAGACAAAATAGTCCTCCAAGTGCTATATTGAGATCTACAAAAAATAGTGACTAATAACTTCCCTTTTACTGAAGATACCAAAATTATAGAAATAAATAAAGAAAATTTAACCCTAAATGGTACAGTGGTTTGAGACGAAATAGATGGTACGGTTGGGTTGGATCTGACCTGATCTCTCTTTTGATGAGGTTTTTGGTGGAAATAAGTACACAATAAGTATTTTTGTTGTATAACATTTATTGATAATACTTTACATGAAATAAAACCCTTTTTGTAGAAAAAATGACCAACAAATTGTAATTTTGCTAAACAAAGAAAATCTCTTACAGAGAATGTTGCATTTACAGAGAATGTTGTATATATTAGGTCTAATATGTAATTTTGTCTACCTAGTTTTAGAAGTTAGTGAAACCAACTTTCCCAGCACAAAAATGTAAAAAATAATATATACTATTTTTGGCCATAAAAATTGAAGTAAAAAATTAAAAAATCTAAAATAAAAAGATATAAAAATGACTAGTGATCATGAATGTTTTTCAACAAAGACACTCATATTTACTTATTCCTATATCTAGAAGGGTGGTCTAGTAGGTCTGTCTGGTAGGGTTCCTTGTCAACTAGATCTCTTGCAATGAGAGGCGAGAGTACAGAAGGAAAAAGACACACCCTTGGGTCAAATCTGATCCCCACTGTACCATTTGAGGGTTAATGAAAATATAATAAAATAATATAAATAACAGAAAGGAAAAAAATAGAGTTAAAAGAAAGAAATGCAGACAACACAGAGAAGTGCAAATTCCCCACCAATAACTAACATCACTTTTTGAATACAAATTCTTTAAGATTTTACAAGTGAAAAATAATAAAAGAATAATATAAGAAAGAATTACAAGGTGCAGCAATTAATTCTCAGGACTGATCTAACAACTCCAGAAAATATTACATGAAATACATACCCATTCAATATGTTTCAAAGTAACTCCCACCTGCCATAATGCACTTCTGTGCTCAGATGTATAAGTTCCGGAAACAACTTTTAAAGTCCTCTTTCTTAAGGCTCTTTAATGTGGACGTCACCATTTTCTTGATGGTTTGGACATCTTCAAATCTTGTTCCCTTCAGCAAATCTTTCAATTTTGGAAACAAGAAAAAGTCTGTCGGTGCTAAGTTTGGAGAGTATGGAGGATGATGCATCTCCATGACCTCATGCTGGGCCAATTTACTGAAGGGAACAAGATTTGAGGATGTCAAAGCCATCAAGAAAATGGTGACATCCACATTAAAGAGCATTCTGAAAGAGGACTTTAAAAGTTGTTTCCAAAACTTACACAGCCTACCACAGAAGGGCATTATGGCAGGTTAGGGGTTACTTGAGAAACATATTAAATGGGTATGTATTTCATGCAATATTTTCTGGAGTTATTAGATCAGTCCTAGAAATTAATGGCTGCACCTTGTATAATAGTATCACAGTTCAAAAGAATAAAGAAAGAATTTTTTAAAAAATACCTGGGTTGCAGAACCAAATGCATGTCCAAAATCAATACCAATCTCATATCCAGAGCTTTTATCCACAAGAAAATTGTTCAAGTGGCGATCTCCAATGCCTAATATCCATTGCGATATACAAATAACAGCATGAGAAGTAGCGAATCTAGTCCGCAATGCTACAAAGGCCTCAGGGCAGGAACTAAGCTTTAAAAAGGATTTCCTACATAAAAACAAATTTTTCATATATAAACATGAATATATAAAACATTCAGCTCATTCAGGACAATATTAAAATTTAAATTAGTATTGCATGCAACATTATGCATAGAGGTAAGTAAAATTAATAGAGGACTCAAGACTTGAGCTTTAACTACAAAATATCCTAGAATAGACTAGAATAGAATAAAAAATTCCTGACAGAATAGTAGGCCATATTTGAATATCACAATGCAATTTAATAATAAAATGCTACATAGACAGAATGACCTCTGTCAGGTTCTAAAAGTTGTTTGGTTGGTTTACAGCACTACAGTCAACTTTTTTCTACAAAAGAGCTAATTAGTCCAGGACCTACAGGTTAAAGCCAATTCCGAATGACTACAAGCATCCATGCCTACAGTGAGACTTGAACCCCTGGCTCTGGACCAAATGCCAGCACCTTAACCATTCAACCATCACCCAGAGCAATAAACAAACAAAAAAGGAAAGGCTGTAAGAAAATCATTCATATTTTAGTCATATGCTAGGAAAACCTGAGAAAATTGTATATGCACCTTAGCATGACTGTATGCATTAAGTTTCAAACTCACAATTTAGCAATTTTAACTCCGAGAATTCCGTTGCAGAAACCACAAAGCAAAAAAATACTGGACAACCAATTGCCATGTTGGCATGAAGCAGATAAAACATATTTTAAGAGGTTACTTCTCTAAAGTTTTATAGGTCTGATACACTAGTTTCAGGACATGAAAAACTTGATAAATCCGCAATCTCTTAAACAAAATTTGTAATGAATTTCCTTACAGAATTAAAGATCCATTATTAAACTATCATAGTAACAGTTGATTACCATAATATCTGAAAAGATTTTTGAAATACATTAACAATAGATCTACATGAAATCAAACACCGCTTAAAATGTTCTAATATTAACAAAATTAATATTATAAATAATAAGCTTTAAAACTTAAAGGCAGTACAATAATTCCTTTCCAAACCTTTAATGTTTTGATTGAGAGTTTAATATTCAACCCAGTCATTTTCTTTATGGGAAATATATAATATAATGTGTTATCATATATTATATATAAATTATATAATATATTTAATAAGACATGCAAAGAAGTACAAAAAAAAAAACCTAACACACAATGCCTCAATTGTAAAGGTTGAGGCAGAGCTTAGCAGCCACAGCTGATTAGTATGAAAAGTGGTGTATCCAGTAGTTATATTCATTCAGCTACACACTAACTGTTTATAAAATCGAAGCATTATGATCAGATGCAGTAAGGTAGGTTTAAACTAAACAAAAACAATCATCAGTTATACCTGACTTTAAAAAAAGATACACCGTAAAATCTTGACTATAATATGCACATGTGAATAATATGCATGCTTGATTTTGCATGAAATTTTCAGAAAAAAATTAAAATTCATCTATAATACACACTCATAACTTTTCAATATTTTATTTAAAAAATTGCACAAATATTTAGTAACATAAATAAAATTTGCAATAAAAAATGAAAACAGCCAATTCAGTAGAAAAAACATTTTTAATTCAAAACAAACAAAACTGTGAAATTATCAGTCTTAATCACTTTCACTAGAATACAGCTCATCTATTGTTTGTCATTTATTCAATGTTTAAAACTACGGTTTTTTTTTGGTACACGAGTATGATACACTGCCTCATTTTTGCATACTAAAATGTGAAAAAGTGTATTATATATATAACTCAAGATTTTATGGTACTCTTTAATTGTCCTCCATCTCATAAACAAACTTTTATGTTGATCTATGGATGCTGCATCAGGGTCAAGGTTTTTTATTTATTTATTTATTTATTATATGCTTTTTCTTATATGACATTAAAAGAAAATATCAGAACTTCTTATAAAAGCTTTAGATGAAATTTACAAACTTTTTTTAAAACATAACTAGAGGCTTTGCCCCTAGGCTCGCTACGCTCGCTCCTCTGTTATGGCTAATAGCGAGATACATAGGGGTGATTTTCGGGCAATGTAACAGCCATTTACTGTTGTCAGTCACCCTTATGCGAAGGGAAATCACTGTTGAATCACTGTTTCAGCTTTAAAATTCAATTAAAAATCGAAATTTTAAGATAGAGACTTGAAATGATGTTTATATGAATGAGAAAGCTTTCATCTTCCAGATGATGTAAGTATTTTCTTTGTAAGAAAAAAACTCGAGGAGCATCGATATTACATCCACATATGTGACGATATTTCTCAAAAAAGTGGGTTTAATATTTTGATGAAAATATTAGTCTGTTTTAAATTATTTTTAAACAAATGAGGTCTTGTTTGAAGGAGAAATGTCTGTAGTCTTAGATTGTAAAAAGATCAAAATTCTACGATTAATATTTGGCAAATTATCGTATCTGAACATGAAAGTCAATATTTTTCCACAAAACATAAAATTTTTAAAAAAACTTAAAGTCCGATGAAGATGAGGCATGTCTTACTTTCTTCCCCAAATTTTTCTGCATCTATTGGTATCGGTCTTGACCCCATACCCCCAGCAGTTTCGGAGGAGATAGCGTTACAAGCTTTTGACAGAGGCGGCGGCGCCAGTTACTTTTTTTTAGAATAGAGAGAAAAGTGAGGAATAAACCAGAAAATTTAGATTCCAAGAACATCGATGGGCTAAAGTGAACTATCAGGTGAACACCAAATTTCGCAATTTCATTGTTCAATAATGATTTTATTCTGGGAAACTTATTTTTTGATAACCCGGATCAATAGAATTATGGGGTATTTCTCAATCGGTTCTTGACTGTTATTTGTTAATTTTTTAAATGCTTATCTTCTCTGTTCTTGATTGCTGTTTGTTATTTTTAAACGGCCAAAACAGAATCCCTGTTTTATTCCCTTCATTACACTGGAGTGTTTGTTGTGTTAACTGTTCTTGGGTGACTGGCAACATGGCTGAAAGGTATGATTTAGAGTGAAAGGGGAAAATGCATGTGTTACAGTTGAGCATAGTAATAGGGTTTAATTGTGAATAAAGTTGAATGTTTGGTGTGCAAGGATGGGATGCGTTTGTTTAAAAAAAAAATATGATGGTTTTATTTGGGAGTATCATAAATGTAAAAACAAGAAAATAAACAAAAAAAATACAATAATTAGAAAAGGAAAAAGGAAAAAAAATAAAATTTACAGGAGAAGAATTTCTCAATAAAGGCAAGCATTTTATTATTTTATGTATCATATAATCCTCATTTAATAATGTTAAAATTTGTATTTTAAATTGCTAAAGTGTGTTTTGTTTTGATATGTTGATAATTTTTGACAGCTTACGATAAATATCGATAATTTGGCCATCTTTTTAAAAAGTCACCGAAATTGTCAACCTGCACCCAATAAGTAATTTTTACCCATCAGTGTTATTTTAAGAGTTCAAAGAGTCTCTCTTCAAAAGTATTGAGAACAAAATTAGTAGACAGTTTTTTTGTTACCATAGCAAAATATAAGAAAAAAAATTTGCACACATATTTGATACATTGATAAGATGAAGTAACAGCATTTATTTAAAATAAATGTTATTGTCGTGTCTGCCGCGTCAACCCCTTTTGTCTTGTCACTGCTACTTTTCTCTCAAGAAAGCAGTGGGAGTAGGGCAATGACGCCAGTTCGATAAGGGATTCGAGTTTGTAGATGATGCCCCGTGCCGAAGGCAGGGGGACGTCAGATACTGTGGTGGCCCACACGAGAGAAGGCATGTGGCATTTGGTCTGCTGTTGTTTGCTTGAGGGAGCGGTGGCAGATCAGAATAAAGTGTGTGGGTGTATTGAGACCTCGAAGATGCACTAGACCTTGTTAGATAACAGTCAGAATCTAGAAGATTGACCTAGTTAGATATTTGTATATAATTCTGTAAAATAAGTTTGTAGATAGCTGTGTTTGTGCTTGTGAAAGAAAATAAAACTTTGAATATTCACTGGTGTGGTGCTGAACTTTGTGACGTGAAAATTTACATGTGTACTATTGCAAACGTCTTGACATGAAGCGAACCTGTAGAAGTGAAGAGGTTCGACAATTATCCACAGCAAACATTAAAATTAATACATTAAAACATTAAGACATTAAAAATTCATTAAAAACAATTAAGACATTAAAAACAAAAAAAAGATAAATATTTCCTAAATTCCTTACGTAAAAAGATTTGTAGGAACCACATTTGTGATTTCTTGGAATGTCTTCACACATTCATTGCGACTCTTTTTTGTATATAACATCCAATATAAGGAAGAAATATCATCATACTTTTTCACCCACTGCATGAACTTGATTTGCGCTACACTTAATCCATTTCTAAAAAAATTATATTAAAAAATATTTTAATTACAAGTTTTATTGTGGATTTGTCATCATTAAAAAACAATTTACTTTTACTGAAAGAGTAAAAAAAGTAATTTTACATAAATTAAAAAAAAATTCTTATCTCAAAATAATTTAAAAACTGATAATAAAATTTTACTTATTCTGTTCTTGAATGGTCATTCCATCCATCAGAAAACTATGAAGAACAACTGTATTATCCACCCATTCAATGAGGCCTAGTCTGTAAAATATATCAAACGGTAATTAAAAAAAAAACAGAGAATGTTACCTAAAGGATATCTAAAATGCAAAGCCATTTTTTACAAATGTAATATTTAATTTTGGATACATTTTAAAAACTTAATTTTAAAATTCAATTTATGTATAAATTCTCACAACAAATTATAAATAAATATCATTTTTAGAGTGTGTGTATAAATATAGACTAGCTGAAAGCCCATATTTTGCTACGAGTACATTCAAATTAAATACAACGGTCAATGTATGCAATTAATGCCAATATATATATATATATATATATATAATAAATACAATGATCAATGTATGCAATTGATGAAAAAAAAAATTTATAAAAAAATCGTAACGAATATTTTTATAGACAAAATAATGTAGAAGAAAATATTCAAATCAATTCTAATAAAACATACTAAAGAATATATCACAGTTAACATAGTAGAGTTTGAGGAATATTTCTTTTACAGTATTTTAATATTTTTTTGCATAATGTCCAATCGTCTGCCACATTAGCAAGAAAAAAAAAAATTTTTTTTCTATTTCGTTGTTATGCATGTGACGCAAAATTAATTCAAAGTATCACAAAAAGAAAAGAAACCACGTGACCAGCATTTAATAAATTAAATTCTAAAAATTAATTTTTAAAAATTCACCAAAATTCAGAAAATTAAGGTAAAGATTTGAAAAAGATTTCATTTTAAAGGAATTTTTAGGATCTTTCTCGTGATATAAATTTTATAACCCTCAAATTATTATTTTAAATGCAAACTTAAAAAAGGTTACAAAAACAGCTTAAAAATTTAATTTTTTAAAAATCTAAGAAAAATTTTTCAAAAATCTTTCTTAGTGCACCCCTACACTATAAGAAGAATCGCCATGCAAAATTTCAGCCCTTTAGGTCTACAGGATTAGTCTGTGCATTATCTGTCAGTCAGTCAGTTATGGAACCGTTTTGTATATATAGATATATATGTATGTATGTGTGTGTGCATGTGTATATAAGGGAAGCAAGTCATTCAAATTAAGAGATATTTTTTCATCAACTGATCAATTAATAGGACTATCTATCAACTTATTTAATACAATCTATATATATAAAACAGCTCCGTAACTGACTGACTGACTGACATATAATGCACAGACAAAACCGCTGGACATAAAGGGCTGAAATTTTGCATGGTGATTCTTCTTATAGAAGAGCGGTGCACTAAGAGAGATTTTTGAAAAATGATTCTTAGATTTTTTTAAAATTAAATTTTTAAGCTGTTTTTGTAACATTCTTTAAAGTTTGCATTTAAAATAATAATTCGAGGGTTATAAAATGTATATCACAAGAAAGATTATAAAAGTTCCTTTAAAATGAAATATTTTTTCAAATCTTACCTCTATTTTCTGATTTTTGGTGAATTTTAAAAGATTAATTTTTAGAATTTAATTTATTAAATGCTGATCATGTGGTTTCTTTTCTTTTAATTTTGCGTCACATGCAAAACAATGAATACATCATTGTGCTGTTTGGAAGAGTACTTAAAACTAATAAAGAAAAATGCATCAAACATAAGAAAACAACTATAGCTTATTTAACTAATGGTTTTTCTCTGTCAAAACACGGGTATATTTTCAGAAATATGTAAAAAAAACATGCAAACATAAAAAATATTGAGACTTGCTGCACAATGCAATATTCCTGAAGGCAATACCAGAAATCACAAACTCTATGTGGTAAACTGATGAATTCATTCTAATCTATATATACAAAACAATTCCATCACTGACTGACTGACAGATAATGCACAGACCAAACCTCAGGACCTAAAGGGCTGAAATTTTGCATGGCGATTCTTCTTATAGTATAGGGGTGCACTAAGAAAGATTTTTAAAAAATTCTTAGATTTTTTTTTAATTAAATTTTTAAGCTATTTTTGTAACTTTTTTTAATTTTGCATTTAAAATAATAATCTGAGGGTTGTAAAAATTATATTACCAGAAAGATCATAAAAATTCATTTAAAATGAAATCTTTTTTAAATTTTTACCTCCATTTTCTGATGTTTGGTGAGTTTTTAAAGATTGATTTTTAGAATTTAATATATTAAATGCTGATCACGTGGTTTCTTTTCTTTTTGTGATACTTTAAACTAATTTTGCACCATGTGCATAACAATGAAATAAATTGACAAAAAATTTTTTTTTTTTTTTCTTACAGCGGCAGACGATTGGACATTATACAAAAAAATATTAACATAGAGTAAAAGAAATTTTACTAAAACTGTACTATATTAACTGTACTATATTCTTTAGTATATTCTATTAGATTTAATTTGAATATTTTCTTCTACATTATTTTGTCTATAAAAAAATCTGTTACGATTTTTTTATAAATATAATTTTTCATATTTTTTACATCAATTGCATACATTGATCATTGTATTTATTATAAATATATATATATGCATATTTTTGGCATTAATTGCATACATTGACCGTTGTATTTAATTTGATAGTACTCCGTAGCGAAGTATGGGTTTTAGAATTTATTTTATTAAATGCTGATCACGTGGTTTCTTTTCTTTTTGTGATACTTTAAACTAATTTTGCACCATGTGCATAACAAAATAAATTGACAAAAAAAAATTTTTTTTTTCTTCCTAAAGCGGCAGACGATTGGACATTATCCAAAAAAATATTAACATACAGTAAAAGAAATGTTCCTCAAACTGTACTATATTAACTGTACTATATTCTTTAGTAAATTTTATTAGATTTAATTTGAATATTTTCTTCTACATTATTTTGTCTATAAAAAAATCCATTACGATTTTTTTATAAATATAATTTTTCATATTTTTTACATCAATTGCATACATTGATCATTGTATTTATTATAAATGTATATATATACATATATATACATATTTTTGGCATTAATTGCATACATTGACCGTTGTATTTAATTTGAATGTACTCCGTAGCGAAGTATGGGTTTTCAGCTAGTTATGAATAAAAATCTTTTGATCAAATGATTGATCACTAAAACTTTCACCAAAGAGCCAAATACTATAAAAATAAATACACATTAACTGACTGTAATAGAAACATAATTTTCAAAAAATTTCTTTCATACACACAGCATAGAGAAAAACAAAAATGTCAAGTTATTGTAATTATTATTATTGATGGAGCATTAAAAGAGAAATATTACCTATTATTCAGAGGAATAACTTTATATGTTTTCAAAGACAAGTGTCGCTGAGCACAGGCAATATCATTTTTATATATTTCATTCATGACAGAAAACATCTGCTGGATTCTGGCATCTTGCCTTAAGTCTTCACCACCCTTCACAAGCATTTTATATTCTTTTTCATCGTTGCCCCGAATAGTAATGCGACGAGGTAAAGTAATTGATTTTAAAACCATAATCTAAATGAGAAGATAATCAACAAGATTACACAATTGGATGATATCAGTTCAATTTCTAGATTATGAAGAAAACATTTCAGAGCATGAAAATTAATTAAAAAGTTATTGATATATACTGGGAAAAAATCCTTGAGAAACTAGAACAAAATAAACTCAATAGATATTTAGTATATACATAACTGTTTGGTATAAAGTTTGTTACATAAAATTACAATCAAAAAACAACATTAAAAACTGAAACCTTCATGAATTTTTAAAAAAGCAGCAACAAAGAACTATAAAGATCTAAATTAAGAGCTCAGTATTTTTTTAAGTGCTTCATATAAGCCTTAGCTCTTAAGATCTATTTTCAGCTAAGATATCTGTCTAATAATTTAATAATACTGCTCATAAAGTAAATAATAAATCTGTGTTTGCAATGAAAAGAGTGCCAAATCCAAAATTGTAGTTTTGAGAAAAACGGGATTGAAAAAAAAAGGCTTTTGTAAAGTCAGTTTTTTTAAGTTTAATTTTTAATTTATATATTTTTTTATTTTATTTATTTATTTATTATTTATTTATTTATTTTTGTTACAGTAAATTTTTCCAATTTTATTTTTGTTGAGTAAAGAATGTTAAGTCTTTGATTGGGACATAACCAGTGGCGTACGTAGGGGGGTTGATGGGGGTTATAACCCCCCCCCCATTGGCTCTGATTACATATATTATTTAATTAGGTTTAAGCTTTGCACTGATTGCTCAAAACTACTCTTTCATAGTAACTCCCCCCCCCCTTAGAAAATTTCTGCATACTGCTTGTGTTTTGTTTCACATGTCCCAAATATTCCATAATGAATAAAAATATTTAAGAATAAAATTTGACTTAGCTTTTTGTACCCTGCAGTAGCCCTTGATTTTTCAAACATACCTGGTTTGATAACTCATTTTAGCCCATTTTGGACTTAACACCCCTTGCACAGCAAACACAGAAATAACCATCAAGACCTGAATGTCATTGGAAATATCTTTTTCTTTAAATACATTTTTAAGTTTTTCACTCTTTTTTGCAGCTAATTGTCTGGATAAGTTTGTTTACAGGACAGTAATATATTTCCTTTTATTTAGCAAGTTTTAACATTATTTAAGGAACTTTAACCACATACTAGTTCATTTAAATTATGTTACAGAGATTTCGAAAAGATTTTTCATGAACATTTAGAGCTTTAGTAAGTCTAATTTCATGGAAAACTGAGGTTTGAAATTTTTACCTATACAAGCATGATGTAACTAAAACGCAAAATAAAAGTATAATTCTTAATATAAAAAGAGCCAGGATCAAAATCTAAGCATAAAAAAATTCCCATTTTAAAAAAATAAAATCCAGGTATGAAATTTTGATGAGATAGAACTTTCATACAGAAAAATAATAATAATAATAGTTGACAGTAAATATTCCCCCTCCCCCCAATGTGGGGTACTTATCCGTTAAGACATTTGCACATAATCCGTGAGAATTGTTGGTTGCCTTTAATGGAAGCACCGTGAAAGGTGGGTGAACCAACACCACCCTTTGCCTTAATTTTGACCAAGCACCTCCAGGGGTGACATCTGGAGTAATCGTACCTTCCCCTACCCTCTCTGACTTCATAGAAGGACAACAATAAATATTTAATATGCTAACACAAACAAAACATTTAAATGAATTCATAATGTTTTCTTCTTTCACATGACAGTAATGGATGGTTTCCGTCTGTGCACTATTCACAAAATAACCAGGTGACAAAAATGGTGAATGCTTATGGAATTGCTCAAATTTTGTCAAATTTTCATTGCCCATGTCATGTAAAAGTGACCATAAAAGAAGCAAAACTAAAATTTTATAGCTATATGAACATGAAAGATATGCATATAAATTAAATTTAACAGAAATACTTGTTTTTAATATTTCAAGCACAGAATGAGCTGTTAAGTTATATTGTTACCATTATTTAATGATACATTTATAGGGAACCTACAACTTACAAAAAAACTCAGTTCAGAATAGGAGGTCATAGAATGTCAAACTAAGATACAGAGAGGATATCAAAAACATTCATTAACTAAATTTGTAAGGAAAAACTGTAGCTGCACAAACTTTAAAATTAGAAATACTGTAGACATACTTTTTCATCAAAACCTGACACTTTTACATGATACTCTGGCAAAGGCTTGCTTCTACCTGTATATTGACCTGGAATTATAATTTTAAAAAATTTAACAAGAAATGCATAAAATGCAAAATATTAAAAATATTGAGAGAATTCATCAGTCAACTGATTCAAGTTATGGACACACAGACATGCACACACGAATTATAAATATACAGTCCTACCTTGGTACTCATCACATTTTGACAGAGAAAAATTGCTTCGGTATTAGATGTTTGCTGGGTACTCTTCACATTTCAACACACAAAAAAAAAATGTGTCAGTACTACTCAACATTTGCTCGGTACTCGTCACACATGCCAAAACATGATGAGACAAGACAGTGCCCTGGTTCCTGTCTCTCCAGATGAAAAGAAAGACCAAAATAGGGTGAATTGCAAAATTTTGTTCAAGAGTATCACCCCGACAAAGCTCTAGTAAGCCAAAATGTGGACTTGTTAAATGATCAAACAATGTCTTGATTCAGAGAGATTTTGAAACATAAGAAAGTTTCTCTTGATAGGCTTGTAGTGAAACTTCCTATATATGATTCTACAACAGGAATCGGCACTACAACAGGGATCGGTTAAGAGACAGAAAAGAAAAAATCCCTGTGCAAGCATTTGATGTTTTATTGGAAGGAGACTCCCCTTCCGAGCAATAACCCTTCCCCTCCTCCTCGAGTTCTCCACTATCCCATTAGGCCATAAACTCCATTCATTACAGGTTGAGTGAAGTAAAATTTTATTTTATTTTATCTAATTATTGTTTTAAATTATGTCTGTCTAGCTTAAAGAATTTATAACAAAAAACAACCCCATCATTTTATAAATTGCTCAGCAAAATGTGAAATTTCTGATTTTCAGGAGCAAATTAATTCAATTTACATTACTCAAATAAGAAAAATTCGTTCAGTACTCGTCATTTTTGGCAGTCATCATACCCTCTGGAAACAATTAACAACGAGTACTGAGGCACCACTGTATATTTACTGTATATAAATTATATATATACTATCTGGCCAAAAGTATCCGGATGCCCAGTGATACAGACTCGGAGAGTCCTGAGGAATATATTAATATGATGTTGGTTCTCCTTTTGCATCGATGACAGCCTACACATGTCTGGGGAGACTTTCCATCAGTTTTTGATAAGTGTCCATAGGAATTGACTTTCCAGGCATCCATTGCAGCTAAAGTGAGTGCTGGCAGTGAGGATGGACGATTTGGCTGGATACATAATCTGCATTATAATTCTCCCCTAAGATGTTCAATGGGATTTAGATCGGGGCTCTGAGAAGGGCAGTCAAGTTTTTGAACACCCATTTCATCAAACCATGCCTGTGCAAGTCTCGATGTGTGAATGGAGCAGTTATCCTGTTGAAAGAGAAATGGGCCTTCCCCAAAAAATTGCCATAGATTTGGGAGAGCAGCATTGTCCAGAATGTCCACATATATCTCAGAGTTCATGTTTCCAACCACAGGAACTAAGGAACACAGGCCAAACCATGAAAAAAAACCCACAGCATGATGCTGCCACCTCCAAACTTAACAGTCGGCACAATGCAGTCACGTAAGAAGTGCTCGCCAGGCATCCGCCAATCCCAGACGCGTCCATCAGACTACCAGATTGTAAAGCGAGATTCATCACTCCAAATAACATTTTCCCACATGTCAACAGTCCAATGACGGTGAGCTTTGCACCACTGCAATCGACGCTTTGCAGCCTAGAGAGTGATGTTCGGCTTGTGAGCAGCTGAACAACCATGGAATCCCAGGTTTTTTAACTCTTCACGAACAGCCCTGCTGCTAGCACTAACACCTGATGAACTTTGGAACTCCTGAGTGATTTCAATCAATGAGGACTTGTGATTTTGTTTCACTACCCTTTTCTGAGTTCTACGGCTGCGTTCACTAATTTTTTTCGGCCTACACTTCGTTTTTCTGCAGTTTCACTGCATCGAAGTTTCCACTTCACAATTACATCACTAACAGTAGATCTTGGCTTCTGTAGAATGTCCGAAATTTCATGAACTGATTTCCCACAAAGGTGGCATCTCACTATAATGCCACGATCAAAGTCACTAAGCTCCTTTGACTTACTCATTGTCTCACAAACACATAAATATGACCTGACAAACCACTACCAACACTTTTATAGCTTTCGGTTATGCATCAAATGACGTCACCTGCCAGATCCACTTCTTTAGGGGGTGTCCGGATACTTTTAGCCAGATAGTGTATATACATATATATGTATATATATATACAGTGAAACTTCTTAAGCTGGCCACCCCTCAAAATGGCCACTTTTTATCAGAACCATGACTGGCCGTATATATATATATGCTGCAAGTAGTTTTAGTGCTCATACTGGTTTTTCCCTTTTAACTTTATCTTATATATATATATATATATATATATACACACTAGCTGAAGTACCCGGCGTTGCCCGGGATTTTAAAACTGTTTTTCAACCAAAATCAGTTTAAAAATTAACACAGTATAAATAACATAGAAAAAATATATGTGAAATGTTATACACATCTCAGAATTTAGGAATTTTAGCCTTTCATCATTGTAGCACTAAAATCTGAAAAGTAAAAATGTCAAATTGTCTAATGTTTGTTATCCAAAATTAATTTTAAACTAAACATGATATAAATAACATAGAAAAAAACATGTGAAATCTTATACACTTGAATAAAATGAAAACCCAAAAAAATATATAAAATTATAATAAACTCCACAGAATTCAGCTAGATTTAGCCTTTTATAATTTGGGCAAAAAAAGAAGCTGAAATTACAGGTTAAGCAGAAATTTCCAATAGAACCATGATATGACTCTAGCATTGCCTCTTAAAAAAAAGAAGTGTTTGATTGAGGGCTGCAAACCATTCAACTCCTTTCTACATTAAACTCCTATAAACATCCTCTACATATTAAATTCCTTTTCTCTCCATAATAAACTCCTCAGAATTTTGGTAGATTCAGCCTTTCATCATAGTAAAACTAAAAACTGAAACATCCTCTCCAGAAATATAAATTTATTAATTACAATAATTAAACTCACACAAATGTATAAATTACATCAAAGTTTTTTAACCAACATTTGAATAATTCGTAAATGAAAAAGCATATGAAAATAAAGATAATAAGAACTTCCGGAATCAAAATTAATTACCCTTAATTTTTAATAAATAAAAAACCAACATAATATGAATAAAATCAATAGTTGTTTAAAAGCATATGAAAATAAAGCTATTATAAAGATAACAATAAAAAAAAGCATATGGAAATAATGCTTGTGCATGAAGTTGACGTTATGATATAAAGATAGTAATAATAATATAAACCACATGCATAAAATATTTAGCTATTCAAGCGAAATTAATTAATTTTTAGAAAAAACTACTTTTAATCGAGAAATTAAATACATTGCACAAAATTTTGATTTTACCAACTTTCTACCCTACAATTTACACCCTACTTCTTTGAAGTTGGGTGTTGAAACATCCTCTTTGAAAAATTTACACCCTACTTCTTTTAAATAGGGTGTAAATATAAAGTTTTAACAGCCAATTGATGCCAGTTAAAAATGATTGTTGTTTAAAATCATATGAAAATTATGCTATTATAAAGATAATAAAAAAAACATAGGAAAATAATGCATGCGCATGAAGTTAATGTTACGATATAAAGATAGTAATAATAATCTATATACATAAAACAGTTCCGTAACTGACTGACTGACATACAACATACAGACCAAACCGCGGGACCTAAAGGGCTGAAATTTTGCATGGGGTTTCTTCTTATAGTGTAGGGGTGCACTAAGAAAGATTTTTGAAAAATTCTTCTTAGATTTTTTTTAAATTAAATCTTTAAGCTGTTTTAGTAACTTTTTTTAAGTTTGCATTTAAAATAATAATTTGAGGGTTATAAAATTTATATCATGAAAAAGATCATAAAAATTCCTTTAAACTGAAATCTTTTTCGAATCTTTATCTTCATTTTATGATTTTTGGTCAAGTTTTAAAGATAAATTTTTAGAATTTAACCTTTTACATGCCGCACTATGATCCAGGAATAAAGTACCATATTTTGCTGCGTAACTTCCGATAACTTCCAGGAAGTCGGTCCAACAGGTGTACTCCACCCTTTCCTTTATTATATAATTTTATAATGTAAGGTTAAGGAAAATCAACTTTTTTTTTATGCTCGGACATATCTTTTTGCTCTTCCTAATGGTTTGTGAGTGATAAAATTTGATGTAATAGTTACAACAGAATGATCGTTCCAATGGCACATATAAACTTCTCCATTGCATCGGTAATCAAATTCTCCACGTTGAAATTTCGACATTTCTTTTGCTGTTTTAAGAGGACATTGTTCCATTATAGAATCTCGTACTATGCCGATTGCCTTAAAGCCTTTGTTAGATGAATCTGTCAGCAGACTGTGCGATGTAAAAAGTTATCAAAAAATATTATGTGTTTCTCTGGATTGTCAATAAAATCCAAGCAGCAAATTTTCCTATTTTGAACTTTTCCCACCGTAGATAGACATAGCATAAGGATAACCATTTGCTGAGCAGATTATCCAAACTTTGAAACCAAAGCGAATTGGCTTTCCACGTATGAACACCTTAGCCGAACGATGTCCATAACACGGAACCATGGATTCATCAATACTCATATTTTCATGAAAAAATCCAAATTGACGAAAATTTTTCCAATCTCTTTATAAAAGGGAGGAATTTTTCCTAATTTATCACCTGGTTCCAATTTACTATTATCAACAATCTGGAAAAAAATTTTTAACATCCGAAATTTATTTCTGGGCATTGTATTGCTAACAATTAGGATATGCAAATCTTCCTGACAGCTCCAATATGTATTTTCATCAGGTACTGAGTGGTAGCTACTAAACAACAGTAATCCAAGAAACTGCCGAATGTCATTTTCGTCGACATCCAAAGAGTCTCCTTTTCGTAAGGCATACAGCTTTGTAAGTTCGGCTGAATTTTCTAAGTAATCAGACGGCAGAATCAGACGTGTGATATCACTGATTTTGTATATCATTACATGCCAATGTTCCTTTTTTTGCATTTTTACGCAGTCTTGAGGAACTATTTCTTGTTATTATTTTAATTTATTTTATTAACTCATTAAACTTGTCCTTTGCAAGTACGATGGGGATATTTTTGGGTGGATTTGAATTTTTAGGAATTTCATAGAATTTTTTTTCTTACGTACTGTAAAAATTGTAAAAAAAGCTGATTTTTAGAAATTTTTCTACGTTAAATATTCATATTTGAAAAAAAAATTATGTCAAAAAATCAATCATGCCGTCTATAATAAACAGTAATTTTTTCAAACTGACAGATATCACAGTTTATTTTTTTTTTAAATTAAACATGGTGTTCCAAAAAAAGGAACATTGGCATGTAAAAGGTTAATTTATTAAATGCTGATCAAGTGATTTCTTTTTCTGGTAATTTTAAATAAATCTATTGTCACATAGCAACGAAATAGACAAAAAAACACTTTTTTTCTTGCTAATGCGGCAGACGATTGGACATTATCCAAAAACATATTAAAATAATGTAAAAGATATGTTCCTCAAACTGTACTACATTAACTGCACTATATTCTTTAGTATGTCCTATGAGATTTAATTTGAATATTTTCTTCTACATTATTTTGTCTATAAAAATATCCCTTACGATTTTTTTATAAATATATTTTGTTTTTTTTACATCATTTGTATACATTGATCGTCGTATTTATTATATATATATATATATATATATATATATATATATATATATATATATATATATATATATATATATATATATTGGCATTAATTGCATACACTGACATACAAATGGGTTGGAATACTAAAAGTTTAAAATAGTGGTGCCATCTACTGCACGTCTGAGAAACGAGAGTCGCATCCTTCAAAAATTGTTGGTTATTTATTGATGAATGTTTGCTAACCAAAATCAATTTTAAAACTAAACACAGTATAAATAACATAGAAATGATTTAGCCTTTATCATTGGAGCAAAAAATCCTAAAAAGTAAAACATTAAATATATAAATTTATAATAAACCTACCAAAATCCATTATAAAACTAAACACAGTATAAATAACATAGAAAAAAAGCATACGAAATGTTATACACATTAATAATATGAAAAACTCAATTTAAAATATCTAAATGTATAATAAACTCCTCAGATTTCAGCTATATTCGGTCTTTCATCATAAAAAAGCTGAAAAAAATTTTTTTTAATAATAATTTTAAAAAATAATAAAATAAAATAAAAATAATAATTTAAAAAATAATAAAATAAAAGTTGAAATTAAAAATCCTTCATAAAAAAAGCCAAAAATACAGGTTTAGCAAAATTTGTACGATCCCGTATTCGAACCCGTGTCGTACAGGGTAGCAAGTAAGCGGTTTTACCGAATGCGCCATGATGACACGGTACTCTGTTCAGTAAAGTAAAACATATTGGCACTGAGTTTATTGGAAAGTTGCTATGGGTTGGTGAATATACATGCATTTATGGAGTAAGAGGAGTTTTAAGTGATAAATAAGTTAGCAGGATAGATGCTTAGTCTTTAACTCTTCAATAGACACAAAGATATAAGCGAAGGGGATTGCAGTAGCGATTAAAAAAGATCTTGTGACACTTAGCGTGGTTGATTCGAATTTTCCATCACGTCTCAATATGCCGTTGGATCTGATCTATTTTAGAGTATAAAATCTGACTTGAAAGATTATTATTTTCATTTATTATTCGGGTTTAATATATGACTTGAAACTGTTTGATTGTATTTATTTTTCTATCGTTTTTGCTTCTCGCTGTTCTTTAAACCTAACATGTTGGCCTCTCAAATTGTGAGGCTCTTACATTTCTGGATTCACCCTTGGTACACGGCTGGTTGGCTCTTCCCTTTCTAGATTTCCCCTTCAAAAATTGTTGGTTTTTTATTAATTAAAAATTAATGGTAATTACTTTCAATTTTGGAAGTTCTTAAGACCCTCGGTTGTTTTTAAACACACCTGTATGTAAAATTTCACGATCGTTGCTCCTAAACTGTAGATTTCTATACAACTATAGATGGATAGATAGATAGACAGACAAACACTCATTTTTATATATTAGATATATATATATTTATTTAAGGAGAAAAATTCTTTCAAAATGTGCGATATAATCTGAAAGATTTTTCCCTCAGGGAGACAAAGTATTAGTAAACTACTAAAAGATTACACATTTACGAAATTTAAAAATTTTCCCACTTCAAAAAAGTCCCAAGTGATGAAAGAGAAGATATCTAGTTGGAAGATAATTCCTGTTTCATTTTCTATGATTTTATAAATAGAAATAATAAATTTGCATGGCTCAGATTCATTAACAACAGTCCTTTGCTTAATAATATGCAACTTAAACAAATAATAGGTATTAGAAAAGTTTAGAGACAATCAAAGTCAAAATAATGATGAATACTTTAAAATTGGAGAGCTATATTTATTTTTCAAAGTCCTTAATTTGCTACTTTAAATTATTACTTACTTTTATACAGTTTTTTTAAAGACATAATATGTTGATTAGTTCTAAATACTTGTACAATATTTTTTAGGGGAGGAACAAAATTTTTTAATCATGACATGCACCTTCGACATCAAATGTGGTAATGTAACAAACACATTGCAGTAAAAAAATATATATATATTAAAAACCCCATAACACTTTTAAATTCTAAATTATTCTAAATTTCCTTCGGCGTATGAGCTAATTTCATTTTCTATTCTAAGTTCTAAATTCTCTTGGGTGAAGAACCTGAACATGGCTTCCTTTTTCCAATCTGCGTAGTGTGGGTACCTAAATTAAACACTACTGAGCATTATCACATCACTTTTAAATATTAACCAATTAGACACCACTACAAAGATCACATGACGAGATCGTCTATAAAAGACCTTGCACATGTAGATGTAATGCTTTTTTGTCAGCTTCAACTGCCCCGAGCAGCTGTGTCAATGTTCGCCTAAATAAATAATTGGTTCAATGTAATGAGTGTCATCTCTGCTCGAGTCTCGACTGCGTTTTCCTGTTCTGATGTGATATGCCGGCTCCGGTCATCATTTCCACGGAGTCGGTATGTTTCATATATATATATATACCTAAAATATAACAAAAGATAGTACAACAAACCTGGAATTTCAATTTGAGAAGCATACTTCCATGGTTGAAAATCATTTAACCATGGTGAGAAATCTTTTAATTTAGTAGCCTTGGGGTCACGATTTTTAGCTTCTTCCGAGGCTTCACCTACAAGTTTTTTAAGATGTTCTAACGCAGCCTGTGTGAAAAAAAAACATAAAATATTCAACTAAAATATAATGGTTTACATATAAATTGTAACAGCAGTGAATCAACTGTTTACATTCATAAATTAAAACTTCAATGTTCTAATCCATTCATCTCATACGTTCATAGCTGGAAATTCCTTATTAGCATTATATAAATAAATAAATAAATAATATATATATTTATTATCGGTCATTATAAACATAACACTGCTGATAAGCACAGGAGGAAAAGTATGTCTCATTTTCAAGTATACTCATCCACAATGTGATGAATAATTCCTTTATATTTAGTCTACTAAGCATCAACAGTACTTAATGTGTTCAAACTAAAATCAGTTACAGTTTAGTTTCATTATATATATATATATATATATATATATATATATATATATATATATAGTGATCTATTTCTAGAAATAGAGGTGCCAGAACTGTAACCTTTAGGGGGGGGGATAGAGGGGGGATAGGGGGGGTCCAGATTATATATACATATATAATATGCCAGGCCAACTCACTAACAACAGAGTAATTATGTGATTCAATAAATGTATTAACTATCATAATTTCTTTTTTCCTAAAGAGAGATACCGGAATGCCACTCCGGCGCATTCTGCCTCAAATCAAGCCCTGTTTATATATATATATATATATATATATATATATATATATATATATATATATATATATATATATATATATATATATATATATATATATATAAGTGGTATAGGATCAGAACAAGCAATCTCCGTTTATTTTTTAAAAACTAGGTTAAGGATATTTTCTTATAGTATTTCAATCAATTAATAATAATTTTTTTAGCAAAATGGCCTACTAATAAAAATATAGTGTGGGAATTTTTCTATAGGTAAATTCAAATTCATATCTTCAAAAATGCATAAGATATAGTTCTTTAAAATTTACCAAACGAAAAAAAAGGTCTGATGGAGGTTGTTAGTTTTGGTTCTATATCACTTAAATTATATATATATATACCACAAACCTGGCTTTGCTCCTAGATGGGTAACTTTGCACCACTGTTGAAAAAAGGTTTCATCCCATCTAGCAGATAAACTAATGAATATTTAACAATATTTTCACTGTTATCTGATAGATAGCACTACCTCTCATAACATGAATGATAATTACTATTTTAGCAGCCATTTTGGGTAGTGTTTGCCAAATGTGTCTGTCCTGGTACTATTTTTAGTTAAAATCTTCATCTGAAAAAGTTGTATTTTGCTCCAAGGAAACGATTTTAGTTGAAGGTCAGTGTTGTCTATTTATATATAGAAACTATTTGTCTTTGAAATCATAATGTTTAAATCTTGTTAAACTGAATATTTATCCATTTATGATCGATACTGTTTTTGAAGTTAGTTTTAGAGCAAATAGGGGGCTACTTTGCACCAACTCAAAAGTGGTGCAAAGAAGATGGAAGAGATTAATACGTCTACACAGAATGAACTGACACATTCAAAATTCCAGCTTAAACCTATCAACAAACAGACTGATTCATTTGTAGTTGTAATGTACGAAAATGAATACTACCCAGGTGTCATTGAAAGCTTTAATGAGGATGGAGCGTTCATGAGTGTCATGACGAAGTCGTTAAATAACTGGGAGTGGCCTTGTTAATAAAGATGCCCTTTTGTATAAATGGGGAGAAATAGTTGGAGGTATAAATCCCCCCAAATTATTTAGCAAACGAGGTGTTTTCTCAGTCCCAGAGCTGGCTGATGGTTATGGAAATTTTTAAATATTTGTTTTTATACTACAGAAATTTTAAAATTCTGATGCATCGAATATGCAAGTGTTTCCTTTTAGTTTTGCCACAAAATAACAGCAAATTCTGTTGATGTCATATTCTTTTTTTACATATTAAATACAATTAGTTGAACTTGTTTGTTTTTAAATGTTTTCTTTGGTTTAAAATAAAAAAATTCAAATCCTGTCAGTTTTCCACAATTCTATAAGGTGCTACAGTTAACTTGAATGAGGTTACTTTGCACCAGATTAATTTTCTTGCTTCGAACAAATTATTATTTCATGTGGTGCAAAGTAACCCGCCCTTATGGTATACTTTGCACCACTTTTAAAAAATTATTAAAAAATATAAAATACATATAAAAACAGGTTTCACACAGTTAACATGGAACTATTCCTTAATTATCTAAGAATACAATAGAACTACTTTCAAAAGTCATTTTACAGAATTTCTATGATTTACGTGAGCATTACAAAAAAATCTTGGAAAAATAGAGCAAAGTAGCCCCGGTTTATGGTATATATATATATATATATATATATATATATATATATATATATATATATATATATATATCATTCTTTGCCCAAATAAGTTTTGTTTGTTTTTAAATTATTACATTTATAACAAAATGGATAGAGGTATGAAAAACTTTAGTACTCTTTTTAATCAGTAATTCCTTTAATTCTAAACTATTTCCTATTAATACAATGGCTTAGGATTCTGACTACTTAATTACTACAGTATACTTAATGGTTTCAAAATCCACATAATCACTGCAAATAAATATCTGAATAATGACAGTACTAAAGGCTATTAATAAGTAATATTTTATTATCATAACAATCTGTAAAATTGAAGTTTAGATACAAAAACAGCAAATACATATTCTTTAAAACTTGAATTAATTTCCTATTAATTTTAAATACTGTCTCTCATTAAAACTTATTCATATCCAATTAACCTACTTCTCCTGGACCTTAGAATCTATTTCTAAAACAATAATCATTGCTATTCACAAGATAAAAATTCACAATTAATACATACACCCATCTCTCGATTTATGCAATACTCAATTTACACGGTTTCAGTTTAACGTGGTTTAAAAAAAAAATAATTAATTCTTTTCCATACAGGAATATGAGGAATCTGTGTATATGTGTATGTGTAATATTGTAATTTTTCATACCTTATTTATACATTTTCCTGCAATTTCATTGAGTGATTACAAAATTAATTTCAAATATTGCAAATAAAGTTAAAATTGAGCAATTACTCATTGCTGGAGGTGGTTATTTACAGGTCAGAAAATAATAATTAATCTTTAACAAAACTCTTTAAAACATATTCAATATTTAAGATGAATGGGAATATAATGAGGCTAAAATAAAGTTGCATAAAAGGTTAAATATTACACAAATTAACAACAAACAGTCAGAGATCTATTATCTGAAACAAGTATTACAAAAATTGGTAGAATCTTGTATTATCTGTTATAAAAACTTAAAAAGCATATTTACCAACTGTTCAGAGGACTTCCCACTATACAGTTTTGATCCATTGTCTCCACAAGCCTTTAAAACCTTCTCTTTATAGCTCTATATAGAAGTCATTGAATTAATAATTATCCAACTTCAACTTAAGTATCATCTAAATATAACCCAATTGTTGTTTTAAGTCCTGAATTTTTTTAAAAGAATAGATTTGTATATAATGTGTATTGTACAATTTCATAAATTATGCAGCAGAATTTTGATTTTCTTGAAAATAAATAACAGTATTAATTTCCACTTGTAAATGAACTTATTACCACTTTACAATTACAGCCCTTTTATTTTAAAAAATATATTATTTTATTTTTAGAATTTGAATTATTACAAAAATTTATCAGGTATAAATCATACCAATTAATGAATTTAAAATTGAATATTACTGCATCAAAAATATATCTGATGTATAAAATAACTATGGTTAAAGCTCTGAATTTTGAAAAATACACCTATTTCCTAAATCTAAACATAAGCAATTCATATATTACTAATAATAAATTAATAAAGCTCATTTAACATTTCCTTTTTATAAAGTTTACTGAATACATTCACAGAATATTTTATGAATATTACAATTATAACACTTTTATTTAAAAAAAAGTAATAAACTTTAGTTTTAGTATTCACCTAATTAGAATTTATCAGTCAAAAATATTAAATTACAAATCAGTAATATATGACTTACAGAAATTTTTTTTTGTTATTAAGTAATGGAATTCTTAATTTTTTTAAAGAAATATATAAATGTGTTATTCCCAAACATTTGTAATGAACAAGTTTAAATAATAATTAACTATATCTATACCTCTTAATTATATTACATATTTGACCCTGAAATAGTAACAGTTAAGATAACTAATTTGGGGGAAACATGGTTTGAAAAATTAGATTTTTCATAAACGTAAAGTGTTTATACAGAGGGCTCAAAGTTTAACAATGAGGGTAGAGGCCAGTGCTGGTATATACAGCTCCTTATTTTTCCATTATTCACCACTAGGTTATCATAATAAAGCCTTTGATGGAGAAGTCGAGGCCATTTGGGTAGCCCATGGCCTCTTGAAACACAGATTTCCTGAATTCACAGTGTTGTAATTCTCTCAGATTCTTCTGCTACCATTCAGGCTATAGCAAATCAAAACCAACCTGCTTCATGCTTAAAACTACAAGAGTGCAGAACAATAATCAAATACATGACTTATTCCCAAAAATGTTCTGCTCTGCACTAGATACCATCCCATTACAGCTTACCAGGAAATGAATCAGCAGATTCATTAGCAAAAAAAGCAACCTCAATATTCCTTTGTGTTCCCTGTGAAATACCTTATAAAACTGCATGTAAGATTATAAAGCAAAAAATAAAGGGTTCTTTTATTTCTGACCTTTAAAACCGTATTCAAAATAAAGTCTGGAGCAAGATCCTGAATGGCCTTTTCAATATCCCACGTGAAATTGTGGTCGCTGCTTTCAGGATTGCAAATTAACACAAACACCAGGATGTGTATTTAAACAGAATGGGAATTTTTTCTAGACCTATATAACCCTCTTTGCAATTCCAACAACGTGGACAATAAACACATCATGTTCTGTCCTGCCTTAACTGGGCATTCTCTGTACAGACGTTATTGGGAGGCTCTTGAATGCATGAGAAATGTATCTTAATTGCTTTTCTGTTGTTGTGTTGTTTTCAATCCCCTTGGAGTAGGAAGGCCTACACCAAGTCCAAAGGACCTAGGTTCTCAAATCCTAGGTCCTTGGTGAAGGGTAGTAAGCAGCTTCACTTTAAGGCAAGGTACCACTAGGGCTGAAGTCTGACTTGACCTCCAAGAACATCAGTCCTATAATTTTGAACCGAGTCAAGTGATGAGACCAGAACACTTGACCCCACACCTCCAGAGGTAAATTTGAGAACTTGAAGGACATTGTAGCCATGACCTATTTTACGTGTCCCGGCCACCATTAGTGAAAATGGCAGTGGATTTGCAGCGACGAGCATTGAGCCAGAGACCTTCAGATCACTGGCTCGATGCTTTTGCCAACCGGGCCACCATGCCTTATTGCTTTTCTTGTTTATATATTTCCTATTTTGTTCTCCTTTGTAGTTTGTATTGATCCCTTTTTCTGTATGCCTAACAACTTTGTCCACAAGTTTCTGCATTAGAAATTAAAAAAATAAACATAAATAGATATATATTTTTAAAAATGTATAAGTTAAAGTCCATAAAGCATTGTATCCCTACAAAATTTGACAATTTACAACATATTTGTAAACTTATGATGACTGATTTAAATATTGTGTGTTTCTCTTACCCTCTTGCATGTATACGCACAGAGCAATTCTTAGATTATTCTACAAAAATTTAGATAGTTTTAATAAAATGAAAAAGAATACCAGAAATTATTATGTAAACCACAGATGTAAAATCATTCATAATAATTTTAGTAATATTGATTATTAGTGAACATCTAAACTTTTTCAACTATCCATCAATACTATTATGATATATTAAAATTCTACAGCTTTGAACATTCAGTGATCAGAATAAAAGTGACACACCTCTGAAAATTTCTTTTGCATTGGTCCAACAGGTACTCTTCTTTTTTTGTCTCTTCTATCCAAGTTGAATAAATTGTTATACATTGTTGTAAAGGCAGAGCTAATTTCCTGCTTTGAGGCTTTACTGCTTATAAGTTGATTGATGTCAGTAAAGAAATCCTTTAAAAAAAATAATTAATTAGACAAAAATTAACGTTTTATTTTTAGTCACTCACAACTGAATTGTGACTTGTTAATTTCAAGTTCTAATAAACATAACTGAATAACAAACAGCATGTCAAAATTTTCATAATTTAGTTTTTACAAGATTTATGCATTCAGACTATGCAACTGTATTCTGTCCAAAAGGCCCTAGATAATATCTCTTGGCCGACTCCCCCCCCAATCACTGGTACAAGAGGAGTCATCCTCTAGTGCACCTCAGGAACCTTTCTTTTGACGCAGGAAGAGGGGTCTTTACCATCGGCACTAAGTGTCATGTCCAGCAGGCCTCCCCGGAGCACATTTTGGACTGTATTCTGTCAGAAAGGTCCTTGATAATATCTCTTGACTGACTTCCCCCCCAATCACTGGTACAAGAGGAGAGGATCCTGGCACTCCCCTTTACCTAAACAGTGATATAGGCTCCCAAACTGCACTCTCTAGGCTTGCTAGTGGACACCTCAGGAGCCTTTCTTTTGACAGGGTAAGAAGGGCCATCTCCAGTAGGCTTTCCCGGAGCACATTTTCGAGTGTCTGGGCCTTAGCAGAGACGATCTCAAAATAAACCCTCTTCTCATCCTAGATTCTGCCCGAGGCAACAACCTAATGGATCTCATCTGAATTTATAATTGGATGCCAGAGGATTAGAAACAACAACAATACATTTGGCAACTGTAAAAGTTTTAAAAAAAATTTAGTCTCATCTTTCAGACCAGAAAAGTTTCAAAAAGAAAACATACACAAAAAAAATCTATAAATAAATTTAAAAAAAAAAAAAAAAAAAAAAAAAAAAATCGCATTTTCAAAAAGGCAATCGTTGACAGCCATGAACTGAAAATTCCTGTATTCCAACTTGAAAATAAGAATTTTTTAAGGACCAGATAGTAAAAAGAAAAATTTAAGGACCTTGGGGGAAAAATAAGTACCTTTAAAATATTTTTTAAGGGCCCTTAAAAAAAGAAACTGAAAATATGGATTTCTTAAGGACTTTTAAAGACCATACAAACTTTGTTATAACTCACTTTTAATATTAATAGAAATTCTTAGCAACATTTAACCTTAATAATGAATTAATTAATATGCAAGAATGTCCATATGAGCAAACAAATTTAATATAAACAATCATTTTAATACAATATTTACATTCATACCTGTGCAAATATGAATACATAAAAAATAGGCACACATAAATTACATTGGTACCTTAATTTCACAAATGACAATTTTAATAATTTATTATAGAGGCATCATGAGCCACAAAGCCAGAAGTAGAGAAATAATTTTTACTAGGACTGCTAGGTTTTATGCTGGGCCCCCAAATTTTTCAGGCATGAGAATACTTATCTATCCCACTCATCTACCTTTTATCTAGGTAAGTTTAAAATGGATGGCACAGGTGGATCTAAAGTGTTTTTTTTTAATTTCATGCTTAGAATTAAGCATACAAAAACTGAAATTACATACATAAACATTTAACATTACTATAACTACTACCTAAAACCTTATTAATTTTCACCATATCATAAGATACTGACTTCATATTAAAAAAGCATAAAGATATAACCTCATACACATTTACAGAAATTAAGAGTGTATTATTTTATCAGTGATTGAAAATGAAAAAAAGAAAATCAAAAATAAGATTTAAATTACCTTGAAAATAACTGCTGGAACACTTAACTGCTGTAATGCAGCAACAAAATCATTTATTAAAGTATGTTTTTCCAATATGGACTTTATTCTGAAAATTTTTAAAAAATCAAGTTAATTGTTAATTTAAAGAAAAGTACAATTAAATAGAAATTTGCTTTTAAAAAAATCTCTTTTAACACTTCTATTGTCAACTTGATTATTAGCTTTGCAACAAACATGAAATTTGAAAATTATAGGAGGCAGAAGATAGAATTTAAAAGCTTAATGCTGTTAACTGAGCTTTTAACTGTACTCCAATACAACAGAACATTAATCAAGGTTTTTCTAAGTTGTATAATTTACTTTGTAACAAGAAACCCCATATTTTCATAAAAACATACAGTTTAGTGATATTTTGAGAGATCTTTGTTTTGTTTAAGAAGTTTTAAGAAAATTTAAAGGTAATATTTATTAACACAAATACCAAAAAATTAGAAAAGTATAAGAATTAAAATAACCTCAATGATTACTGTCCTACAAACTTCTATCGATAGTAAAATAGTTATAACAATAACAAACAAATAAAAATGTAATAACAAACAAACAAAATAACTTTACAAAACCAAACTTTATTGTTTTCAAATTAAAATAAAGAAGTCGGTCACTATTCATTAACAATACACTGTACTTACTTCTCAACAAAAGCTTTGTTTATTTTTCCTTCCCTTGTATCAGAAAACTTGAAACATTCATAACTTAAGTTAAATGGATAAATAATTGCCTAAAAACAATATAAAATAAAAGAACTAGAGAACATTTATTAACTTTATAATATCTTGAACAGTTTTCAATTTCACACACACACACACCATTAAATATTCATTTTAAAGGGTGATTTTTTTTCCATTAAAAAAGATACATTATTTTGTATCAAAGTACATTATTTATCTTTTGGAGGGGGGGGGATTTATTTTACTTTAACAATTTTTGGAGCTGATGTGTATGTGAGTTATATAAAAATACTTAAAACCTTTGAAATTGTTAATTTTCAAAGTTAATTTCAGAAAAATATTTCAGGTAGTCTCTTCTAACGAACTACTGTGGGTTATTAACGAAAGATTACTTATTGTTGTTTACCTCTCTTTTCATGGGGGGGGGGGGGGGGGAGACACATTTTGGTACTTTTCTGTTTAACTGTTTTACTGCTACTGGGTTTGGTATGCTGACAAAATTATAACTTTTTTTATATAATCAACGCTGAAATTTTGCTTTCCGCAGGATTGTTATTGAGGAACGTAATCCTACGTTAAAACAATTACAAGGTGTAAACTGAGTTTCTGGAAGCCAATTTTGTGACTTTTTCATGACTTTTTGAAAACTGAATAAACTTTCCAGCATAATTTTAAAAAACTTTTAGTGATGTCAGTTCATAAAAATAAAAAAATATTTTTATAGTAAAAAAAAAATAATAAAAATTAATCTTTATATAATTTATTTTATTAATTTTTATACATACAGTGGAATCTCGATCGATCGTTTTCAGATCCATCGTTTTTCCATATGTACCGTACATTTTATCCAGTCCCAATGATCATATTACTTTGTTATGTTTCCGCATTTATCATTCACTTCAATCGGTCCCTTGAAAAACGATGGATCAAGATTCCACTGTAATTAACATTTTTTTATATAATCAAAATATATAAAAATATAATAAACTGTGTGAAGCACAGTTAAAATCTGAAAGTAGAAAAAAAAATGAAACTTACATCTGGGTAGGAAAGAGTAATTTTTTCAATTATTTCATGGACTGCACTTGCTTCTGGCTTATCCAGTAGAGCCACCATTTGACTGATCCAGCCAATGAACAACCAACAAGGCATATTTGACACCTTCAATGAATATTCATGATTAATTTTCAAAATTGAATATCTATGCATAACTTGACAACATAATTACAATTATATAATGACTGATTTTCTGTAAGCATATAACTTTGATTTATACAGACATACATTACAAGTTAACTACATACATTATTAAATTGGAAAATTGCAATAAAAAAATCTGAAATACTTTAAATTCATCAGAAACAAATTTCAAATTGATAACGCAGAATATTCAGTAAAATCAAAGGGAAAAAATGGTGAAAAGATAAGATGACAGCATTTTTTGAACTTTAAATTCATTACAAATGTTAGAACCTTCCTGATCTTCAAAACCTTTTAATTTTCCCAGCAGAACCAAAAAACTCAATTTAAAAAATGTTGTGGCATAGGGTAAAAAAATGAAGTCCACAATAGCACAAATTGGTTATTGGCACAGAGTTACTAATATAGCTTCATTAATTTTTCAAATTTAAGTGTAAGCAACTTATTAGCTATCTTTTGAATGCTGGAAGATATCTCATCTTCAGTCAATAACAGACCATTCCAGTATCCATGGTAATGACCAAACAGACCTTTCAGTGAGAGATGCATCTAATCTAGATCCTCCTAAATTCTGGTGTACCTCTGAGAAACATTAAAAAAACTTCACAAAAATATCTCTTAAAATAGAGTTTCTCTTTGTAAAGTGGAGGCTGAGTGAAAATCCTGGTCATCTGTGATCAACAGAAAGAAATACAGTCAATTCCGGTCAATCGGACCACATCGGGATGCGATCATTTTGGTCCTAATAACCGGCTGGTCAGATTAAACGAACATGCCTTATGTTACACGACAGGATTCAGTTTGAATAAGCGTCTGGTCTGATTAAACGGTAGTCCAATTAACCAGAATCGACTGTACAATCAGCCATCTCTTCCCAGAGCTACCAGGGTTGCCTGTTTTGATGTCATGATTACTTACAGGCCTATCTTTTCTGCATTGGACTTTTTAGATCTCCTTTATATGTTCTCTGTTCCTCAGCTCCTATGACTGGGAAGCATCTATTTGTCTGCCCTATTCTACAGGATATTTGTTCTACGAACAGTCTTAGGACACTCCCTCCCACTGGGGTAATTTCTGTTTTATATTGGCCTGCTAGGCATCATATATTTGAGAAAACTCTGACAGGCATAATTTTTTTTAAATTAATTTTTCAAGGGTTGGTCATTTGTTTAGAGAGTGACAACAAACTCTTGCTACATGAGGGTTAATTAGACCAGCACCTACAGTTTATAGCCGATTTAGACTGGCTATAAACATTAATAATGACAGTGGGATTCAGACCCACAGACTCCTGTCATTTTTCAATAAATTTTCAGATTCTAAATAGTTTTAATTTCTCATACCAACAACAATATGTAAAAAATAGTAAAACCCCTCTAAGCAATTTTCTAATAAGCCTGAATAGGGATTTTTACATATCAGATGAGAACAAACTGGCTAAAGCATAAAATATAACCTTTTCTTTGAATAATGGCAAGCAAGACGGATATAGTTCAATAATCTGCACAAGTCGGGGGAAAAGTATGAAGGCATCTGCCACTTCATGGCTCAGAGCGTTCAATAAGGATTCAACAAGAAGTGCTGGAAATTTTTGAAAAGAAGGCATGTCTGTGGAGGAAAAGTCTGAATCTAAACAGAAATAAAATAAATTAAATTTTTGATACTGTGTTAGAATGTTATGAAAATTATACAAAACAATCAATGAATATAACCTAAAATTACAATAAATAATAAAATAAACTTTGCTTAATCTAAATTTCTCCTATAATAAAAAAAGCCAAGAAATTTTATATTAATTAAATTATTTTGACTCTACATAGAATTTAGAACACATATTTTCATGAAAATTTATTTAAATATTTTCTCCAAATATAACTAAAAATAAATAATCCAACAGAGAAAGATAAATATAAAAAGAATATAGACAAAAAACAAACAGAAATCAAGCACTCAGGACATCTAAGCACCAAAGGCAAGATTCTGTATAAGTGCCAGAACTGAACCATAAAACAACATAGAGGTAACCGAAAGGTCTCTTCATCAGAGAGCCTAACCAAATCAGTTACCTCAAGGGGAACTTTCTGAATAGGATGCAGGTAAGACCAACAGACATCCCAAGGCCTCGAGTTCCCCATGGAAGCAATTAGTCGAAAGAAAATGAAAAGACAAGCACAACTTACATTAAGGGCTCAACGCACCATACATGCACACAAATAATCCTAATGCAAAGTCAAAGATGCATATACACCCCAATTCCGTAAGTGACGGTTATGGCGAAACAGCAGCCAATTCTATCCTAATAGTTACGTCATTGTAACAATACTACAGCACCACCCCCCATTACAGCTTAACCAAATGAAAACATAAACACTATCCTAAACATCTTTAAAAATTCCTGAGTCTAAATGCCATTTTTTTAAAACTTTTAAATTGCCGAAATTTTTAGGGAAATTGTTTTTACTTAAGTTTTCCTCGAAAATGTTATATGCCTCAAAAAAATCCCCAGCATTGTTACATATGTTTTTTATTCTATAAAGTTGTGAGTAAAAAATATTATAATAAATTTTATAGTTTAAGTTGCTATGGAAATTGGTAAACGTGATAACCTCAAAGTTAAAATCTAACCTTTTATCATATATCACTATTTTTATTTCTCTATCTTGAATTTTAATTTTTAAATCCAGATAAGTCGCACAAAGATTATTATCGTTAGTCCGGTTTAAAGTTAGTTCCTTTGGGTAGATTTGATTAAGAAATTCCAAATTGTTGCAGTTAAAAATTATGAGGTCATCAATATACCTGAATCTGGTAACATTATTTGAGTTAAGAAATTTAGTTTCGTAAAAATGTAAGAATAGGTTTGCAAATGCACTAGAAAAGCTATTTCCCATAGGTATACCCTTTATCTGTTTAAAGAAACGCAAGCCATTAAAGAGGTAGTTTTCAAAAATATTAAATTTACATAAATCAATCCAGTCACATTTTAAGATTAAAGTACTATCTAGATAAGCATCATAAATTTCTGAACAGATATTCATTAAATTATCATGCGGAATACTGGTAAAAAGGTTTTCAAAATCAAACGTGTATATGCTATCTATATTCTTACTCTTTAAAAAATGTAGAACATCCTGGTTATTATTTATAATAAAGCTATTTTCGGTAACCTTGATTTTATTTAGAATGATTTTTAAATAGCTAAAGAACTTTTTACTGAACAAAGTATTATAACAATTTGTACTACATGTAACAAACCTAAATTTAGTAGGTACTTTATGGAATTTTATGGTAGGAAACAGGTATTTTAGGCTATTAATCTTAAACTTAAATTTTTTGCTAAAGGCTAAAATCCTATTATCTATTTCTTTTTTGGTAAGGTTAATTTTTTGAGGGGTATTATTTGAGTTGTATTCCCTAGAAATTAACTGCTTAAAATAATCTTTACACATAAAACCAAAGTTATTGGCAGCCTTATCAACAACCGTTATAATAAACTTATTTTTTAATCCTTTAATTTTACTGTATAGATCTTTGTTTAGAAAAAAAACCTCTTGTCTTTTATACCATACTCTTCATAATTCCTCTTTAACCTTTGATAGGCCAATTGTACTTCCTTGCTAATTTTACTATAAAATAATCCAAATCTTTAGTGATAGAATTTATAATTTGCTTTAAACTTACAATTATTAAAGATATTCTACCCAATTCTACCATTTATTCTACCATTTATTTAAAGATATTCTACCCAATATAAATCTCAAGCAAACATGAATAACAAATGAAGAAAATTTGAAGTATAAGTACATATACACGATCTGGCCAAAAGTATCTGGATGCCCAGTGGTACTGTCTTGGAGAGTCCTGAGGAATATATTAATATGATGTTGGTCCTCCTTTAGCATCAATGACAGCTTGCACATGTCTGGCTATGTCTGGCACGAGTCTTTCCATCAGTTTTTGGTAGGTGTCCATAGGAATTGACTTCCAGGCGTCCATCACAGCTGAAGTGAGTGCTGGCAGTGAGGATGGTCGATTTGGCTGGCTACATAATCTGTGTTCTAATTCGTCCCAAAGGTGTTCAATGGTATTTAGATCGGGGCTCTGAGAAGGCCAGTCAAGTTTTGAACACCCATTTCATCAAACCATGCCTGTGCAAGTCTCGATGTGTGAATGAAGCAGTTATCCTGTTGAAAGAGAAATGGGCCTTCCCCGAAATATTGCCATAGGGTTGGGAGAGCAGAATTGCCCAAAATGTCCACATACATCTCAGAGTTCATGTTTCCAACCACAGGAACTAAGGAACACAGACCAAACCATGAAAAAAAAACCCACACCATGATGCTGCCACCACCAAACTTAACAGTCGGCACACTGCAGTCATGTAAGAAGCACTCTCCAGGCATCCACCAAACCCAGATGTGTTCATCGGACTGCCAGATTGTAAAGTGAGATTCATCACTCCAAAGAACATTTTTCCACAGTTCAATGACGGTGAGCTTTGCACCATTGCAACCAACACTTCACATTCTGGGGAGTGATGTTCTGCTTGTGGGTGGCTGAACAACCATGGAATCCCAGGTTTTTTAACTCTCAACGAACAATTCTGCTGCTAGCACTAATGCCTAGTGATTTCAATCAATGAGGACTTCAATTTTATTTCACTATCCTTTTCAGAGTTCTACGGCTGTGTTCACTAATTTTTTTTGGCCTGCCACTTCGTTTTTCTGCAGTTTCACTGCCTTGACATTTCCACTTCACAATTACATCACTTACAGTGGATTTTGACTTCTATAGAATGTCTGAAATTTCACGAACTGATTTCCCACAAAGGTGGCATCCCACTATAATTCCATGATCAAAGTCACTAAGCTCCTTAGACTTACTCATTGTATCACAAATGCGTAAATATGACCTGACAAACCACTACCAACACTTATAGCTTTCGATTAAGCATCAAATTATGTCACTTGCCAGATACACTTCTTTAGAAGGGATGTCCGGATACTTTTGGCTAGATAGTGTAACTAAATGAAGGTATACTTACAATCATAAAAAAATTTTTTAATTTCATAATGATAATTGAAATTAATCTTTATATTATTTGAATATACACTTATTTTACTATTTAAAAAATACATACATCAGATAAATATATGATAATCTATAAGGTAAAAGAAACAGTATTGGAACAAAGGTGATTTCAATAAAAATTAAATTTTTACAGAAATTTAAAGTACATATATGCAACAAACCTTCTTCTTTTCTTAAATATTTGTTACAAAAGTTAGCTAAATCCATGTTCGCAGACACAGAGTTTTGGGTACGTGGGGAATCTTCAGTTGTATTTTCTAAATGCAGAACTTCATTTAGACATAAGAAACTTTTATCCAAAAGCATTGGAACAATCTAAAAGAGAAAAGAATGCTTCATACATAGACAAGAAATCAAATGCTTTTTTAAAAAAAAGGCTAAAAAAAAGCTGTTCAAAAGAATTAATTACTTAGCACTCACAATTATAAAAAGCGTTATTTTTTTTTCTTCTTCATAATCAATCTTTTTATTCTTATTCTAAACAAGGAAGCTCCTTAACTTATATTAAACTTGCTTTTCATTTTTTTTAATAAAGGTCAATTTTATTTTATTTTTATTTTTGAAGGAAAGCAACATTGAACAATTTTATTATAAATATATTATAACACTTTTGATCTCTTGATGTTTCAATGACATGATTTGCTTCCTACAAATTAAAAAATAAATAAACTTAAAACAAATTCCTGTCAAAAGGAGTCATTAAAGTACTTTTTTGTGTTTTAATTAAATTTAACCTCTTAATATATATAGTCAATATATGAAGAGAGCAAAATAAATATTTTAACAAAAAATTATTTAAGTAGGTTTTTAAATAGCTCTGTTTTTTAATAATATTTCCTTTTGTACTATCGTATTTTAAAACTTCTTGAATTTTACCCTCAGATCAATTTTTTCAAGCAGTAGAAGCCGCACACAAATATTGTACACAATTTTAAATAACAAATAAGTAAAAAATCAATATATTTAGAGGTTTTCTTTTACTCTTTCCTTTATATCTAATAGCAAATTACAGTTTAAATTTGTCTATATTTTTGAACATTTTAGATATGGATAGACTATATATATTTCAATATTACATGCTAGTAAATGTCCCACCCCTCATGATCCTAAAATCATATAAAGTTCAAAAAATGAACACATTAGAGAAAAAAAAGTAGTTTTAAGCCTTTATCACTAACAGCACTTATAGGACAGTTCATAGTACTACCTTATTTAATACAAGTTTTCATTATCAATTAACTTGATTCAATGAATCTCTTGATTTTTACAGCTATATATATACATTTTTAAAAAAAGTATGTTCTGGAACACGGGTTCCCAACCTGTGAGTTGTAACCCCTAAGGGAGACACCATGGTTTTATTCAATTAAAGTAACTTTTTAGTGTATTTCATTGAAAAATTTGTCAGTATTTATTTAAGATTTAATTGTAGGGCAGTGATTTTTTTTTACGGAAAGAGTCTCATTCAAATCACAAATTCAGTTCATTAGAAATCTACTGCCTTTATTTGGTAGTAAATGAAAACTGCGGTTAATTACTACATACAGCACACAAATTCTAAACGTCACTTCATCTTTCCTCAGTCTGTGCTGTCACTTTTGGCATTTCTGTTGTAGTTTCCCCAACTTAATAATACAATTTTATTACGGTAAGAGTTTTCTATTTTTATTGTTATACAATTCTGGTTCAATAAGATAAGTTTATTATTTTTCTTGAGGTTCTGTTTTGTTCTGGTCTTATTTTTATACACCTTTGACTGAGAGATGAGGTTTCTTAATGTTCTCCATTTCTTACAAATTTCATTTTTGTTAAATTAAATATATAGTTGGAAATAAACTATTAAAAATGTGATTTATTGACTTTTTTCATGTCTTAAAAGGCCTTTTTAATGAAAATATGCAAGGTAGTAAAGAGGGTGCAGGAAGTGTGTATTGTAGGGCATCGAGACACGAAAAAGGTTGGGACACACTGTACAAGAAGTAAATATAGATTTTTATTTCAAAGAACATAGAATTATTAGCAAATATGAACATTTTTTTAACAATGATTACCTTATCAGATGATCCAGAGAGGTTCAGAATAGCTTTTCTTTGATCATTATTTATAGATGATAACTTTATTTCATTATTGATGAACATTTCTCCAATAAGCTCAAGAGTTTGACTTTGCAAGTTTTTTAACGAAACACTACTTCCACATTTAGTTTCCAGATCAACTGTAATCATAAAGTAAAACATGACTTAATCTGATGTAGAAGACATCATTTTCAGTAGATCTTGACTTTAAGAAGTTTTTTAACAAATACAAAAATGCAGGGACTTTGATTAACCTTTTAACTGTCATGCCCGAGATAGTCTCGGGCGTGGCACTTGTGTTCCGAAATGTCATACCCGGGATAGTATAGGGGTAGATTTTTTTCTTGCATCTTCTTGTCGAACCTGAATCTATCTCAGGACAAGCTGATTTGGGCTTTATTCAATAGATGGCAGTACTAGTATTCTATACCTTATCTTGGGAGGTGAATTTTTGCGTTATTCAATAGATGGCAGTTTATGTACGTTATTTTGTACTAAACATTTGATTTTTGCAATAAAAAAAATTGACATTTTCCATACCAAAATCATCAAAAAAACTTGACAGTTAAAAGGTTAATCATTAATGCTTCTGCATTTTTTCATCTAACTTAATCACACACAAATGCACATGACACTCGAAATCTGAACATGTAAAACTAAAATAACTTTTAGCTTTGAGATTTTTTACTATATTGTTTTGTTCATTGCATCTAGATAATTATGTGCATTTAACTTAACAGTGTCACTTATCAGGCCAAAAGTAGCATAGTTGTTCCATGTTGGGCTTTAGACTGGTGTTGCTCAGTTCAAACCTGATGAATGCAATTAAATATTGTGTCTAGACCAGATATGGGCATGTTAAATCCTTACACCAGAAAGTCCTTCTATGAGGTAAGTGGATGGGAGAAGGTACAAGCCCCCAGGTGTCATTCCTGGGGGTGCTCGGTCAAAATTGAAGTGGCACCTGGCTAAAGTTGGATTCCAACCCTTCTGATGCCATTGTAAACCAGGGCCGTGTTCCTCTGCCCGCAGTCAAGACCTAGTCGACATGTTTCAGCCAGATATAATGGATGTTGTAATTTATGCCAGAGGGGCATAAATTACAACAACAGTGTCTCATGCTTTTTGTATCCCTAAAAAAGCCACTGAAGTAGATATTTCGAAGTCCTATCATGAAGATTTATGTACTTTAAGAAGATTGGTAATTAATATACATGAAATGGTCAGCAAGTTTAAAAGTTAGTTATGAATCAGCTAATTCGTAAAAGTTGGCAAGTAAGTATGTTTCACAGTGATTAATATTTTTACAACAGAAATGATTCCATAAATATATGAACTAGCAAGAAAGATAAAAAGATTTAATTTTAACCACATACTGATGCATCTTCAAATAATTTGAAAAATTTTTTAGAGGTATTCTAGATTGGTTCAAAACAATCCCTTGTTTTCAGTGTTGAATTTTTCTGTATTTAGACATTAGGGATAAACAAATAATACTCCTTGTAGCCAAAATTAGGCAATGTATAAATGACAAAGAGGTACTAAATTTTGTATGTAAATCTTAATTCTTCTATCAGGGAGTGTTGAAAATAGCACAGATAGATGACCAGATCAAACCAATCTTTCAGACTTTATAAATACATAAAATGCTGATTTGCAAAATAGATTCAGAATTTAGTCACAGGTACAAAATTTCTTATTACAAGTAATAAAAGGGAATAAAGATGTTAAAATAAATTATGTAAAGTTTATTTCCTAAAGTTTCCCTAGGATTAATCTATTTAAACTTATTACAAGGCTATTAGAACTTATTAACAAAATATTCAGATTTAACACCAATGCAGCAAAATTCATAGATATATTGCTAACACATACATTGCACAAATATCATTTTACATCTATGATAGAAATATAAGTATGAACAAGCCAAAAGCCTATCAAAGAAATCAAAACGGTCAATGTACATCACACATATTAATAGTAATGCTTTCAAAACCTTTTGGTTACAAAATCTCATGATCTAAAATACAGTGACACTTCTTTATGGCAACCAGTAACGGTTCCGGAAAAAGGGGCAGTTTTGAGGGGAAGTCATAAAATAGGGGTAGACACCTACATGGTAGCCAGTAATGGTTCAAAAAAAAAAAAAAAAAAAAAAAAAAAAAAAAAAAAAAAAAAAAAAAAAAAATCTGCATTTTTCTAGGTGGGTAGCCGAATAGGGGTAGCCAGCAAGAGAAGCTTCACTGTATATGCCAATTAAGTTATTCTTTCTTAAGCTATTAACATTGAACAAATACACAGACTGCAGCTCAAAATCTATGGGGGTGGAGAATTGTCTAATTGCTAAAAGATTGTAGACTAAAGTTTTCTTCAAGACATAGAGAGTAGACAGTTGGTAGAATTCAAACTTTTTGATACAAAACTTTAATATTATCTATGGTAAAAAAATAGAATTATTAAAACTGCGTATTGCAAATAGAATTTAAACTCACCTAGCTGTTTCCATGACTGGAGTAAGATGTCCAACTTCTTATCAGAATGAGAACACCGTTTGATATTGATAGAACAATAAGATAGTATAAATCTTGACCAGATATTTTGATCTAGAGACTTTGACACCTAAAAATATATAAAAAAAAGTAATAGAAATACTGAAATTTCCTTTTCTGAGTCAATACATTTCACATCAAAAATTTATGATTAACAATACTTACTTTTAAATAAATATTCTAAAAATTATGAGGCAAGTATATTATAATGACCAATAAATCATTTCAAATTTGCCACAATAAACTTTACTTTCAACTAGCAATCTTAAAAAAAGCAGTTAAAGCCTTCGTAAATGCTTATTTATTACTTAAATCCCTCTATGAAATATTTACATAAGTTCTTAATTATACATACTATAACAAAAAATTTGGCATGTCTGGGTATAAAATCTTAATTTCTACCAATATTCAAGAATTTAAAATGAATATGTCTAGATGTGAGTATGTTAAGCAAAAAATTTAGGCTCTCTTTACACAGCTGTATTTTCTGTTTGCTTCCTTAATTATCCATTTAACTAGTGCATTTTCTACTACAAATTCATGTTTAAGAAGTTTCTCATGAAAAGACTCATTCCTTTACTCTTTAAATTGATACCCTTTGCATTTCTTACACTTATACATGATGCCTACCTTAAAGAAGAGAATTTTATACCTTAGCATTTCTGTATCTATGCAGATCTTGAACTATTTCAATATATTGGGCTATCATGTGAAACTCATCTGGATTCCAAAATAAAAGCAATCCATTATCAGGTGCTGTCATGTATAGATAGAATGTAATTATTACTCATCCTATATTCTCAGGAGTGTGGCTTATCTATTCAAATTACGGTCATATCTTCCTATGAATAAATCTCTAATTGGACAATTTCCAAGAGTTTTAATTGTATGGTAAGCAAATTATAAAGTACTAAACATTCTCTATTTAACACCATACATATGTAGAAAGAATATATATATATATATATACAGTCAAACCCGCTTCATGGAATATCGGTTAAAAGAATATCCCGTTTAATGTAATAAATTTTCAATATCCCAAACCGTAGTAATTTGTTTCTGTGTTAAATTTCCCGGTTAATGGAATATATTGTTTTGAAGTTATCCCTCTTAAAGGAATAATATTTAGCCTTGACGATATCGATCTTTTTCTATTTCGTGCACTTCTTTTCAGAATTTTTTTTTTAAAGTGCAATAATGAATGTGCAGTAACTGAATGTCTTTCAAAGCAATTTTGTCACTTCATAGAAAGTGTCCAATCGCAGGAAATGGGGATTTCTTCGGTTTTGAAGGGCAATTCATTGTTGCTGTTTTTGCTAGTCGCAACCCCCGCCCTCCCCTTATTGCTCAAACGCTGGCCTACGTTTCCCTATTCAGAGAATGAACAATAGGCTTCACCCCCAAATTAGAGCTAGAAAATGAGTGGGTGTGTGTGTGTGAAGGAAATGTGAAACTTCAACAGGTCCTTATCTTGAAGGGGACGTGGATTACCAACTGTAACGAATCTCTTTGGAGAAGCGCAACATTTAACTTGGGGGATCTCTAGCCTTGAACATTTAACTGTACATTTTCTACGGCGATAAGTTCGACAGTTCGCTTTCGTGAAATCAGTAATCTTTCTTGTGCTTTACAATGTCTTTGAGACGAAAAGATCTTACTTTAAAAGAAAAAGTAAAAGTCATAGAGTTTGCAAAAGTAAATAAGTGTACGCAATTAGAACTCTCAAAAAAGTTTGAGATATCCCAAGCTCAAGTTTTGAAATTGTTAAAAAATAAAGAAAAAGTCTTGAACGACTGGAAATGCAATAAAAATCTTAATCAAAAACGAAAACGTACAGGAAAAGAATCTGAAGTTGAAGATGCTCTTCTTCAGTGGTTTGCTGAAAAACGAGCTTGTAATGTTCCTATTAGTGGATTATTATTGAATCAGAAAGCTGAAGATTTAGCACAACAGTTAAATATGACTAATTTTAAAGCTACAAATGGTTGGTTGTGCAGATGGAAAGCAAGAAACCAAATTTCTTTCAAAAAAATTCACGGTGAAGCAAGTGATGCTGATGAAGTTGCTACCAGTTCTTGGAAAAATGTAGTATTACCTGCTTTATTACAAGACTACAATTCTTCTTGTATCTATAACTGTGACGAAACAGCACTTTATTACAGAGCAATGCCTGATGGGACTTTGTGCTTAAAAGACAAAAAAGTTGTTGGAGGAAAAATCCCGAAAGACAGACTGACAGTTTTATGCTGTAGTAATGCTGATGGCAGTCATAAAATGCCTCTTTTAGTAATCGGGAAATCCAAAAGCCCACGATGTTTTAGAGATGTAAAACCCCTTCCAGTTAAATACGAAGCGAATTCAAAAGCTTGGATGACTGCTAATTTCTTTCAAAGCTGGTTAGTGTCATTTGACAATGAGATGAATAAGATGAAAAGAAAAGTTATCCTTTTTATCGATAATTGTCAAGCCCACAAAGTCGACGTATGACTAGAAAATGTAGCACTTCATTTTTTGCCTCCGAATACTACAGCTATTTTACAGCCAATGGACCAGGGAATTATATCACTTTTTAAGAGGAATTATAGAAAAGAAATCGTTAAAAAGATAATAGCTTGCATAGATGATACTAGTGGATTTTCTATCAATAGCTCAACTAGTAAAATTATTAGAAACATTTCAATTCTTACAGCTGTTCATATGATGAACAAATCATGGAATAATATTTCCTCTGACACAATAAAAAGTTGTTTCTTAAAATGTAAATTTTCAACACACGTAACAAATGATGAATTAAATGATGAATCAATTACAAACGCAAATGATTTACCACCAGAAGGAATGACAGAAGAAAATTTTTACAATTTTGTAAACTTCGACAATGATTTGGTAGAATGTGATGAAACTTCAGACCCTCAATTTGATCAAAGCGAAGTCGATGAAGATGAATTTGATGAAGAATGTACCATTAAAAAGGTTCCGTCACATGTTGAAGTTAATAAGGCTTGTGATATTATAAGACGTTTCTTGGAAACAAAGCCAAATGCAGACTTTCATTTATTTTATAAACTAGAAAATAAAATAACAGATTTGCTGCATTCACAGAACAGTAAACATTCTAAAATATCCAACTTCTTTAGCAACAAATAAGTAAGTAACATTGTAATTATTTCCAAAAAATTAAGGGAAATTTGTATATTCTACAATAAAATTAGCTCATTTTTCATCAATTTTCTAAATTTTAATGTGTTAAAATTGTTTCTTACTTTTAATTAATAATTGTTTGTTAATTATAATAGTTTAAATATGCCTATGGTTTAGGCAATTTTTAATGCTTTCTAGGCTTAACTGTAACTTTAAACATAGTGGGCGTGTCAATGTGATCCCGGATAATGGAATATCCCGCTTATTAGAATAATTTTTCGTGGCAAATTGGCTATTCGATTAAGCGGGCTCGTATGTATATATTAGCTGAATACCTGTACTTTGCTACGGAGTACATTCAAATTAAATACAGTGGTCAATATATGCAGTTAATGCCTAAAATATATATATATACCTATAATAAATACAACGGTCAATATATGAAATTAATGTAAAAAAAAAAAATATATATATATATATATATATATATATTTATAAAAAAATCGTAATAGATTTTTTATAGACAAAATAATGTAGAAGAAAATATTCAAATTAAATACAATGGTCAATGTATGCAATTAATTTGTATGTTTAATATCCATAAAACATACTAATTTGAATTAAATTAGTCTAGTGGTTAAATTTTATCTTTTACCATATTTTAATATTTTTCATCAATTTATTTCATTGTTATGCATGTGTGCAAAATTAATTTAAAATATCACAAAAAGAAAAGAAACCATGTGATCAGCATTTAATAAATTAAATTCTAAAAATTAATCTTTTAAAATTTACCAAAAGTCAGAAAATGGAGGTAAATATTCGAAAAAGATTTCATTTTAAAGAAATTTTTCTGATCTTTCTTGTGATATAAATTTTATAACCCTCAACTTATTATTTTAAATGCAAACTTTCAAAAAGTTACAAAAACAGCTTAAAAATTTTAATTTTAAAAAAATCTAAGAAGAATTTTTCAAAAATCTATCTTAGTGCACCCCTACACTATAAGAAGAATCACCATGCAAAATTTCAGTCCTTTAGGTCCAGCAGTTTGGTCTGTGCATTATCTGTCAGTCAGTTATGGAACTGTTTTATATATATAAATAAACAAAAGTATAATATTTTATATATGGGTAAATTTTTTTTGTAAAGATTACAACTAGGTATTCCACTAGACATGCATAAATAGACACCACGTACTCTCAATAAAAAAAATTCAGATAATGTTCTCAAAGAATACAGATCTTACTGATATATACACAATGACTAAACATTTTTGTAATAGAGAGATTCTATTATTATTATTACTTAAAATATGATTTCTTTTTTGAAAGGTTCAGGAGAAAGGTTCTGTGTTTGAAAAGTAAATATTTCTTTTATTTGATTGTGAATATATTTGTAATGATATGTATTCATTTTTTACCTTTTTATGTTATGCATCTGCACATTATATGTGAAAAATATAAAAAGGACAAACATTACATCCCACAACTTTATTTTTTTTCTCCCCCATACAGCATATGCTATCTCTTATATCCAGCAGAGCTGTGTCCAAACATGTTAATAATAAGAAACATCATAATAAATAACAACTACTAAATGAAAAATATTTCAGGCAATCTCTTCTAACGAAACTACCACGGGTTATTAATGTAGGATAACGTAGGATTACTTATTGTTGCTTATTTTTTTTTTTTCCTGCATTTTGGTACTTTCCTGTTTAACTGTGTACTGCTACTGGGTTTGGCCTGCTGCCAAAATTATAACTCGCAACGCCAGACAATTTTTTTCTTGCCAGCGGACCGTTACTGAGGAATGTAATCCTACATTAAAACTACTTACTTTGTAAATTTCCTTCAATTTCTTCAGTGCTACAGGGAAATTTTTTTGCTCAGCAGAGTTATCGGCAAAATTAATTTTCATCAATACTGATGTCTCCAAAGCAAGTTTTTTAAAATCAAATTGCTCTTCAGTAGATGTGTCTAAAAGTTCTGCAGAATCCTGGAATGATAAAGATGGTTTATTCCTTCCTGGATCATCAGCCTTTGCCTTGAGCTTTGTCTGCAACTTTTTTAAATACAAGAGCCTAAAACAAAGAAAAAGAGAAGTCACAAATCAGAGAGTAATTTTACTAACAGTAAACAATTAGTAAAATTATATATTTTTTTCTTGCTAATACGGGGCACTTGTCAATGAAGATATTCACCCTTCAACTGCAAGAACTGTTGGCTGCTTTCAATGGGAGCACTGCATAGGTGAACCAATACAACTACCTGGTGTCACCTCACGTTTGATTAAACGACCCCAGAGGTGACATTTGGTGGGTTTGTACCTTCCCCCATCCCTCTGATCACATGGACGGACATTCTGGTTTATAGATTTAATATGCCCATATCTGGCCTAGACACAGCGGTTTTCAAAAGCACTTGTTAGGATTCAAAATGAGAACCCTCCATCCGAAGCCTTCGGATGGAGGGTTATACCAATAGGCTATCTCAAGCTCACTATGATAACTGATATATTATTTTAAAAATAGAATTTCTTAGAAATATATAGAGAAAAATTTTAAAAGGGAAAAACTTCTACTTTTAAATGCTTGAGAAAAATACAGTTTCAAAGCTAAACTTCTATATAAATTCTAATTATATCCTAAAAGAACATAAATAGGATAAAATAAGGGAAGTCAAAACATGTCCATATCCAAACCAACAAATGTGTCTACTATAAAATTTCAGAAATTTAGTAAGTTGATAAATCATAGACTATCAACCAACTAAATAACACCACTTTTTTCTTCAAAGCTACATGTTTTAAATTGATAGTTAATAAAAAATTAAATACATACAAATGTGATAACAAGTAAATATTTTTCTTGATATATTTAAAAAAATAAACTATATTGAGTACATCAGTATCTCAGCCCTTATCATCAGCCCTGTATTAAACTGGATATGACAATTTCATGGCATTAAAATACTATGTTATCCCATTTATCAGTTATTCCCTATAGAAATACAGTGGAATCTCAATCTATTGTTTTTCAAGGGACCAGCTGAACTGAATGATAAATGTGGGAAAACGATAGATATGGGAACATAACAAAGCAATATGATCGTCGGGACTGGGTGAAATAAACGACACATACGGGAAAGCGATTATTCAGAGAATGATCGATCGAGATTCCACTGTATTCTTATTTAAATATCAAGTCTTAATTAAAACAAGCATACAACAGGAAAATTTCTATTCAAAGGAGAGTAAGACATAGTAAAACCCACAGTAAGGTATAAAGTACATTTAACTTTATGCTGGTATAAAATTTGAAATATTTCTGTTGTGTTTCTTACTTAATTTCAAATTCTCAGCTTTGAAAATTTCACATTTGATGAGTAATATTTTAATAAAGTTTTTTAGCTGAAAGGTAGCATTTTGCCAGATTTATATCTCCCTTTTTAAAAAAGACAATCTGAAATTATTTAAATGCTGAAAATAATTATTACCTGTTGCTACACACATCATCCCATATATTAACAGGATCTGTTGAACTTGGATACCTTTTCTGCCATCTCTTAAGTGTACTAACAGTAGATGTTAAATCTAGGAAATTATCTATAAAATTATAGAAATATCTCATACAATATAGTAGTTATGAAAGTAACAGTTGTCACATGAACTTAAGAAATATTTTGAAGAATTTATCATCTGTAATGTAACATAAAATACAAGGAAAGCAATTTTTAGAAATGCAATGAAAAAGGTACCCAAAATTGCAGGAAACTGTTATGGTTACAAATCTCATCAGCAAAATATATTTTTTCTAACTTATCATTACAGCAGAATTTCTTATCACTTTTATTAAATACAAGGTAATATTTATTATAGGTATCACCACTATACGATCAGAAATAAATAAAATAATATTTATACCACTTAAAGTTAAAGAAAAATAAAATTCACAATAGCTGTGAAAGAATCACGTTTTGTTTACATCATATGATTGGATGATCTCAAGATTAGAACCCAAATAACTCTAAAACTATTGAAGTAACAGATTAAGTGTATGCAGAAAAATTATCAGTTTTTAAAGCTCTTTCCAAATATGTAACATTTATGTACTTTCATGAAAAAAAAACCATCGATTTCGACATTTTCAAATATGACCGAATTTGAGCTGGGACACCCGGAAGTGTGACACAACAGAACCCAACCTTGCTTTATTAATATAGATTGTAGTATCATATAAATTTATAGAAATCTCAGTTTCACTCTAGAAAAACAAAGCTTCTCATCTATAAAAATTATCACTAGGCTGGTCTTAATGTATGGTTTGGAAACTTCGTCTCTAACAAAAAACGGAGAATACAGAATTGCAGTCTTTGAGAGAAGGGTTCTCAGAAGCATCCTTAGTGGTGTCAAAGAAAATAGCCTATGGCAGAGACGTTTTAATTTAGAAATCTATAGATTCTTTAAAGAGCCCAATATTAATAAAAGTTTTAAAATTAAAACAATGAACTAGGCCTCTCATATTGCTAGAATGAATGAAAAAAAATCCACTAAAGAAGATTTTTGTTGCAAGGCTCTTTACTAGTCAGAAAAGAAGAAGGCCAAAACTAAGATGGCTCGACTCTGTTGAATCAGATTTTAGAGTATTGGAGTGAGGAACTGGCAGACCAGGTCTAGAAATCCTGGATTGTCCTGGAGGACCCTGAATTGTCCTGGAGGAATCTGTAACAGAAGGCCCTGGCTCACCCTGGGCTGTCATGCCAAATATGATGATGATGAGTATCATATACATAGAAAAAAAAACATCAAAACTAGAGAATATATCAGTAGAATGTAGAAACTTTATAGATTCACTGTAAAACAGATTTTTTTAAAAAAAATTTAGTTCAAATTTCCATGGCAAAAACACCTCTCTTCTTTACAAGTTCAGCAACTAATTGTAAACAAGTAAAGATTACATGTACATAATACAAGTTGTTACTCAGCTCCTGGAGGCTGTTTTGTCTATTTTACAATAAATTTCTAACTTTTTTTCACTCATATCACTAGAATACCAAAATTTTAAGATATATATTTATTATGAATAAACATAAATATGAACAAACTAATTTTTTATTAGTGTTTCAGATGTTTAAATTTGCCTACTTTAGTGCAAATAAAAAGTAATTTTTAACAGACATGAAAATTAATAGAAAACTATATTATGCCAGCATAAGAAACTTTGTATCACACATATATGAAAACTAAATATTTTTTTTTTTTTGTAGATCATAATAAATATCCCTTACTTAAATCTATAAAAAGATTTAATTAATAAGTGACTGACATTACACAGAAGTTTCCGTAAAAAAGTTATTAACTTCATTTTTTATACATTTAAAGCATCTTATACAAAATTTATTTACCATTACAGAATGTGGCACTTTATTTATCTTTTCTAAAATTGAAAAATATTATCTTTCATTCCTTTATTAACACTAGAAAGATGGTTGCCATTATTTTGATGGTTTTGGACATACTATTGAGTGCTATGTCTGTATTTATGTCCTCAGGCTTCTGAAATTTTATACCTTTTCTAATTTAACATGCACACACATTGAAAAATTATATTCAATAATAAAGAGGGGGAGAAAATGTGTTGTATACCTACTAAAACTGAAAGCCGCTGATTTGACGGCAATATAGAAAACAGGCAGAAATCTTTAAAATAATATCGGGAAAAATGTTAGTTACTTTTCAACGCTTCCCCCTTTTGTAAATAACTTCCAAAGATTTCTTTTCAGAAATATTGGTGTTGAAAAATGGCAGCAGAAACCCTGCATATATTTTTACGGATAAACCATACCAGGTTGTCAGTTCGGCATACCTGCATAAACATATATCTAAATATGTATACTAATTTATTATATATTGGTATGAAATAGTTCAAAATTTAGAGTATTTAACCATTTTTTGTTAAAAAACATTAAATATTTTATATTCATGATTTTATTTCCAACCGTCAAAATGATGGCACTCAGTCTTTTTAGTAAGAAAAAATTCCCATCTTTCTAACGTTAAAAACAATTAAGACATGTTACTTATAAATACCATACCAGTTTTAAATTAAATAATTCTATGTAGTTTACCTGGAATATCATTTATATTCCTAAGTACCTAATTATGTACTTTTTCAATTCAATGAGATTATAAATAATTGTATGCTTTAAAAAAAGGTCAAATTTAATAACATAATAAAAAGAAATTTGATGGTAATACCTTTCTTCATTAAATACAAAAATTCATCCATATCAACATATTTAAGCAAAGTCTGCAAACTTGACGACTGCATTCCAACTGCTAAAGGGCTTAAATTTTGCCAATCCTAAAAGCAAGAAAGGTATAAATTTTTCATTCAACTTAAAATACAGTAATATGAGAAGAATTTTATCTCTAAAAACATGTATCAAAACAATAAATGAGACAACATAATTTAGAAAAACAGATAATTCAGACATAGGCAGATAAATTTAAGGATACAGATCAACTCTATAGTAAAGGGGGGGAATGTTAAATAATAGCTGGTAAGCAAACCATCAGCAGACCTGTTTAATCTACATGAGGTTCTGCAGGTCTTATAGTGGATAAGGAACATAAAAATATTTTCGCAATTCAGCTAAAACATGCTTGCACACAAAGAAGATATCTATTTACCCTGCTTATGTAAATTTAAACATCATAAGATAAAGACAACAAGAAACGTTAGGAAATTCTAAAGCAAGAGTATGCAAGATGAAAATTTTATGGGCCTTCTGGAGCAACGAGAAGCTTTAGGCCAGGGAGGGAGCATTACTTGTTTAACTTTAAATAACAGTGAAATGCCTCCATGACTGCTATTAGGTATGAACTTATGCTTAGTGCATGATAATTGTAAATGTTTAAAAATTTTCTTTATATACATACATTGCAATTATAACTTCAGAGAACATAACTATAAATTGGAGTGTAAACTACTTAAATATTTAAGTTGTTTAAAAAGTAATTAGCTTTAACCCTTCAGCAAGCACACCCATGTACAAATTGCAACATTTTGAATGGTTTGTTTTTACATGTAAGGTTTGAATGTTCTAAGCCAGGGGTTCCCAAAGTGTGTGCCGCGGCACCCTGGGGTGCCACGCAGAGATATCAGGGGTGCCGCAAAGCGCCCATGATCTTCAATCTAATCTAGTGTTAAGGACTATTCCAATAAAATTTGACAAAAGATTTGACGAAAATGGACAAAAAGGGGGAAAAAACTCTCATCTTAGAGTCCGCTTTATACCTTTGTGTTTGCTTCGAGAAGGGAGATCGAATCATTATTAAAGTACTTGCGTGATTTTTAAATACAAGTTGTATTAATTTATTAATGATCTTATCACTTCCTTCTACAATTTCTTCTTCACAGTCATGCAAATATGAAACATATATAGTTTACATAATATATATAATAATAATATACCCCAGATAGATATTTTATGATGAGGGTGCCGTGAATTCTCGTAAGGGTGCCATGACTTGGATAAGTTTGGGAACCCCTGTTCTAAGCAGATTCTATTTATAGCTATACCCTTTCTAATGCAGGTCTGATTTTATGACTCTTGTATTCCTTTCCATTCATTGTTAGTCATGATTTAACTGTGGTAAACTAGTGATTATACTGGATTACAATACAACAAAAGCAGGAGTTGATATAGTCGATTCAAATGTGCAGCTATTACACGGTATCCCGCATATTACAAAGATAGACAATCTCATTGTTTTTTTAGGTTTTTGGACATAATAGGAATCAATTCGCAAGTTGTCCTTAGATCCAATAAACTGGACAGTTTTGAAATAAGGCAATTGTATCTGCATTCTTTAGCCTTCAATTATAAATATATCTCAATATTGTAAACATTTTATATCTTGTCATAAAATGCAGAATTATTATTTTCAGTTTGAAAAAAAAAGTTTATTACAAAAGGAGTAAGAGAAATTGCACTCTGTGCCTGCTGGTGTTCTGAAAATTGGTGCGTCCACTGATGGGTTAAATTTGCTCCTCATTTCCCTTAATGTTGCAAGTAAAAGTTGGGAATCACAAGTTGTTTTATGATAAATCCTTGTCATACACCAATTAAACAATGGGGTCAGGTCCTTTAATATGTATAATTAAAATCTTTTATCCTTAAAGTTAAAACTCCTAGTTTCAAAGATCATACCTTCAAAAATTTATTTAAGCAATTTGAGCTAAACTGTCTTGCAATGTCAAATCTGTCCTGAAGAACATACAAAAGTGCAAAGTCTTCAGCATAGTTCTGAAAAAAAAAATTAATACATTTAAATATATATATTTAAAAACACTAAAAACAAATTTAAATTTTAATGTAAAGCACTAATCATATTCAATATGCATTGGATTATTAAGTTAGAACAATTTCAATCATCTACCTCTAATAGTATTCTTTTTTCTTCATCTTTTATGGCAGCATCAAAAAAGTCCAGTAATGTTTGATCATTTTTACCATCCAACAACTGTTTAATTTTTGATCGTACCCAATATGGGAGATAGTTATCCTGTAAAACATTCATAGGTGATGAAGCACAAATGATAATATTTTATAATATTAAGTGACAAATAAATAATAAATTTAAAAAAAAAACAATTGATGAAAATATTACTTCATAAAAAAACAAGAGTCTTTGAAGGACTATATCAAAATAAAGAGTTCAATGAGAGATTAAGAACTAAATGATCATCAGCCTAACAACCATTTTAAAAGGTTAATCATAAAAATATTTTGCACACCAGAAATATATTAAAAGCAAAACTTCCTAAGTCCTATTTTTAAAATATCACACCTGATCAATGCATTATATAAACCATAATGCAAATATTCTTGCAGGGGCATAGTGATAGGGACACAGAGTGGGGGGGACAATTCTTATTCATGTGCCTGGCACACAAATACTATCTCAAAACATTAATAAAAGAGCTTCAACAACTATGCATATTGGCACTGTAAGAGGTGAAACCTAGTAGATAATCTCTTAACACTTTCAGGTCTGTGCTATTTAAACCATATGTCTCCCTCTGGACTGAGGGTTTTTGGTACTTTTCATTATTTTTTTAAAATACTTTGAAGATATATATCTTAGCAAATTTTTTTATTATAAATTTTAAACTGATTTTATTCATAATGTAGAAACTATTTAAATTTACTAACAATTAACATTTAATGAGAAATTATTGAAAAAAGCAAGTTTTAAAGTAAAAAGAAAGTTCCATAAAAGGAAACATTTTTTAACATGAAATTTTAAATAAAATTGAATAAAAACTTATCAAAATCGTTTACAAAAATCTAAAAATTAGCTTTCATTGGTAAATAGCATCATTTAATAAAATTAACATCGTTCAACACAACATATATGGTGACCGAGTGTTCAAACTAACCCTGGTTGGAATTTGGATTCTACATCGTTTCATAATTTTACATCTGTTAGGTGCTACCATCTATTTTAAACATTTACAATTTTTTTTATTTAAAAAAAAATTTATTAAGTAGAAGGTTAATAAATAATATCTAAAAAAGATGGTGAACATATATAATTGGTATTTTTGTAGTTCAGATAGTTAAAAGCCCGAGAGACTCTCAGGCTTAGTCCACTTCAGAGAAAATGGAAACCCAAGTGACACTCAGACTTAGACCTAAAAGTGTTAAAGCTCCTCATGAGGTCATCCCCTGTGTATGCAGTTAAAGGATCTCTCCCATCCATATAAAATTTCAATAAATACTAAATTCCCCAGTTGCATTCCTAAAATAACTGGTTAAAGTAATCTCTTCAGCTTTCTTCTCTCTGATTTAACCATGTTTCAAATAATGAGGAAGTTTTATAATTATGATAAAACTGAGAATTGATGCTTGTAAAGGAAGAAAAAAAAATCAGAAGATTTTAACTATTAAAATAAAATAGCCTAACTGAAAGTGCAGAGAGAGATAGGCTGTTAATGATTTTGTATGCAATGTTTGTTGTAACCTGATGAAAGACTGCAGAGTTTGCAAATACAAATGTAAGGATATCAGAATTATTATTTTGAAAAATCTTATCTACCTAATCTTAAACAATTTATCTATAAAAGTAGAAATTATGGTAGTTTAACAAGAACTTACTTATTACTTCACCTCAAAATAAAAAAGAAATAAAGAAAACATGCAGAAAAACTCAGATTCCACTTCTTGTCTTATGAGATAATTTTCATTCCTTTTAATTTAGTTAGTATTAAAACATAAGAAAAATTTAATTTCTTTCAGTCATTGAATAAATTAAACTTTCAACAATAATAACTTAAGTTCTAACATGTACATACTTTGATGTATTGATCTTCCCAAATTCGCTGAAGATCAGGAGAATCTGGATCAGTAAAACGCTCAGTGACAACTGTTTCTAAGTTTTCCCATTTTGTTAATTTGTCAAGACACTGCAAAAAGATACTTAATAATTATACATAATACATAGAAAATTAAACAAAACATATATTTTTTATTTTTAAAAACACCTATAAAGAATCAAAAATTATCAAACAGCACTTCAAGGATATTTACTTTTTGATTCATTTCACTGCAATATTCTAAGAATGCAAAACATAACAAAACATCTAAAGGCTATTACATGCATGTTATATAATATACAGGGTTATCAGGAAAGAATCATCCAATTACAAAATTTAATATTTTCCATAATTACAACAGAAAATTATGATTTAATATGTCATTGTAAAGGAAAAATGTTAATTTTTTTTTCTTGGGTATTTGGTATGACTTTCTTTAGTCACCCATATAATATCATTGTGATATGCCATATCTTGCAAAACACGTTGTTTAAGTTTGGGCAAACTTGTAGGCAAAGTGGTATGAACACAAGATCTTTGACATATCCCCAAAGGAAGAAGTCGCATGGGGTTAAGTCCCATGACCTGGGAGGGTAGCTGCGTAGGACCAAATCATCGGCTACACTGCAACCAATCCAATGGTGTGGTAGTTCTCTGTTTAGAAATTTCATCACTAGGCTTCAGTGCTTGCATGATTTGCAATTTTTAAGGCTTAAAATGCATTTTTTTTCTCAACACAGTCCAAACGGTAGACTGAGTTATACCAAGTTCACAACTAGCATGGACCATCGATTTCTTCAGACTGCATAAAAAGTCTTTCACACACTTTCAACATTCTCTGCTGAAACACCTGGTTGCCCTGAACTTTTGCCTTTATACAGGTATCCAGTTTCCTGGAACTGGTTATACTACTTTCTGATACTCTGAGATGTCAGTGCGTTAGTTGTATGTACTTTCTCCTAAATTCACGCTGAACAGTGATTACTGACTGACCTCTTGCAAAGGAGAGCACACAAAAAACTTCTGCTTAGATGCCATCTCCACTTCTTTTCAAAATTTCAAAAACAGCTTAATGACAACAGTGCTGTCACCAATTGAGAAAGGAAAATGTTACAAAATAAAAATTTAATATTTTTCCTTTAACAATGACATATTTAGTATAATTTTGAACTTGACAATTGACATATAATTTTCTGTTTGTAATTATTGGAAATAATTAAATTTTGTAATCTGATGATTCTTTCCTGATAACCCTGTATTTAAACATCAATTTATATATATATATCTATGACAGTTTCTGAGTTGCATTCAAAATACATGCATGCAAATTTAACTTATGGGTTTAATTACCCATAAGTTAAATTTGTGTAAATATAAAATCTGTGATTATATATCAAATAATGGGAGAAATTAAAATAAGAAAGAATAAAAATTTTTTTAAATATTTAAAAGGAATAAAAAGTTCTCTTAGTTTACACTTCTTCAAAATAATCAACCAATGCTAAAAATTGTTCTTCGAGGCTAAAAAACATGTGCATTAAAATTTTTAATAAAAATAGTTGTAATTGCAATTATGATAAATTATATAATTCAACATAAAAACTACTTACAGCTAATACAGACTTATCCCAAAAGTCTTTTTCTGCCTGATCATACTCATCAGATGCATCCTCATAAAGCTTTAAGGGGTAAATAAAAATAAAGTCTTTTAAAAACGAATAGATTCCATAATTAATTTTTTAAATAACTTATAATAAGTGAACATAAGAAGCTTTATAGTTAAAAATTATTACTAAGTATGACAACAAAATTATAAATATAATTTGATATTTTTCTCACTAAAATACCTTATTGTACAATTCAAAAGCATCAAAATAATGTCCTGATGCCTCAAATTGCAGTGCTTTTCTGTTTTCTTTCCTGTGACCCATAGTGTGTGAAAAAATACCATTCATAACATCATAATCATTGAGCGATCTGTACAATCTGAAATACAAAAATATTATAATAAGACAAAGTAATGAAGCAATAGTTTTAGAGAATGTGCATTTGTAACTGTTGTGAAATCATTATTCATAAAATATGTTAGCAATTTTTATAAAATATTTATAGAGGAAATGGCCGGAGGTAGCCTAAATGTGGGACATTAGCTTTCGGCACTGAGGATTCTTGATTCAAATATCGACAGGCACCATTAACCTTTTCCTTATGGGGTGGGATAACATTATCCCAAGAATACGTGCCCAAGAATGAATATATATGTATGTGATGACCCAAATGGTCATCTCCTGAAATAAGCATCATGGCTGAAAAAAATAAGATTCGAATTCAAGAACATATAACTTTATTCCAGCAATAACATGACCTTACAGCGTGACGTCCAGCTTTCATCTGGTGAGCGTAGAAATAGCTGTCAACGGGTTTCCAGAAATTGGTGAGGTATGTTAGTATTGGTAAAGGACAGAAAGCTTACCATAGAGTAAAAAGAACTCTGATTACAGGTGATTAGAGGTGGTTAAAATTTATTACATATATATATATATATATATATATATATATATATATATATACACACACATACACACACATATATATATATATATATATACATACACACATACACATATATATATACATACACACACACTCATATATATGTATATAAATGTGCATATATATAAAATACCCTTAATGGCCATTCTTACAAAGGGGTTATGAAATTTCCCGTTCTAATGAGGGAATAGGAAAAATGAGCCCCGTAAGCTAAAGGTTAAATACCCTTATATCTAGTCGGGATATGAGCACATTAAATCTGTAGACTAGAAAGTCCTTCTATGATGTCAGAGAAGGTGAGAGAAGGTACATGCCCCCCCCCCCCCCCCACAGATGTTGCTCCTGGGGGTGCTTGATCAAAACTAAGGTAGCATCTGGCTAAGTTGGATTCCAACCCTTGTGGTGCCATTGTAAACTGGAGCAGCACCCCTCAGACCAGACGCCTATATGGACCTGGTCTGGATACTCCAGCCAGGGGACATAAGTAACAACAACAACATGAGGAAACAACTGTTACATGAACAGATATAAACCAGATATGCTGTTTATCTACATGCAAATTTTAAAAGAGCTAAAAATTTACAATCTTAAAAGCCTGTCAGTTCTACAATAGAACATTTCCTGGAGAAAAGAAAAAGAAAAAAAGAACTCAGCCCAATATTATTTCTTAACTACATTCACCCAACATTTCTAAGTAAATATTGAACAGCTTGCTAAAAGTAGAATTTGAAGGAACTAAAGAAAAAGTCTATTTTAGACAAAGATATAACAAAGATTGTAATATATACAGGTTGTCCGGGCTAAAGTTGTCCAAAAGTTATGACTTATTTTTATGGAACTACCCATTAGAATTTAAAAATATTTATTTAAATAGAATGAACATCTCACCAAGTTTTAATATCAATCATAGATTTTGGTCATAGTATCATAGATTTTGATGTGTACACCTTTTGTAGCACAACTAATGTCTAAATCGTAATCCAGTTCTCTCCAAGTGTTTCGTAGGATATCAGGAGTTATTAGACTTTTTTGCTTGGGGGATTCATTAAATCCGTTGTGTATAAACAAAAAATTCAAACTGTGGATGAGTTGAAGAAGCGTATCATTCAAGCAATTCGTATAATAACTCCTGATATGCTACGAAACACTTGGAGAGAACTGGATTACCATTTAGACGTTTGTTGTGCTACAAAAGGTGCACACATCAAAATCTATGATACTATATTTGAAATCCATGATTAATATTAAAACTTGGTGAGATGTTCTTTCTTTTTAAATATTTTTTTTAAATTCTAATGGGTAGTTGCATAAAAATAAGCCTTAACTTTTGGATACCTTTGGCCCGGACACACTGTATACTAAATTTTTTTATACACTTAACTAACAAAATTTTATAAATGTGCATTAAAGATGCCTTCCTTTAATTCTCTTTAAAAGAACAGATTAAGAAAACACTTACTCTGCCAGATTCATCCAAAATGTTCTTTCTTCTGATATTGTCTGCCTTTCATTTCTCTTTCTTTTCACACTTGGTTGAAAATCAAACCCCTTTAGTATCTTAGATTCAAGTAATAAAATTCCTTGAATGAACAATGAATGAATTTTATTAGAATTTTATAATTAATATACAAGTAAAACAAAATACAAAATAACAATTTTTTTAAATTAAATCACCAAATAAAATGCATGATAAAAAATATGCATTTTGTAAATTAGAGAAACATGTAAAAAAGAGGATTTTCAAATTTAGTAAAATAGCAAACATATTGAAAAACTTGTAAAATAACTATTCTGTCGAACAAATAGTTATAAAACTAGTTACATAAAGGAACTTAAATACAGCAACAGTTTTGTTGAAGAATCAAATTTATAACTGAATAACATAAAATTCATATAACAGACTAGTCAATTTAGAAGAATAAAAAGTAAAGTTATAATTTGCAAACAAAAGCATAAAATAATTTCTAATTAATATAGATTCCTTACGCATTAAAAATTTTTACCTATGCTTTGTTGGTTACTTCCTATGCTGGCAACAAATACATTTTCTGCATCAAAATTAACATCTTGCAACTGGTTTAGAGATTCCTATGAAAGTCAAAATGAAAAAATTTTATACATAATAAATGTATATCACCATACAATTTGAGTCAAAATAAAGATTAAAGAAATCAAAATTTGCAGTGATTTTCAAATTTACTTTATTTATTCAAAAGTTACAAAAGTATACATATTTTAAATATTAAATATACACAAGCAACTGAATGATATGGATATATGCATTTATATATGTTAACTACAGTGGTACCTCGGTTTACGAACTTAATTCGTTCCATGACTAGGTTCATAAACCAAATCAGTTTTTTCCATATAAATTAACAAATGAAGAATTAATCCGTTCACCTCCCCTAAAATACAGTTATTTTTACCTTGTTTTTATGCTTTTAGTTATAAAGAAATGGTGAAAATAAATGAAAACAGACTTTTTTATGAAGAACTCAGACATGATAATTGTTCAGTACAGCATTTTAGCTCAGTAGTGGATCATTTCTGATTCAGATGATTGATTGTTGAAAAGGGAGGGAGGACTACAGATGTTACTTCCTGGAAGGTAAGTCCTCTTACATAATATCACTAGGCAATTCTGATTTTTGCATTTTTCTCTTTGTCTATTTTCAGTCTCGTTAGCTGATTTTGGCAGAAGAAATCGATACAAGGAAATTTGTCTTTTGCTTTTCAGGGGAATTCCACAGAAGTTAGACATTACATTGTCATTTAGAATAGTATTAACTACTCTGTTGGTCACAGATTTATTAGGGTGATGGTTTTTAATAAACGCCTGCCCTTCAATCCACTTGCTGCAAATTTCTTTTATCATGGCAATGGAAACTTTCTCCCTATCATTGTCTTTCCTTAATAAATGCTCTTCCTGGATAGCGTTCACCTGTTAACTCTGCAGCTCAACCAGTTTTGTGGTGAGTTCGATGTCTTCCTCCTCTTGCTCCTCCATATCTTCACAGTTGACTTCCAAGCCCACACTTTTGTCCATGGACACTATCTCATCCCCAACTTTGACTTCCTTCTCTTCATTATCAAAGCCCTCGAAGTCTCTCTCTGGAACACAAGTTGGCCTAAGTTTCTTCCAGACAAACTGCAAGATACAAAAAGAGACCTCCCTCCATGCCTTATCAACAATGTTCATGAAGTTGAGGATATTGAAGTGCTCCTTCCAAAAATCTCTGAGGGTCAAATAGGTGTCATATATGGCTTGTAAACACTTGAAAAAAGTGCTGTGATATACAATTTTCTAAAATTAGAAATAACCTGCTGGTCCATAGGCTGAATCAAAGGAGTTCTGTTGGGTGCTAGAAATTTGACCTTAATGAAGTTATATTTCATGCCCAGGTCTTTTCAAAATTTGGAGAATGAGCAGAAGCGTTATGTATGACGAGAAAACATTTCAAGGGCAAACCATTTTCCTCAAGATATTTCTTGACAGCAGGTACGAAGACCTCAATAATCCACTCCATGAAAATGACTCTTGTTACCCAGACCTTAGGAATTGCTCTCCATATTACAGGCAGTTTAGCCTTCAGAACATTATTTTTCTTGAATGCACAAGTATTTTCAGAGTAGTAAACTAAAAGTGGCTTGGTTTTACAATCACTACTTACATTAGCACACAATAAAAGTGTAAGCCTGTCCTTCACAGGCTTGTGGCCAGGAAGTGCCTTCTCCTCTTTGGTGATGTAGGTTCTTCTTGGCATTTTTTTCCAAAACAATCCTGTTTCATCACAGTTAAAAACTTGGTTTGGCATGTAGCCTTCACTTTCCACAAACTGTTTGAATTCATGAACAAATTCCTCTGCAGCCTTTTTGTCTGAACTAACAGCCTCCCCATGCCTATCAACATTATAAATTCAACTTCGCTTACAGAATTTCTCAAATCTATTTAAATCCTATACTTAAAATCTTCAGTTTTATTCTCATTTGTACTCGGTGTCTTTACTACCAAATCACTGTGCAACTTCTCAGCCTTTTCGCATATTAGACTCACAATTACTATCTCCAGTAAGCTATTTTTCACGTATCCACACTAGCAATAATTTTTCTATCTTTTCTATAACTTGAGGCCTTTGGTTCGTTAAAACAGCCTCTCCTTTAGCCACATCAGCTTTCTTTATTGCCTCTTTATTTTTGAAGATAGTACAAATGGTAGACTTCGCCAACCCAAACTGCATGGCAAAATTAGAAACACACACACCATCCTTATGTTTAGCTATTATTTCCTTCTTTTTCTCAAAAGTTAGATTAGGTTTCCTACTAGTAATATCACTTGCTCTTGCCGTTTTCTTGGGAGCCATATTGACGGCTATTGTAAACAAACATATTTACAAAACAAATCTGTGAAATACATGAGCAACCAACATTTATTCTGTGTTAGAGAAATCTGTGTTAGTTCAACTGAACTTGACATTCTATTCATGAACAGAAGCAAGTATGGCGAATGCTTGCATCGTAGAACACCAGATGGCAGTTCATCTCCGACGTTTGTTTGTAAACTGAGGTACCACTGTATCTAAGTGCTTAAAATAAATGTGAAGTACTCTAAACATGTATACACACCAATAAAGTTACATAGAAACATAACAAACACAATAATTTATACATTAAGTGTTGTACATTGTTTTGCTCTTGGAGAGAGAATATCTAACTATAACTGTAGGGGGGGGGGATCATTAAAAAACAATTTGTATGTTTCATGTGATGGCTTCACTCTTTATGAATCTTCCTTAATGATAATTATAATTAGCTAAACAACAAATATGGTAAAAATATGCAAAAAATCAACTTAAAAATCTAGTGTACATTCAACTATTCATGTCTCTCAAAAGGTTCATTAAAGTCTTACAAAGGAAATATTATATCCAATGAATAATGAATATTCCATCTAATTCTTAATCTATTAAGAATTAGATGGAATATTCATTATTCATTTGCATTAATTTAAACTATCTAGGGACACTGTAACTAAAAAATAAAGTATTCATGGAATACGCTTTCAATCTTACAATTAAAAAAAAACCTGGCAACAAGGCATATATATCAGTAAGTTTACCAATGTGCTACTGCAGTTCATTATCCCCCCTCCCCTCAAAAAAAATAATAAATAAATAAATAAATAAATATTATTATTATTATCCTTAATTTTTAAATTTACAAAAAAATCATGGTGGAATCACATCAATAGTGTTCAAAAACATATTAGAAGTGCTAATACTCACTAAACAAAATGATATGACAGGAGGAGAGCGTATATAACTGCTACTCAATATATTTCCAAAGCAAGTACCAATTTCCGAAAGCAAGGAATCATATTCTTCTGGGCAATCTTCTTTGACATATTCACATACAGCAACAACAAGGGACTTGAACAACAATCTGGCAACTACAATATCATTCTAAAGAAATAGCCAATATAAGACATTTGAAAATTACAAGACACTTTAAAAAAAGGGAATTAACAATTTAATAAACAATATTTTGAATACTAATCTTCACATCGAATGAATATAAAAAACTTAGTAATCTTTACCATAGCTAAAGCTTGTACTGGAGCAATAATAGCTGAATTACTGATTTCAATATCAGGTAGTTCTCCAATACGATACTGTCGATACATTTCAACATGAGATTCTCGTCGAGATTGCTGTTCTTTAAGCATTTCCTATGGACAAAATATTTTTAACAATCATTTTCTTTTTTTAAAAAATGCTAAAAGATATACATAATAAATTTCATTTATAATTAAAATATATTCAGGCTTTGTTTTTAAATTCCATTGATTAGCTCTAACCATATTTTTAAAACTGCAAATATTTCATATCTTTCTGGGGTTACAAAGCAATTTCGAAACAAGTTTTTCATAATTATGGGACAAATTCATGAATGCATATAATAAAAAAAAAATTAAACTTATTACAAAATACATACTTGAATTTAAGTGCTATAATTCATAGTTCTATTTAAACTACAAGATTGATTAGTTTAGTATCTGCAACGACAGAAAATGCAAGCAATATTGCAATATATAAATATTTATAAAACTGATCCAAGATATTGTTGGATAAATAAATGAGTAAAAAATTAATAATGATTATGTTAAGACTTAATGAAGAAAGGTAGATGAGTTTCCATTTTTACCATGAGTTAACAAACCTCTGCTGGAAGCGGTACATTCTCCAATGGCAGTACTTAAAATTAAGTTAATGCAAAGAGGGCAATTGATTTTCATTTCAAACACAGCATAACAAAGAGAGAGAGAAGAAAGAATCTTAGGGGGAAAACAGCCTTTTAAACTGATTTTTTCCAATAAGGAATTAAAATTTCAAAAAAAATGCACTAAGCAGGTAAACAGATCACTAATACTAAATCTCTCTACCTCTATTGGAAATGAAAATTTTGTACATCAGACAAATATAGCTGATACAATGAATAAATTTGAGTACTATGGATATGGCTTGTGTATATGATAGCAGAAGGTTATATAGTCAGCCCTTGAATAATGCAGTTAATTGGTTCTGCATTATTTAAAACCGTGCAATTTGAGACTTAAGCTTCGTATTAAAATGGATATTCAGTAAAATTTATTAGTTTCATTCTAACTATTAATTTCATGCAAAAACTTACTCATAAAAAAGTCTATAATCAAGCTGCCCATTTATTAAAGAAAAAATACTAATAAATCGTATTTTTCAGAGGTTATTTGAGTATTAATTCTAATATTAATTTATAATAGTGATTTGAGCATTTTATTTGAGTTTCCCTGTAATTCAAGTACCATGTTATTCAAGGGTTGTCGCAATTTACTACCCCATTATTTGAGTTTCTGTGCAATTCAAGTACCGCTTATTCAAGGCATGACTGTACAAAACTCGCTTTATCCACAGGAACCCTAATATAATGTCTGATAATACTAAGAATACTAGGTTTTAGGATATAGCATGGAAACTACATTAGCTTAAAACAACTAATTTAATAACAATTAAAATTCTCTCTACCTCTATTGGAAATCAAAATTTTGTACATCAGACCAATATAGCTGATACATTTAATTATCCATTTGAGTACTATGGATATGGCTTGTGTATATGATAGCAGAAGATTATATAGTCCGCCCTTGAATAATGCGGTTAATTGGTTCTACATTATTTAAAACCGTGCAATTTGAGACTTAAGCTTCATATTAAAATGGATATTCAGTAAAATTTATTGGTTTCATTCTAACTATTAATTTCATGCAAAAACTTACTGATAAAAACTCTATGACCAAGTTGCCCATTTATTAAAGAAAAAATACTATTTATACAATCATATGAAAAATTTTATCGAATCTATTTTTAAATATTTTAAGTAGTCTAAATATAGTTTTCATTCTATATATCACTAACAAATTATTAGGTCAATTGAAATTTAATACATAAAAAAAAATTGCATATAACACCATAATAACTATGTCAACTGTGTTAATAAGAAATTTCCCAAATCAGTGTTTTTCAGAGGTTATCACATTTTATTTGAGTTTCCATGTAATTCGAGTACCATGTTACTCAAGGGTTGTCACATTTTACTACCCTGTTATTTTAATTTCTGTGCAATTCAAGTAATGCTTATTCAAGGGATGACTGTACAAAACTAGCTTTACCCACAGGAACCCTAATATAATGTCTTGTAATAGTAAGAATACTAGGTTTTAGGACAGTGGTTTCCAACCTTTATGCTACTACGCCTCCCTTAAAAATAAATTTTTCCCGCGCCTTCCTATCTTTTAATAGGTATAATAATATAGCCACTTTAAATAATAACTTTATTACAAAATAATGAAAACTACAATTAACAGAATAATAACAAGATTTTGCTATAACAATATGAACATGCATATTTATTTTTTTATTAAATTACTAATTAAACCACATCTAATGCATCAAAATTTAATGAAAGGGTAGTTATTGTTTATTGGCACAAAGTTTATCAAATCTTGGGGGCAATGTGGAGAGTGTTGGTAGTAACTCTTTTTCAACTATTAACCTAGTTTGATATTTGGTTTTCATTGCAGCCAGTGCCAAAAAGCCTGTTTCACATAAATCAGATGCTACAAATGGTAGAAGCACTTACATTGCTTTGCAATAAAAAGATTCATACTCTCCACTAAGATTCATTCAAAATTCAATTATGATTTCATTTTGAAACTTTTGTTTTCGTTAGCTATCTATTTTCTTTTTCGATGGTTGTCAACTCAAATTCGTCTATCTATAGATATTATGGTTTATTCATTTATTTATAGATATTATGGTATGAACATTGATTTTTTATTAAAAAGTTTTGGCACCTCTCTTGGCAATAGTCTGAGCCTCCCAGGTTGGAAACCTTGGTTTTAGGATATAGCAAGGAAACTATATTAGCTTAAAATATTGATTTAATAACAATTAAAATTAAAAAGGAAACATAACATATACACTATAATTTTTAAAATACTATGCTATATTTCCTTTTCTTTCTATTCGCCAAGCATAAGATGAATTTTCAAACTTTACCTGTCTTCTATCTTGCCGTCTAAGTTCTTGTTTTGCAAAGGAATCTGAATCCCCTCTATCTTTCATAAACCGTCTCTTTAACATCCAAACTGAGGATCTATCCTGTTCTAAACTCCGAAAAAACAAAATCAGTTAATCATACTTAAACTCTGCAAGAATAAAATATTTAGCCTTCATTCAAAATATGTATAAATCTCATTAGTGAGTTTGAGTTTGGATTTCCAGATCTAACCCTCCTTCAAAACCAAAAATTCTTAAACTCATATTGCCCATGTTTAACAATTTTCTGAGTTTCAGTGAGCACAAGCCTAACTTGATTCCTATTCAACTGTGATCAAAAACAAGAATTTATTTTGAAGATATTAACACTTTGAGGTCTAAGCCCGAGTGTCACTTGAGTTCCCACTTTCTCTGAAGCAGACTAAGCCCGAGAGTCTCTCGGGGTCAAATTTTAACTCTCTGAACTAAAAAAATAACTATATACGTTCGCCATCTTTTTAGATATTACCTATTAACCTTCTACTTTTAAAAAAATAAAAATAAAGATGGCAGTACCTAACAGATATAAATTTATGAAACTCGAACTTATTGCAAACTGTGTGTGTTGCTCTTTGTGCAAATCCATGCTTTGAAATGTATCACACCAAAGTAAATTTTATCTAATGATGCTATTACCAATAAAAGCTATTTTTAGATCTTTGTAAACCATTTGGGTAAGTTTTTATTAAATTTCATTTAAAATTTCTTGTTAAAAAATAATGTTTCCTTATGTGGAACTTTTTTTTTTCTTTAAAACTTGCTTTTTTTCAATAATTTCTCATTAAATATTAATTCTTAGTAAATTTAAATAGTTTCTACATTATGAATAAAATCAATTTAAAATTTATAAATAAAAAAATTTCTAAGAAATATATCTTCAAAGTATATTTTAAAAAATAACGAAAAGTATCAAAAACCCTCAGTCCAGAGGGAGACATACAGTCAAAATAGCTCAGACCTAAAAGTGTTGACAAAAATCATTATTTGTAAACAAAAAGTTTTCTCTAACTAAACTTTAAAATGTTGTTTTGAAAACTGGCACTCTATCATAAATTTTTTTTTTAAAATTCCCAATGGCATGCAATAAAGAAAAACAAGAAGATAAAAATTAAATGAAGAAGGAAACAGGATGTATTAACTGCTCAATGCTCTTGCCTCCCAATATCGGGTACTAAGATCCCGAGCCAACAGTGCCTCCCAGGTCTGGAGGTGGAAAATGTCCATAACTTGTGGTTTATAAAAAATAGTGCAGAAAGGATTCTGTAGAATTTTCAAGCAGCTCAGATGTTTAGCCAGTCAGTCAAGACCAGGCACATATAGGCTAGCGGGCTGAGGGATGTGGTTCCAACTTATTAGGTTGTAATGAAAGTTTTCTGCCAAAAAAACATTTTTAATAAAGTTAGAAAAAAACATGACAGCAGTACCTTTAGTGCGGGTAGTAATCACCACCTAAATCTATGATTTTCTGCCAACGTTTCGATAGTTTTTCAAAGCCTTCTGCCCAGAAACTTGGTGGCCGTGAGTCCAAAAACAGATCAACCTCATTTCGAACGTCCTGTGCAGAATGGAAGATAGCACCATCAAGATGTAGATTCAGGTGTGAAAAAAGGTAGCAGTCCGAAGGAGCAGTGTCAGGGCTATATCGTGGGTGTAGCAAAAGATCCCAATCGAGTCTGTGCAGAGTCCAGCCGGTGAATGCAGACACATGTGGTCTTACATTATCTTGATGTAACAGTACCTTCTTGCGCCGGAACTAAGTTCGACGTTTTGCCTTGATAGCAGCGTCAACACAGACTAGCATCTCGCTGTACACCTTACTGTCGATGGTTTTACCTTTTTCCAGATACTACTTGTGGATAATACCATGGCAATCCAACCAGATACAAAGCAGGATCTTCTTGTTAATCAAATTGTGCTTTGTGATTCTGCCGACGGGGCCTCATCAACATCAGTAGGACGGCCAGAGCTCTCTGCTTCTTAATGTCATAGTCCTTGTTTTTGAACTTTCAGTACTAAACCTTCACAGTGTCATATGATACAACAGTTGTACCTAAAGCTGTATACATGAATCAGTAACATTCTGTAGCTGACTTTTTGCGACAGAACTGGAAGTAAATGATGGTTCTAATCTGGTAGCGTGATAGTTCCATTTCAGACACCTTGTACTTAATGATAATGATATTTTTTTACAAATTTCACAACACAGTGTTCTGAAGCAAGTCTCTTTCTTTCAAATGCCAAAAATCGTTTGATAAAATATGATTAATTGCGGTGGCGGGAAACTTTCATTACAACCTGATATTTTGGCACCACAATGGTCAGAGTCTGATTTATCCAGGTGCCACCTCAATTTTGACCGAGCATCCCCAGGGGCAACATCTGGGGGAATCGTACCCTCTCCTACCCTCCTAACCTCATAGAGAGACTTTCCAGTATACAGATTTAACGTGCCCATATTCAGCCTAGATACAGAGATATTTAATGGTGCTTGTCAGGATTCGATCCAAGAACCATCAGTGCTGAAAGCCAATGTGCTACCACTAGGCTACCTCTGGTACATATATTTCATATTAAAATATATTAGCGTTTATAAGCAAAAATGGATGTATAATATATTTCAAAATAAGATGACTCATCATAGACATACTAAAATTTTAAACTTTTCCATTTGTATTACAATATTTCACTTACTTTTATCATCTTTCTTCTTCAATTCTGCAACAGATCTAACATCTTTAACTGGTGATCTGTTACTACTTTTTAAGGCAATTAAATGTGATTTTCCAGCACTACCACTAAAGCTGCCAAGAAAAGATTCCTCAGAAAGACTTTGACATGCAAAAGTGTCTATGCTTTTTTCAGTCAGCCAATTGTAGGTACCACCTTTTATAATTTTGCCTGAAAGAAAATAAATATGCAAATAAACAGAACACAATCATGTGCATTTTAGCTATACTGGTTATCTTCACAGAAACTGACAGTTAATTAATACAATCAATTTCAATTCCATGGAAAAAATATAATTTTAAATCTTACAAAACAGTTCAATTTAAGCTATCAAAATATAAAACAAACTCACATTAAAAAAAAATACTTAAATATGTTAAGAAATTTATCCAAACAAATCATAAATGATAATTTTATCATTTTTATGAAATATATCTATGTATAGTTTTTTTTCATCAGTAATACTACAAACACACTTGATATTTTTTAAATATTTCATACTGAGAACAAAAGAGGTATGTTCATTGTCATATTTCAAATACAAATTTCAAATCTTCTTATTAAAAAAATGAGGTATCTAATAAAGCAGAAACAAGACTTTTATTATTTATGTATAAAATAAAAACACTCTGAGAAACTAAAAAAAAAATTTTTACTTTTTTTTTGCATATGAAATATATTTTTAAAATCATACAGATTAATTCATGCAATGAAAATCAATAAAATGTACGAAGAATTTTTAATGTAAAATTTTCTAACATAAATAATAATAGTAATTGTTATCAATTATGAAAGAATAAAAATGCAATTTCCTCCTTACTACTTCTACTATTACCCAAGAAATCAATCTATCATTAAGAAAATTTTTCCTCTTTTTTAACAACTTTGCTTCTTCAATAAATTTTGATATGCCGCCTACATGGTATAGTGGTAAGCATCCTACTCTTCCATGCTGTTGGTTTGGGTTCGAATCCTGAATAAGGCTTGGTCACTACCATGATGTCCCCTCATAGGGGGCAATGCTGGCTCACCAAAACTGGTGCTCCCATAATAAAGTAGCCAGCAAAACTGCAGTAAATGACAAAAAGCAAAATGTCGCATGATAAGTACCTCTGCATTAGGAAAATAAAGAAATAAATTTGATGTTTTACTTAAAAGTCTTGAAGTAGGCTTCTTTTTTTTTAAATTTTTATGTATTTAATTTTTTATTTTGATACTTCACACTTTTTAACTTATAGTTCTTTAACATTATTTAATCAATTTTCAGTATGTTTAGATAATAATCAATATGTTATTTGAGCTTTCTTTAAATTTATAGCCCACGATTCCTCAAATATAAGAAAAATAAAACTAACACTTCGCAACCCCCTAGACCAAAACTGAATAACAGTAATAATAAATAACGGCATGAGCAACTAGTTCAAACTATTAAGCTGCCTTGACAGTGACCTTTTATGACCACATGCACATGTCACCGCAGCTCCTAGGTTGAGAAACACTGTGTTATTTATTTTGAAGTTTACTTTTAATTTTAACAATTTATTTCTTTTTTAAAGGAAAAACAAAATAGTAGCAATGAGAGCAGAAAGTGTTAGTATAAAGTTTCAATAAAATATATTTTATTGGATAATAATATTCATTAACTATTAGATATGATATTTGAGAATAACACTTACACAGTGATCACACTTTACTCATAAAATAAAAACATTTTGGCATAAAAGTAACAACCATAGAACACTGCAAGAAAATATTATCAAGAATACAATAATAAAACTACACAGAAAAATGACATTTTAGTTTAAAAATATGGTTAAGTTTACTTACTTGGATCAACAGTTTCTGGAAAATCATAATCTACTTGTGTTGCTTTAACACCACCCCTGAAAGATTTATCAAAACTTTCTCCAGCCATAAAAGATGAGCTGAGAGTATTAGAAACTGTTTCAGTAAAAATAGGAGACATAGCCACATGCCTATTTCTCCATGACACTTGAATCTGATAAGCCTATAGTAACAGAAATTATATACATGAAAGGAAACAACTTACAATCATTAAAGTATAATGAAAATCCACATAACAGTCAAGCTACAATCTTCGAACAGAAAATCACCCGAAATGTTTCAAACAATTTTAAATAAAACTTTTGCATTAGATAATACATTTAGAGAAATACCACGGAAAAAGTAATTCCGTAAAACAAAGAGTATTTCAGAAAATTTGATGTCATTTGAGATATAAATATCTCAGCAACCACGTTGGCTAATCTAATAAAGCTGAAAAGGCTTATTGTTGAGTAATTAAATATTTATTAACCAAAATACGAATGAGAAATACAAATGCATGTAAATTCCATGAACAATTTTACAAATGTTCAATATGTGTGCCACCTGTGACTGGGGCAGCTCCAGTCCAAAGATTTGGGGGGGGGGGGGGCAACATCGGCTCTTAGGGTTTTATATATATATATATATATATATATATATATATATATCTGTGGCTTGGTACAAGAAGTGCCTAAGTCAGTTTTCTTCAAGATGACATTGTTTGCTTATGTCACTTTAAAAAAATATTTTCAATGTAAGTACCAAAATCTGTCTGATGCTTTAAAAGTGCTTTCTAAACCATTGTACAGACTTGGGTACTACTTACATTGAAAATAATATTTTTTTAAAGAGACATAAGGAAACAAAGTTATCTTGGAGAAAACTGACTTAGGCACTTCTTGCACCAAGCCACAGATATATATATATATATATATATATATATATATATATATATATATATATATATATATATAAGAAATAAACATTCTCTCATTTTAAATTTAAACGCATTTAGTATTAGGTCTATGATTATATAATTTTAGGCTCTAAAAAAAAAAATTACGCCAGGCCTCTTATTTTTTTTTTTTTTTTTGAGGGGGAGGGAAATTGCCCCTACTCCCACCCACCCCTTGGAGTCACCATTGGCCTATGACATGTCAAGTCAGTATTCGATTTCCTGCTAAACACGCTGTAGCATGTCATTGGTAACAGTTACCAAAGGAGTGTAAATTCTCTGATTGAGTTCCTCTACATTTGAATGAAGCGGAGGTACAAAAACCAGGTCTTTAACATACCCCAAGAGAAAAAAATATCACAAGGTGTCAGGTCTGGTGAACGTGGCAGCCATTTTAATAAAACAAAAAGAATGCTTTGTAAAATATCGAAATGAAAATTTGACGTGTTTCCACACATCGTATTAAAATATTAGGTCATCTGAACCAGGATTGGCAAAGTTATTAAATCATGGAATGATGTCATATTTTCTGAAACACCCTGTACTTATATCTTTCATTGCAAAATTTTTTTTAATCTGACATATAAATTCCTAAAACATAATTATAGATGAAAGATAATGCTCAGACAAAAAAATAAGAAAAGTATGAATACCTGAAAGTTACACTGTGTTAAAGGATGCTCAAATACTTTCCTTTTATAATCAGGACTATTAGATGTTCTCTCAAGCAGTAGGAATGTTGCGTACTGGAGGAATGACTCTTCAGTAGATGGCGAATACAAATTCTTCAATAAAGCAATTAATCTTTCTTTGGTACCAGATGGAAGCCTTTTCTCATTACTCCAAAAGTTATCAACAGTTAATCTAAAGCAAGATGTTGATTACAAGACATTAAATAATGAAAGGAAAATAAATTTTAAAAGGACTCAAAAAGGTAACAAAAAACATATACTACAGCCTAATCTAAAATAACTAAAAATTACAAGGTTGATATTTTATCAAATACATCTATACCTTGTTATACGGCCGCTCTTTAAATGGCATTTCGCTATAATGGCATTTTTTAATTATGGCACTTTTTCAATTTACGGCCCACAATGTTTCGTTACATGGCCACAACAGCAGAAAGTGATGATGGCAGCATATTATAGTTTAGTGATTCTTCATGTTGATGTTTGTCATCACATTAAAACAGTTTTTAAAGTTTTATTTTATGTTTTTTATTATATGTATACATATGTGCATATGATTTCTTTTGTTTTTTGTTTATATGTTTATTTTTTCAATTTCAATTTATTATTACATCATTTTGTACTTTTATTTTTATGTAAGCATTTTTATAGGAAATAAAAAAAATAAAATGCTTTATGAACTAAAAACTATATTATCTATAAAAAATTGGAACAGATCCTATTAAATTTGTATGGGTTTGTATCAAAATAATTGATTTGTTGTATGGCTTTTCGCTTTATGACCAACTTTTCCAGAACATATCTAGGCTGTAAAGCAAGGTATGGGTGTAATTAAGTATATAAAAAAGTTATGATAAATTAAGTATATGCGGTACAGGTACTTTATGTAAAAAGATGAAATTTATGTAAAAATAAATTAAATTTTTTAGATTTATTATTTTAATATAAATACACGATAGAAAAATATATAAATATATACAATACAGATATTTAATTCATTAGAGAAACTTAGTTCTTAAAAATATATAGAAATCTAGGATGAGATAGATTTTATATAAAAATTAGGAAGCTCTCATCAATTACTGGACGATAATGTTGTGCTGATATTTACAATCCTGAACAGATTCCAATCCAACATGACACTCCAGCAAATTTAAATATATGTGTGAGATTTTTAATTGTATATTGTTAATAATTATAATAATATAGGTGGCTTAGTATTTTCTTTATTGGCTGATGAACCTTTAATTTTTTTAATAATAAAATCTAATACCTTTGTTTAAAACTTTTCCATTTTCTAAGCAATCTTATTTCTCTTTTTCATTCTAGTATACCACGGTAATACGATACAAAATAGTTGCGCCATTTCGTTCAAGAAGCAAATGTCATCAACCCAGGGATGGAAAACAGATATTGACATCTTTATGACTCCCCAAACATCGCAATTTTATCATTGTTTCTCAGAAAGTCTACCCCACACATCGAAATTACCGCCCAGACCTTTTCCGAGAATTTTCCCCATCAGTTTGTTTACGTCTCGCCGCAGAAAGATACCGTGAAATCAACCAATGAGAAGCCAGGAAGAGAAGGTCTATTTTTCACGTGGAACAACAAAAGAGGCAAAGTGGCTGAGAAGATCCCAATGAACAAAAAGTTTCGGTGTGAATTCGAAAGGAGGAGACAGAGGATGAAGATTCCAGCTTGAGAGTCCCAGCGACGGTCTGAGGAGATGAGAATCCTGTTCCATTCAGCGGCAGCTATGGAGAGCAACATTTACCTATAAATTTCCCCCCTTTTTTGGACATGTCCTATTCCCAAATTCTAAATCTTTTGACTTTCCTATTATGCCTTTGTTTCTAGATTTGTATTTCTCTTTTTTTTTAGACTGCAGTCATTTCGGTAAAGTACAATTTTAATTATGATTTTCGTTTTCCTTTTATTTTTGAGTTAACTAAAGTAATTTTTTTTTAATAAGATCTTAATGGGTTCATTAGCCACCTAAATCAAATTTAATTTCAATCTATTTTTATTGTGATGTGTAATACGAGAATTGTTTTATGTGATTATTTGTTTTAGTTTTTTTATCATGGAATTGTGCCTTGTATGACAGCTGTTTAGTTATGAAAAAAAATCTTAATTTATGTTAAAATATAAATAAACTTTTGTAATTATTACCCCTAAAATTTGTGTCTCGTCCTTTCTTTAAAAGCGTAAGCTTAATGACTTTAATTTTCTTTAAATTTTCCTTTTCAGAGTGAAGTTCAGTTTCTCTTTCAACTGTCGTTTTTCCCTTATAGAATCTGTTGTGGGTTATTGCGGTAATATTTTAAACTCTTAACTTTTGAGGTAATCACAACGCACCTCATCTTAAATACAATTAAATTTACTCCCTAATACTTAAACTCTAATTAAACTTAATTGAATTAATATATATCATGATAAATTAAGTTAAACATTCTCTAATGTCTGAATAAGAACAGGCATAACAATAAGTTCCAGATAACATAACTCTAGGTAAACTATAAATTTTGTATATAATCAGATGTTTCTAGACAACCTAAAAACATAAAATGCCAGAACAAGATGAAACTATTGACTATATTTTCTAAAGCTGAAACAAAAATAATTGTTGTTGTTTCTAATCCCCTTAGTGTAAGAAAGCCTAAACCAAGTCCAAAGGAACTTGGTCCTTGGTGAAGGATAGTAAGCAGCTTCATTTTAAGGTGAGGTACCACTAGGCCTAAAGACTGACTTGACCTCAAAAAACATCATTCCTGTAATTTTCACCTGAGTCAAGTGACGTTACTGGAACACTTGGCCCTGCACCTACAGAGGTATTTTGGGTACTTGGAGGAATTGCAGCTATGACAAATTTTTTCCATGCATCAGCTGCGATTAGTGAACACGCCAGTGGTTTTGTCAATGATGGGCATCAAACCAGCAACGTTCAGATCACTGGCCCACTGCCCTTATTTGAATAATGTTAGAGACATCTGGGTTTTTCTTAAATAATTGTCCAAAACACACGAGAACTTTCTGTTTTGTTTGATCTTTCTTGCATTAAAGGTGTGAAATATTACCCATCCCTCTAACACCCCCCCCCCCCCCAAAAAAAAGGTAAAGATGGAGTTTGTTCAAGTTTAAACAAATATAACTGAAAATCATATAACTAAAGAGCATATTGAAACATAATCTAAACAAAAGAAATGATAAAAATATTTTTCATCAACATAAAATGGCAATAGCCCAATTAAACACTTATAAAATTATAGCTATATTTACTTTCAAATTAATGAGTGTGCCACACTCAAAGAAATAAATACTTTTTTCGACATAATATAACAGTTACAAAACAATAATTAAAAAAAAGTTGGATATACCTAACAGACTGATCAGGATCAGCAAGACCAGCAATAAGAGTTTCTTGAGCATAGCTAACAATCTTTTTCTCTTTAGCACCTTCATTATTTCTAGTAAAAATAAATACATTCATTAAATGCACCCAGTTACTCAACACATTATGAAAATTAATATATTATCAATATTATGCTAATATTATCCAGAACAATTAAATATTTCACAACTTCTTATGACATTTCCAAAAACATACAGATACATTAAATAGATTCAGATATTTAAAACTATACACTCTGATTATTATTTTCATAACCTCATAATTAATATATTTTCCTAAAATTTAGGATTTCTGTAAACATGAAAGATTATCTGATTACTTTAGTTCATAATACTTTGAACTAAAGGTTTAAGCTCAAGAGAGAGTATCTGCTCAGAGCTTTAGTTCAGAACACTTTGTTTTAAATATAACTTAATATCCATTTTATTTTAATCACTTATGAATATAGTTCAAATAATGCAGAGAGTATCTTTAATAAAGCTATAATTTCCAAAATAATACATTAAATAGATTCAGAGATTTAAAATTTTACTCTTTGATTATTATTTTTCTTAACTCATAATTAATGTACTTTGCTAATTTTTAGGATTTCTGTAAATGTGAAGATAATCTGATCACTTCAGTTCAAAATACTGTGAACTAAAGGTTTAAGCTCAACAGAGAGTACAGACATTCCTCAACTTATGACCAAGATAGGGACCGAGACATTGGTAGTAAGTTGAGTTGGTCATAAGTCAAGTTTCAAATAATTTTTTTTTTTTTTTGTATATGTACATACATAAATTTTTTACTTTCCTACATACATACATAATTTAAAATGCATTGTATTTAGAAGACATAAATAATTTTTTGTCATCACTACTTATTATGTTAGTACAATCCATTGGTTCAGAATTTGCTACAAAAGATATGTTGCAAGTTTTTTAACAACGTTATCCAAGGTAGTTTGTATAGTTTGTGTCATCTTTTCCTTGTCTGGTAGCAGGCCAGATTTTCTTGAATATGATGATTTACACTTGTGAATCTTTCTTCATTTGGATCCATTGCTTCTAACTGTTATAGTCCTTTATTAATATAATGAAAAGCTGAAGCCCTTTCTGAAGCCCATGAAGGTTTATTTGATTTATCGTGTGGTTACTGAAACTATTGCATCATACATTTTTATTATTGCACCTTAAATTTTTGCAATATTGTACAATATTGCATGGTATTTTTTAATAATTATGTAATACATATAGGTATGTACTGTGCATTCGAGGAACAGTATTTTTGAGAAATTTTTTATATTATTAATTTAAAATTTTCGGTCGAAAGTGCAAGTTGTCGTAAGTCGAGGAATACCTATACTTGCTTAAAGTTTTCATTCATAACAGTTCCCTTTAAATATAACTTACTATCCTCCTTATTTTTATCACTTATGTATATTTTTCAGATAGTACAAAGATTATCTTAAATAAAGCCAGGCGATGTTATCCAAAATGTGAAGATAATCTGATCAATATTATGCTGATATTATCTGGAATAATCAAACGTTTCAGTACTCCTTGTGATAATTTCAAAAAAATGCACATAAATAGATTCAGAAATTAAAATTTTATATTGATTATTATCTTTATAACCCCCATAACTAATATATTTTGCAAAATTTTAAGATTTCTGTAAGGATGAAGATAATTCGATCACTTTAGTTCATAATAATATTATGTACTAAAGATTTAAGATCAATAGAGAATACCTGCTTAAATCTTTAGTTCATAGCAGTTCCCATTAAATATAACTTAATATCCTCTTTATTTTAATCACTTACGTATATATTTCAAATAATGCAAAGAGTATCTTGAATAGAGCAAGGCGACATTGTACTGATGGTTGGGTATGTATCTCTACTATATCAGGCAATATGTTCAAAATATCATCACAAGTTAATGATGGAATCAACTTTTCCAGTGCTTGTAGTGATAGGAATTGTGCAGATTCACCCCTATAAAAAAAAATACAATCTATAAATATACATGTTGGGAATCATGAAAAAGATTCCATAAAAAAATTAAAAAGGAGTGAAATTGCGCAGGAGCACTCTATAGAATTAAGCCACAAAATATTGAAAAAAAACTACTTAATCAAATCTAACTAAAATAGGTAAAATATATTGAGGTATGTGCATGGAGTTGAGGTAAAAGTATCAAAAAAACATTATTAAACTTGAACAGGTTTAATTATCCATTCATATACAAAATAACAACAAAATATATAAAAAAAAGTTGCGTGAGTCCCTCTTACAACTATTACAGCATCGCAGATGTAAGACAATGTAGACAGATTTTAATACAGCTGATATTTCCTCTGTTGAATCAGGCATGTCGTGGAAAGCTTGTGTCTTGCATTGGTCTTGACTATATACCCATAGGCGGACAATTCCAGATGATACTCGCTTTGGCAGGGGTTGGGTACTCCAAACAGTTGAAGTCGTCATACAAGAGAGGCAGATACACAAGTTCTAAAACGCCTTCCTTATATTTTGAGCTGTAGGTCCTATTGACCAATTACAGGCCAGGTGAAGTATGCATGTACTTGACAGCGAATTTGCATACATCGCATTATCATGAGAAAAATTTGCATAGAATTTAAATAGTAATTTGGCGTGATACAAATTCAATTTAATACAATTCATATGATGTGATACATATTAAATTTAATTCTGTTATGGAAGGCAAATATTTATTTTTAGAGCTAAATTAAGAAAATTATAAAAACTAGAGTGAATAGTGGGAATGATTCACGTAGACGTTAACCGGAAAGGATTGTTTACATTACGGCATGATGTTGGAATGCCTTGACCACGGGGATGAAAAGGTAGGAAATGAAAAAAGGGTTATAAAATTTTTTTAAATATATTCCTGACAATACAATTTTCCAGAATTTTAAGATTAACTGAATGGAACTACAAAAACTGAAACACTAAATATATAGTTCAAGTTATAAACAAATAATAGTTTTCCCTGAAAAATGGTATTATAAAGAAAAATTGTGCATTTTTTTCCTCCATCCAATTTAAATCATGTAAGAAAAAAAAATCAAGATTACTTTCTTGACTATACATGTATAAGATTAGTAATCAGGACATTAATTAACTAAAATTTAATCTAATGATACAGTTCTCAATAAAAAATTACCAATGATGTGAAATTATTTTTTAAAGAAACTAGAAAAATAATACAAGAAAATACAAATATAATACACAAAATTATAACCCAGGAAGACATATACAGTGGAAAGTCGATCATTTTTTAAGGGATCAACTGAACTGAACGATAAATGTGAGAAAACGATAGATGCAGGAACATAAAGCAATATGATTGTCAGAACTGGGTGAAATAAATGACACATTCTTGAAAATGATGATTTGGAGGAGATTCCACTGTATATAAAAAAATATAAATAAACATGATTTTTTTAATTTATTTATTTTTTTTTGTGTGTGTGTGTATGGGAGGTATAAATATATAGGGTGGGCGAAAAGTCCTTGACACATTTCAGCTACCTCGATACACAATTCCCTCAGCGATGGATTGGACGAGATGGTCCACTAGTATAGCCACCTAGGCCTCCAGATTTAACTCCGCTTGATTTTTTCTTGTGGGGATATGTCAAGGACAAAGTTTTCGCTTCGAAAATGACCGACATTACACAGCTCAAGACACGGATCATCGAAGTCACACGAGCTAGACGTCACTTCTAGATGTGACACGACCTACGAAAGATGCCCATATCGAAATTTGGTAACAAGAAACTTATTATGTAAGGGTAACTATTAAAAAGTTTTTCATATAAAATGTCATTCTATGGACTATTGGTCCTGTGGCACCCTCTTTTGGTAGCAGTTCGAAATTTTCTGTTGATAAAAAAACTTAACATTCTATTAAAGAAGTGACCGCAAACTGAACTCTTTTATGGCAATTTCTATTTTATATATTATTTTCTGAAATTTGTCAAGGACTTTTCGCCCACCCTGTATATTGGTTATTTTTACAATTTCACTAGCACATAATTATAGGACTGTAGTCAAAGATAAAAAATTTATAGATAAAAATAAGTAAATATAAACATTACTTCTTTTCCATGTTTTCAAAAATTCCTATTGCTTTCAATTCTTTGAATGCATTTGGCATAGCATCCACCCGAGAACATAAAACTTCCAAAGTGTAATCTTTGAAGTTTCCATGAACTGAAGGATATAAATATAAAAGTCTGGGTATAAATCTGTAAAAATTGTATACATTAATAAATTAATGTGGAATGTAATTTCAATTTGAAAGAAAAACAAAAACACAAAATTATACATTACAAATAGCTTAATAAGGAAAAAAAAATAAGGTTTCAATCAGTTTTCAAAATGATATGGTATAAAGTTATGAACTCACAGCCATAAATTTTTAATATCTAGAAATTATCATTTTCCAGAAATTTTGTCACTACAGTCCGACCACGGAAGCGAGGTCCCTGGAAGCTGTTACGCATGCGCGAGAAAAGCTAGTCTACTCAGAAAATAGGGGAAAACGTCATATTTTCGGATGTGTTTGTTTATGAAATACGGAATGTATTTCAGACTGCTTTTTGTCCGCAAATTTAAAGTTATTTTTAAAACTTTATTTTTGATCGAATATGTGAATAATACTTTCAAAATAATGAAAAGAAAGAAGCAAATCTATTTAAAAAATAGGAGTGTTATAGGAGTGGATATTTTCGGATGTGTTTGTTTAAGAACTGCGAAAGAATGTTTTCAACCAACTTTCTTTTTCAGAATTTTTCTTTTGATTGAATGTATAAATAAAAACCGAAAAACATATTAAAATGAGGGTTTGAAAAATTCCATTTTTAAGTGATATATTGTAATAACATAAATATATATATATATATATAATGCAATAAAAATAATATATTTGATTCACAGTTTTACATATTGCAGAAATAATTAAGATATACAACTCAAAATTTTCAATCTTTTGTGATTAGCAATAAAAAATATAAAATGAATTTAAGATCTTTCTCATAATTTTATAAACAATCGAAGTGTGAATATGAGATACAAATTTATAATTTCAGTCTTCTATGATAATTAAAAATCTAGATTTAAAAAATGCATTTTATTGTAAATTAAATTAATTTAAAAAATGGTATATTTACATTCACTGTGATATTTATAAGAGCTGCAGAAAAAATACATCAGTGATCGTTAAAAATTTTTTTTTTTATTTTTGTATCAAAAACTATCAAATAAAATCAATGAAAAATCTAATATTCATCTGATGAAATATCCAAATCACTGTCCGTGTCTGAAATATCTATTTGCAGAGGATCAACCAAATATTCAATCACACCATCCCTTTTCCAATACATATTTTCTAATGAAACAACATGAGAGCTATTGTTGATACTATTGAATTGTTGGTACTATTTTATGGACAGCATAAAATTCATGAATTGTTCTTCGAATTACATCGCAATCAAAATTATCTAAAGCTACGTTTTCGGTGGTTCTTTTTTTCTGACGTTTCCTCGGAGATTCAAATTTTGGAGTTTCTTCACCCTTTGCTTCTCTGCGTATTCTTTATACACTGGACATTGATATCTCGGTCATTTCACATTTCCTTCTAGTGCTTCTTTATCACACAATTTAATTACATTGTGTATTATACGTTTACAATCACTACGGAACGGTTTATTCCTAGCAGTTGTGTTGGGTGAAGGATCCATTAATTTTAATATAATAATCAAAATAACAGACGAGGAAAAAGCAAGCAAATGCAGTTAGTAACCAATTCTAAAGAATGTCGAGAGAATACGAGACTTTTCCCCCTCCTTCCTCAGCAGCCTTACCTACAAGGTGAATAGAATCGTCTTGGCACTATGCCAACCGTGGTTCTTCGTTCTGTGGTCGGACAGTATGTAACCTCTACTAAGATACGATATATAAAAGAAATTAATAGAATGAGCAGGTTAAAAAAAAAGCACTTACTTATCAGCAACTTGGGCACAGCCTACATGAATTTTATTTAAACAGTATAGGAACTTGCTTTCTGTTCCTTGTCCTTTCAAACTGTCTAAATAATTGACCACTTTAAGAAAAAATGGATTATTTTTAATATTTTCATCTTTTTCTGCAAAATGTTTCAACACCAATGAAATGACTTCAGCAGCAGAACCATGTACTTCCTTATACTTGCAATTCAAGTTCCTCAACAGAACGTTCAGATAGCTGAAAAGGTAGGGGGAGAAAAAAGAGATTTATATAGAGTAAAAGAAATTTATACAGGATGGCAGGTGTATGCAATACACCTGCCATCCTGGACTGGCAGGTAATTATATATGTATATATATATATATATATATATATATATATATATATATATATATATATATATATATATATATATATATATATATATATATATATAATTTCTTTATTTATTTGAAGTGTGTGTGAGGAGGGGGGCAGGAAAGTGATAATATTAAGCATTTTCATTCTGGTCAATAATAATACAAAGAGAAAACATTAAAAAATTATCTGCATTTTCATGAAGGAAATAGTGGACAGCAATAAACTGCAAATTCTTATATTTCAACTCAAAATTAAGTACTTTTTAAGGACCTGAAAAGTATACAAAAAATTTTAAGGTACTTGGAAGCAAAAATAAAAACTTTTTTAAAACTTTTTAAAAGCCGTTAGAAACTGAAAATAAAGAATTCTTAAGTACTGTATAAACAAGTTAAGAATATTCTTAAATATATATATATTTTTTTTCTAAATGTCACAAAAAAACTTTGAAATTTTCCTAAGAAATTTAGAAAAATGATTTGAGTTTAAAAATGCTAATAATGTATTTTGAGTAGAATGCATATTATGTTAAAAAAAAATAAAAGACACCTGTGTGGCAGAAATATTTAAAAGAAATTCTACTTACAAGGAGAAAACAGTTAAAACTAAAAAAAAAATTTCAAAAATAAAAGATATATTTTTTTATTTAAATTTTGATTCATAGCCATTTAAATTACAGAAAAACTGTCCAATACTTAATTGAAAAAATTAAAAAATATACCTGAGACCCCTTGACTCCTCTCTAGGATCAAACGGGGGAAATTCACACAAAAGAACGATTCCAAGCAGCTGGATTCCAAACACATTTTTCTTGCTGTCAGGATCTGAGTCATTCATCTTTCGATAGATTTCACTAAAATTAATTAATTTCTTATGAATAATCAATTAACATATTGTAACACCATTTTCAAACATATAAAACTCAATTGACAACCATACACAAATGTACAATTTAAAAATGTCAAATAATTTTCAGATGAGACCTTTTTCTAACTTTGTTTGTAGTTAGAATATTTATTTATTTTTCTTATTTAGATCTGGTATGCAAAAAAACCACTAATTATTAAAAAAAAGCATTATAATCTTGTTCATCATAGTATGAGATTGATTTTCATAACCAGAATATTGGGAATGATTACTCAAAAGTTAAAATTCAAACTAAAAATATATTAAAATAATCATTAAGTGTTTTAAAATTATACCAAATAAAGAAATTTTCTGCAATAATTACAGCACACACTAAAATAATTTTAATAATGTGTGTTAAGACAGGGTCATAACAAAACATAAATTGATTTGTAATAGAAAATACAGGAAAGTATGGAAAATAATTTTCTTTTAATGAAAGCAATGATATGTAAAGAAAAAATAAAGTGCAAATCTTTAGACAAAAATGTTATAGTAAGCTTATTAACCAACTGGTTATCAGAAAAAATATGTATTTATTAAAATAATCAGATACAGATATATATATATATATATATATATATATATATATATATATATATATATATATATATATATATATATATATATAAACTAGCTGAATACCCATACTTTGCTATGGAGTACATTCAACTTAAATACAACGGTCAATGTATGGATTGATGTAAAAATAACAAAAAAATATATTTATAAAAAAATCATAATGGACATTTTTATACACAAAATAATGTAGAAGAAAATATTCGAATTAAATCTAATAAAACATACTAAAGAATATAGTGCAGTTAATATAATACAGTTTGAGGAACATATCTTTTACTGTATTTTAATATTTTTTTGGATAATATCCAATCGTCTGCTGCATTAGCAAGAAAGAAAAAAAAATTTTGTCCATTTTGTTGTTATGCATGTGACGCAACATTAGTTTAAAGTATCACAAAAAGAAAAGAAAACACGAGATCAGCATTTAATAAATTAAATTCTAAAAATTAATCTTTAAAAATTCACCAAAAATCAGAAAATGAAGGTAAAGATTTGAAAATGATTTCATTTTAAAAGATTTCTTATGATCTTTCATGTGATTTAATTTTTATAACCCTCAGATTATTATTTTAAATGCAAAATTTTAAAAAGTTACAAAAACAACTTAAAAATTTAATTTTTTAAAAAATCTAAGAATTTTTCAAAAATCTCTCTTAGTGCACCCCTACACTATGAGAAGAATCGCCATGCAAAATTTCAGCCCTTTAGGTCCAGCGGTTTGATCTGTGTGTTATATGTCAGTCAGTCAGTTACAGAACTGTTTTATATATGTAGATAAGAGATAAATATGTTACAGATATATATTTTTCTAACTTTCATATCTTTTATCATACTTTATCATAAAAGATGTAAAAGTTACATCTTTATATTTATGAAGAAATATAATTTAAAGAAGTATAATTACTCATATGGAATTTCCAGTACACTCTTCCAACACTCTAAAATAGTTTTCACAACTTCCATATTATTTCGAAATATTTCTCTACGAGTATGATCACAGTTTCTAATGAGAAATCTTAACAATTCACAAGTTTCATATGCAAGATTTTCCTGAAAAATACATGTAAGTATATATACACATATAAATAAGTACGCTCATTTCATTTTCTGAAACATTTTATGGAGATTTAGCAATAATATACAACAGAATTAATCAGAAGATAAAAGATTTAATGCATTGAAAATCCATCAAGATTTGTAGTAAAATATGGGCAAATATTCAATATTTAAAAAGTAAGAAAAAAATAAGCATATTTTGACGTCATATTTCAAAAAATGTGATTTTTCAGGAGAGTGATTTTAAAGTTTGAAAGTAGAATAAAATGTATTAAAAATAAATATTAATTCTGTTCTCTAGCAGCTAAATATTGAGCAGTGAGATGTGACAATCTTGCAGGAATATACTACTCTCTCATGGCATTCTGAAAACAGGCATAACTGAAAATCGCCGATTTTTGAGATATAATGTTGTTGAAAGGAATGAGCAATATGTGAATGTGTCTCTGTTGTGAAGGATTCGCAATTTAAACTTTTTGGCTCTTCCAACAGTATCGCCATTTTTTTCTGGCGACGCATAAAATGGGTCCTAAAATGGCATATTGGAGAAAGGGGAGGCCTGCACCTGCACCAAGTTCTGAGAAACATCGCACCCGAAAATTCTTTAGGAAGAGAGGAAGAGAATTCCACAAAGAGACAAGGGACATTCAATTTCCCAAAAATAAAATACCACGTGGTCAACTGTGGGAACTGTCAAATCATCCTGCCCATGAATTAAATGTTAGAAATTGCAATAAAGTTATCGGGAAGACAGGCCTGATGCATCCCTGATAAAGCCCGTCAGAAACAGAAACACCTCCAAGATGCCACAACTTGCCGGCTACCGCAACTCAAAGATGACGTCATCACCTACGCTGAGAGCTTCTGTAACCTCAATAACCCGGGTTGGTCAATACCCCCTAAAATAGTGCTTGCATAAACAAACTGCTAGTTTATTTTATTCAGCTCAGACTGCATCATTTCTCCCACAGGGAGCAGATAAGAAATGGTCTCTTTTTTATGTATTATATACATATAGCCAAGAATATGTTCATGCAACATTAATTTTATGTTAATTACTGTTTATTTATATAAATAAATTATTTATTATTTATTTGTAATTTCATGTCGATTGGTTAGGATCTTGTTGGAGTTTATTTCTCATTTTAGCACACAACACAATGGAGTATTTCTGGTACCCCTCATAACAGTCTCTGTGTAAAGATATTATTTAATCAATCTTTTAACACTCACGTTACATTTAATACATGTAAGGACATTAAAGCAAATCTAAATTTCATGATAATGAAACTAAATGAAATGAAAATCTAAAATATTAATGATAGCTGAAAATCAGAAAAGAAGGATCAAATTAATGGAAAACATATTAAGTGCAAAGTATACACACAAAAAGCAGTTTACACTCAAATTTTGATAATGAATCTGCGAAATATTAAATTCATAAATTAGTTTAGAATAATTAAAACTTTCAATGATCAATTCAGATAGTTTTTTCTCTAACAAACTGAAACATTTAATAAAATCCATTTATAAAAAGTATTCTAAAGGCTATCAAAATTTTTAGTGATCAATTTAGAAAGCTTTTTTTTAACAAATTGATAAAATTAATAAAATCCATTCATAGAAACTATACTAAAAACTATTAACTGATGAACATTATTTTTTCTTTATCTATCAAATAATTCTAACCACTGACACTTACCCCAGGAACAAATGTTGGAGCCCATGATAGTAAAGTTATTATTACATCTAGGATGTAATAATTAAGATCTGTACCAGCCACTCCTGATGCTACCAGCTTGATCATGGGCTTAAGAAGAAATTTGGCATATGGTTGGAAGTTCTAAAAGAAACAATTCTATTAATTTTCTATGCATACATTATGCAATTGTGTATTACAAATTTAGTTCTGTGTGATGCTATTAGTAAAAACAAATTAAACAGGTAAATGATTGAGAGAAAATTTAATATTTCTGACTTTTTACAGACTGTACTACATACAAATACAATACATAGAAAAAAGTCAAGAATAATATTTGTCACAAAAATGATACAAACAAAACTAATATAGAAACTGTAAGATTTTTAAGGATTGACTCAGTTCAAAGATTTCAGCATGAAGATCCCCAAAACTACTTTAATTATTAATAACTTGCCATTATTTTTGTAACTGCTAACCATATAAACTACACATGAATATTCCATCTATGGTAATTATTAAAAGAATTCCATTTAAAAATGAGTAGGTTAGTAAATGATTAAAGTAACTTAATGAAATAGATTAATTTATTCTGTACCAAGCTGAATCAGAAAATCATCGATATAAATTACTTTCACACATTGAATCATTAAGTAATTTACATTCTTAAAGACTAATTAATCCTCAAATGAACAAATGTATCTTTAACATGTTTAACTACTGACTAATCAAGCCCAAATATATTCAGAAAGGAATTACATGCAAAAATCCCCAACCTTAAATATTATCTGATATAAACCCTTATGCTTACAGTAAATACTTACACAAAGTTCTTTGTTTAAATTGCATCATGTTTCTTTATTTTTCATTTTTTTAAATTGCATTTTTTAATGAAAAAAATACAATAGATGATTACAGAAATGTGTGATCTCATTTATTTTAAATGATATTATTTTAGTGATGTATTTTATTTTCTATTTAGATAACCTGTTATCATCTTTTTATTTCCCACAAAAAAGAAAAAATGACTGAAGGAGTTAAAATATATAAAGTTAAAGATAAGAAATGTTCATATCATTCTTGGATAAATGTCTCATGTATATGGTAGATATCCTCCTTTTTCTACAATATCTTACACATGTTACATCAATGCAAAATCTTTCAATAAATAAAAAATACTTTTAAATGTAGAAATCCATGAAGTTAACCTAATGTAGTTTTACCTTAACTGACATTGTTGTGCTGATATTTAAAGTCCATTTGTGCTGATATTTAAAGTCCAAATTTCTAATATGTTGTGCGGATATTTAAAGTCCAATTCCAACATGTTATATTGGAAATGGAAAGCACAATGGAAATATCAACACAAATGGACTTTAAATATCAGCACAACAACATTAGGGATTAGAATGTTAGGAAATAAAGTTATGAAACACCAGATAAAAGATCACACTATTAGCAGAATCAAAATAATTGCCATTTTACCCTCTCCTACAAGTGAACACAGTTGTTCTTGGCAATTTACCCTTCTTTCAGTTTTGGTCAGTTGGCTGTTTTTTAAAGTAATATAGTAACCTTTTATTGCAAGAGGGGTAAACAAACCACTACCTATAATTTAAAGCTGATTCTCAAAGATGACAAAATACATGATTACGATTAGACTTGAATACACTGAAAACGAAGTCAATGCCCAAGCCTTTTAACTATCATCCAGATCTCTCAGTGTTTGGTGGTAGAAAAGTATTTAACTTATTAATAACTTACCCCAGCATTATTGACTATCAGTCGCCCAATAAATAATTTAATATTAGCATGAAGGTTTGAGTTCTCCAAGCTCTGGGCAAGAAAATTTATCCAGCTAGGTGCAGAATCATTCTAGGGGGGAAAAAATCAACAATGTAAGGATCACATACAATACAAACAAAAAATGTTTGAAAAGTATTTTAAATCTAGATTAGCAGCAATAGAGGAGGAAAAGATTTAAATGCTAGGAAAAAAAATTTCAAAATTTAAAATATTCAGGAAAGTTTATATATCTATATATATAAAAGAGCTTGTCTGTTTGTTTGTCCGCTATAGAATCATAGACTGTTTCACCCATCGGGACCAAATTCGGCACAGTTAATGTTTTCGACCCTAGAAACTTAAATCAGGAAAAACGAAATTTGGGGCTCAATTAGTTATTTTTAAATTAATTTTTTAATGATTTTTGTGCCCCTAAGCGCACCTCTTAAATGTGGATACAGTCCCTTTACGACAACCCTTCAAATTCAATATGCGGGGGAAAAGCGGGGTGGTTTGAGAGTTGGTCTGGGCGTAAGGGGGGGGGGGACCGAGGTGTTTATTTTTCTTACGTTTAGTGGAATCGTTTGTCTGAAAAGGTTGCGAACTGCTGCTTTAGACAATTTTAGACAATGGCATTCAAACTAATAGAACTTAATAAAATTTGGAAAAAAAAAAAGAAAAATTAAGTTTGGAAGTTTTTGGAAGCCTTCTGTTGATCTAAATATATTAATTGTTTGAGGATCATAAAATGGGAAGAAGTTTAAGAGTTCTACAGGTTTTTTCCCCTAAGTTCGCGAAACAGAGTTAACATACGATATGTATTTAAATTACTTATTCCGTGAAATCATATAAGATAAATCTTTTAGAGTTTTGGGATTTTTTAAGCAGTGGGAGGAAAAGCTCTTTAAACAGAGAAACATAACGACACATAACTTTCATTCCGAACTGTTAGTCCATTAGTTATATTAAGGCATAAGAAAATTAATGAAATTATTTTTAAAGAATGATTGCCCGGGTAGATATATAGATATAAAATTTTTCATGCTTTCCATCAAAAGAATACTGGGTATATCATTTCAGTAGAAACGCGCTAAGTGCATTCTGTCTGGCCAGATGAACATGAAGAGCGGGAGGTGCAGCCCAGTATTTTTTTGATCGAATGCATGAAAAATTTTATATCTATATATGTACCCGGGCAATGCCGGGCAATAATGCTAGTATATATATATATATATATATATATATATATATATATATATACACATACATACACACACAGTGGATATATATATATATACAGCGGATATATATATATATATATATATATATACAGTGGATATATATACACTCGATCCATTGTTTTTCAAGGGACCAACTGAACTGAATGATAAACGTGGGAAAATGATACATGCGGAGACATAACAAAGCAATATGATCACCGGGACTGGGTGAAATAAACAAAACATGTGGGAAAACAATGATTCAAGGAACGAAAGATCAAGATTCCACTGTATATATATCGCACCCTGGCAAGAAAAGCGATACAACTCAAAAATGCAGTATTTGACAAAAATCAACTTAAAAAATACTATAAAGCTTAAACTAGCCTACAATAAAACTGACACAACTGCCCTCAAGTGGACAAATTGTGAGATAGAGATGTGTAGCTTTTCGTGCACGATGTGGAACTTCATACATATTTTTCAATGACATGATCACAAAATTGCCATTTTTTTACTTGTGTCACTTTTCTTGCCCGGGTGCGATATATGTAAATATAAGCTAAACAGTAGAAAAATTAAGCATTAATAACAGCAACATTTAATAGCAATAAGTATTAATCATCAGTCATAGTAGTAATTACACTACTACAAACAGCTATTTACAAGATGGATGCTATATGATACAAGATATTGCATCATTTGCCACTTCCATTCCAATTTATATACAGTGAAACTTCTTTGGCTGACCACCCATCTAAACAGTCATACTTTGTTCAGAACCAATTCAAGATCCCATAGAGCCAATGTCATGGAAGAAACTTCTTTTCAACAGCCCCCCCCCCCCCCCTTAAAATGAACACCTGTTTTTGGAACCATTACTGGCCACCATAGAGAATTTTCCATATACACTGCTCAAAAAAATTAGGGGAGCAAGCAGAGAAGTTAAGAAAACCATGCAAGACAGAAATGTATTGGCTTAAAATGGATAGTACACGAGTATCAATGTGCAATACAGAAAAAAAGACGTAAAAAAATTTGTAATTAAGCTTTAATGCTTTGAAAATATGGAAAAAAAATGAAAAGATGATTTAGGGCAACAATTTGGTTACATGTAAACGATAAAAAAAAAGTATTGTTTAGAAATGATGCAAGATTTTTAATATGGCATGTGGTCTCCTTGAACAGCTAAGACTGCTGCACACCTGTTTTCCATGGATGCGATAATGTTATCGATAAGACTTTGGGGAATCCCAAACATGCTCGATTGGATTCAGGTCAGGAGAGCACGTTGGCCATTCCATATACTGTATTGTTTCAGCTTCAAGCATGTTCTCCACAAGACGAGCTGTATGAAGTCTGGCATTATCATGCTGGAAAACAAAGGAATCTCCCATGGCTGCAGCGTAAGGTATGACATGAGGTCTCAGTATCTCGTCTGCATACCTTCGGGCTGTCAAAGTACAATTTCGAATGATATGCAGGTCCATACGTCCACCTATGCTGATTCCACCCCATACCATAAAACCAGCTTGTCTGTATTGTGACCTTTCACGAACGAATGTGGGGTTATTTCGAGTGTCCCTTTCCCTCCATACCAAAACACGTCGGGTGTCACAAATAGTAATAATAATCTGTAAACAGCACTTGGCTCCAATCATGTTACTCCCAATCTCGATGTTCAGCAGCCCATCTTCTTCGGGCCGCACGGTGGTGTGAGGTCAACGGAATGCAGACCATTGGCCTACGTGCATAGCGACCTCCCTGATGAAGCCTATTACGTACTGTTTGGCTGGACACCCTTCATCTTGTTACCAAGAGCAACTGTCTTTGCAGCTAAGTAGCATTGTCTGTTCTGTTTCGACGAGCTGTTAATAGTATATACCGGTCATCAGTTGCTGTAGTGACGCGTGGCTGACCTTGCCCTGGTTGACGTCTAACATTTGGAATCGATTCCACAGCCTTGCAACGACACTTCTGGCGACTCCAACAGTGTCCACGGCACTACGTTGTGTTTGCCCGGATTCAAGTCTGCCTATAATACGCCATGCCATGGATTCCAGTAAATCATGTTGTTGAGACATTTTCAAGTCACCTTTTCTCAAAAAGAATAACTGAGCAATCGAATTTCACAGTTAAGGCAGTGAAACAGATGTTTCTGCAACATCCCGATTTCCACCCTTATGTTCTTTTTCTGCTTCCTGCTAGGCTTTAAATTATGGATGATTTATTTTATGTTACTTATCGGTGTAAGTATTTGTGTAATTTCGTTAAAACCATGAGCTCCCCTAATTGTTTTGAGCAGTGTATATATATATATATATATATATATATATATATTTCTTCTGTCCTTATGTATGTCACTGAACTCCTCCTAGACAGCTGGACTGATTTTTATGAAATTTAGTGTGTGCGATTAAGTTGATTTGAGAATGGTTTAGATTCACAAAAGACACCCCTAGCAACCTGAGGGGGCGGGGGGGCGGTGGGGGGGGGGGCAAGGGGCACATGTAAAAATAATGGAAAACGACTGATATCACTGCCGAATCCATAGTTTTCGGGATCGTTGAGATTAATAGTGACACGCCTGATGTCATTTAAGTACAAGTTCAGCCCCCCCCCCCCATTAGTATACGGGGGTGAGAGGGGAAGAAGGGAGGAATATAAAATCTCCAAAATGACCGAGTAAATTATTATAATTTATATACCGAATAAATTATTAATATCTGTCTTACATTGTATTCTGCAGGTATAATGCCTATCGATTTCATATGCTTAATAACACAAGACAGAGAGACCATGCATTCATGCTTATTTAAATCATCCTCTTCTAATTCAATCACGTTTACATCAAACTGTTCCTAAAAGATGGAGATAAGAAATAAATGTACAATCTTATTTATAAAATTACATGCAAATAGAAATTTATTGTAATTACACAAATGGTATAATGAAGAACAAATTTTAAAAATTTTCATTTATATATATTCACCTAGCAAAGATGAATTTTTTATTTTTTATTTTTTAAATCTGTTTCAACTATTCATTCTAAAACTCACATTTCTTTAGTCTTTTCTATTTTTACAGAATACTAAATAAAATTAAATCATTTTGATGGAAATGCATCACTGCTATAATCATTCCAATGGGCAAAAGATAAAAAATTTTAAAAATGGTTACAAGTATTAAATTTTGTTAGAAGCAAGTTGCTTTAAGACTTTAATAAGATTATTACCATCATAGATCTTAAACTCTGAACATCATCAATCTGTTTTAAGTTCAGAAAATGAGTTATGTTTCTTTGACAAATAGTTTAATATTTATCAATGAATTCTGAAATGATAATAATTTCAATACAAGGTTGTATAAAACAATAAATGGTATAAAAACCATAAAAATAACCATTTGAACACCAATGAATTAGATTAAAAAGTTAAAAGGTAAAAGTAAACAGAAACTAACCTGCTTTTTGATGTAACCAAACTTATCTACTTTGTTTTCCGATATTAATTCATTTTTTTCACTTGTAAAAACCTAAAATATGACAAAAGACAATCAAACAATCAGAGAACCAGTTAATTTCACATACTCCAAGAACTTACTTTTTAAATAAATATTTAAGTTATTATAAATCATCCACACTGTTAACCAGCAAAAGAAATAAGACTGATGATATCATGTACTTAAAAGGTATGATATTTCTATATACAGTGGACGCTCGTTAATTCGAACTCGGTTAATTCGAACTTTCGGTTAATTCAAACTAATCCAAAGGCCCCAAAAAACTTGTATTGGAATTAATGTTAAAAATATCTCATTAATTCGAACTAAATTTTTATCACTTCGGTTAATTCGAACTAAAAATTTGACCAAAAAAAATTCTTTTTCCTCGTTTAATGGAGAAAATACACACGGTATTTATTATTTTGTGTGTCAAAATCATCTGTATTTCTTTTCTGTGTAAAGAGGCACAATGGCGCACCCAGGGAGGGCCCAGGGGGCCCTGGCCCCCCCAAAGAAGTAGAAATATTATTGATTTTGCATTATAAATATTTTTATTCGTTCATCTCGGCCCCCCCCCCCATGCATTATAAATATTTTTATCCATTCATCTCGCCCCCCCCCCCAAGAAAAAATCCTGGGTGCGCCATTGAAGAGGCACATGCCTGTATTCCTAGACTATTGCATTTCCGCTAAACGTTAGTGGCTATTGTCCTTATCAGTGCTTAACGGACAAAGCGATTTTCCTTTATTTGCATCGATTTTCTTAGAATTTCAGAAAAACCAGTCTTTACTACAAATTCCAGGGAGCTGCGTCAGTTATACCTACAGTGCAGACAAGTTAATGTGATCTAGCTTTTCTTCCTCATTGTTTGGTGTGAATGTGTAAAAATTCAGGATGTCTACACGGGGAAAGTACAAAACCCTAACTTTGGAGACAAAGGTAGAAATTTTAAAGAAAGTAGAGAATGGCGAATGTAAAACAAAGTTAGCAGCTGACTATGGAATTAAAAAAGTGCCTTGTAAACTAATTTGAAAAACAAGGAGTCAATTTTAGATTCATGGGAAAAATCAAAATTTGCTAGAGGAAGGAAACGCATGAGAAATGTGTCCCAAGAAGATCTAGAAAAAGCTCTACTGCTATGGTTCTAGGGTGTTAGATCTTGAAATTTTCCGATAAATGGACCCCTAGTGCTGACGAAGGCTGATGAATTGGCAAGTCGAATGGGTATTGAAGATTTTAAATGCAGTGATGGATGGCTTTCTAGGTCCATCAAGGCACAATATTTCTTTTCAAACTGTATGTGGCCAAAGCTCTGATGTAAACAAAGACGTATGCACTAATTTCGGTAGGAAACTGCCAGGGCTTTTCTCTACTTACCTGCTGAAAGATATTTTTAATGCGGCCATAATGAACAAAGCTATAATGGACTCTATTAAAACTCTGAAAGCATTTATTCAGATGGAACCTTCCTCTGAAAATGAGTTGAAATGTTTACTTCAAATCGAGAAACTGGCTGAACAATGTAGGCATCATAAACAGAACCAAACATCCATTTTACAGTTTTTCTCCAAAGTATAATTCATATTTTTAATTAAAGTTTACTTTCTACTGCATATCTTCTGCTTCATTTTATGATTAAGGTAAATCTGTATTGCTTTTTAATATGTTTAATTTTAGATAACGTAGTATAATATATTTTCTGGGGTTATACATACTAGGAGATATTTCTTCTTCAGTAATACACATTTAAAGTTATATATTTTCTCTTAACATCGGATAATTCGAACTTCGGATAATTCGAACTTTTTTCTGAGAACCTTTGAGTTCGAATTAACGAGCGTTCACTGTACAAAGATGCAAAACCCTTTGAATTACAGATTGAGGTTACATTATTTTTTTAAATGATGTCAGACTCACTATATCTTTCTAAATAAATAAGAGATAATGTTTGATAACTATGAATGTAAATTTTATCACCCCCATTTAATTTAATACATAAAATCCAATATTCTACTTTAAATTATCCAAAATGTCCTGAAAATATATGTAGAGCATTATGCAATTATCCAAGCACATATGATGATATTAGGTGATCCATTTGATCACTCACATCCATTTGGGAAACAGATTTCAGTAGCCCTAGTATATCCAATGTTTCGTACCTTCATTCATAGTGGTATCCTTTGCATCTCTATTTCGCAGTTGTTCTAATCTAGCATGTATTCAAATCATATTTTCTGTCACTATAAAGAACAGTTTACACACAATTCTTCTGATTTTCCTTTCATATTTGTTTAATTGTACATCATTGTGCTGTTTGGAAGAGTACTTAAAACTAATAAAGAAAAATGCATCAAACATAAGAAAACAACTATAGCTTATTTAACTAATGGTTTTTCTCTGTCAAAACACGGGTATATTTTCAGAAATATGTAAAAAAACATGCAAACATAAAAAAATATTGAGACTTGCTGCTCAATGCAATATTCCTGAAGGCAATACCAGAAATCACAAACTCTATGTGGTAAACTGATGAATTCATTCTAATCTATATATACATAACAGTTCCATAACTGACTGACTGACAGATAACACACAGACCAAACCTCAGGACCTAAAGGGCTGAAATTTTGCATGGCGATTCTTCTTATAGTGTAGGGGTGCACTAAGAAAGATTTTTCACAAATTCTCCTTAGATTTTTTTAATTAAATTTTTAAGCTATTTTTGTAACTTTTTTTAATTTTGCATTTAAAATAATAATCTGGGGGTTGTAAAAATTATATCAGAAGAAAGATTATAAAAATTCATTTAAAATGAAATCTTTTTTAAATCTTTACCTCCATTTTCTGATGTTTGGTGAGTTTTTAAAGATTAATCTTTAGAATTTAATATATTAAATGCTGATCACGTGGTTTCTTTTCTTTTTGTGATACTTTAATTTTGCACCATGTGCATAACAACAAAATAAATTGACAAAAAAAATTTTTTTTTTTCTTGCTAATGTGGCAGCCGATTAGACATTATCCAAAAAAATATTAAAATACAGTAAAAAAAAAAAGGTTCCTCAAACTGTACTATATTAACTATACTATATTCTTTAGTATGTTCTATTATAGTAAATTTGAATACTTTCTTCTAGATTATTTTGTCTATAAAATTATCCATTATGATTTTTTTTTAAATGAATACATTTTTTTTGGCATTAATTGCATACATTGACCATTGTATTTAATTTGAATGTACTCCGTAGCGAAGCACAGGTATTCAGCTAGTTAAGTATAAGATAAGACAAAGATAAAAGTACCAAAAATTAAGTTTACCTGCTCATCAGTTGAAAATACAAATTTGCTGGCATCTTCTGCTAGACTGCTTAGACCCAAATTCTCTGATCCTAAAAGCTGCAACGATGATTGAACTTGACTATTATCAATCTGAGAGGCATTTTCATCAGTGCTACTTCTCATTTGATGGCGCATTGAAATAAACTTTTTTTGTCTAAGAAGGGGGGCCTAAAAGTATGAGGTTAAAAACTATTTTAAAAACCCATAAAATGAAGATAGAAGAAAGAATAATAATCTTGAGTTCAGATGAAGTTTTCTGATTTATAAACATTCAAGTTATAGACTTTCAGAATAAAACAAAGATCTAATAACACATTTATCAGTTAATCCAAAGTCTGTTGCAGACACATTTATGAATGAATTAATCTTTTCATAATAAGCAAAAAATGACAAAAAAAAAGTTTCCTTGAAGATAAAAACTATATGAAGGTACAAAAATTGCATAGCATAAAACCTTCTACTACTGCAAATCTTTTAGCCTTTAGCTTACGGGGCCCAATTTTCCAATTCCTTCTTTAGAACAGGAAATTTCCTACCCCCTTTGTAAGAACAGCCATTAAGGGGGTTATATATATATATATATATATATATATATATATACAGTGGAATCTCGATCGATCATTCCCCGAATCATCATTTTCCCATATGTATCGTTTACTTCACTCAGTCCCGATGATTATATTTCATTGTTACGCTCTCGCATCTATTGTTTCCCCTAATTTATCGTTCAGTTCAGTCGGTCCCTTGAAAAACATAGATAGAAATACCGCTGTATATATATGTACATATATTTGTTCTTTGGCCTGTATTATCCCACCCTGTAAGGAAAAGGTTAAACAAATTATTTCTGCAACTTCAAATATACTCTTATTTATCATTTTTCATTGTTACATGTTTTTAAAATAAATCTAAAAGTTGTAACCATGCCAAAGGTCGAATTATATATCTAGACACATAAGGATATATTTGATTAAAAAAAAAGATCATTAAAAAAGGTCTTCAACTCAAATTAAGTATAATTATACTAAAGTTCAGCATAATTTTACTGACACAGAGAAAGAGAAGCTTACATCTAATTCCATGTCAAACTTTAGGCTCTTTTCTTTATCAATAATTCTTTCCCAGATCAATTCATTCTAAAATAGAATAGAAAAAACATATTTAAAAGGCAAAGGAAGCACTGAAATAAATATACAAATTAAAACACAATAATTAATGTTAAAGAAATACAAAAATATTGACAGTTGCATACTAGCATAAATGGACATAATACATTATCTATATATATAAAATGTGTAGGTATGCGGCACAAAAATCAACGATATTTCTACACTCCGAATGGCAACGGCTACAACTACCGGATGTAAACATTAGCGGCCATCCGCGCGTGTCTGTAGTGGCTCGACGATAGCACGTAATTCGGTACAATTTAATTGCTGTATTTTACTCGTGAAAAATTTTAATTTATTCACGAAATAATTTTAATTTATTCATTTGATATGATTAAGTGGAGATATCTGAATTGCAAACAATAGTACATACAATAGTACATAAAGAGAGTGATGTAATATACACTATATTTTAGTACTTGCTGAAATTTTACTCCTTTTTATAAGTGAAGAAATTTTCCCAACAATTTATTATTTGATGTAATGATAAAATGTAGATATCTTCATTTTGAAAAATAGTACATACAGAGAGGGATGTAATTTTTAAAATCATTGGTGTTGGGTTTCTCAGTCTTATTTGTAACTCTTCTGAAGTAATGGAAATTCACATTTTTTAATCACGATGTTTTAGAATCATCCTTATAGGGAATTTAGCAATGATTATAATTATTTTGGCTAAACTCCCACTAACCTTTAACAACGTAAATTTATGTTGACAGGTAATGGTAACATTCCTTACATATGTTACCTTCAGTTGAATTGTTTTGCAAAAGAAAATATATAACTAAAAGCGACCATGGTGGTCATGCAGAGGCTAGTTTTATTAAATTCCAAATGATAACTGCAAATATATATTAAGAAAATCAGTTGATGGACATAAAGGATTCATGCCAGAATTGTAGACCATTTTGCCATTTATAAATAACCATTGCCCAGGAGCATCACGTGGAGATAGGTTTGTCATGCTCCCCAGTTTTGCAGAACTTGTGTAAGCCAATCATAAATAATTCTATAAGAGTATTTATCCAGAAGAAATTGAAGGACCTGTTTTATCAAGAATTAATAGATAGAAATTCTAGTAAGTTATGGGTTGTTAAAAGTGTATTCATTCAAGATTTTCCAAGGAAGGATTAAGTAGCGACACGACTTATAACTGGTCATGACTACTTAGCTAGACATCTACGCCGCTTGAAAATTCTACAAGAAGCTTTCTGCACTGTTTGTGATAAACCACATTGATTTGGCTTTCTGAGTCCTTTCTGCACTATTTGTGATAAACCACGAGTTATGAACATTTCCCACCCCTAGACCTGTGAGGCACTGTTGGCTCGCAATCCCTATAGCAGATAAGAGCATTGAGTGATTTATATGGCCTGATTCCTTCCTCATTTTACTTTTTATCTTCTTCTTGTTTTTTTACTTGAACTTTTTTTTCTTGTTGTTTTTGTCTATTGCTTGCCATTGGAAATTTAAAAACAAAGTATCAGTTGATGCAAAACAGGAGCCTAGCTAATGTGTTGCAGGTGAACTTTGGCAGTGGCACACTTACAGTAAGGGAAGAAGCAAAATCCCAGATGAAGAAAGATTGGTAGATAAAAAGCTATTCCAACATCAATATTCATCAACTATCCTCCACCCAGTAAGAAATTTTAGTCATGATTTACAGTCATGTTATTATTGTAAATCAGTGGTACTGTTAATCAGTACCACCGATTTACAGTAATAACATGACTATAATGCTCCATATAAAATCAAATATTCAAAGGCACTACCACAGGCGAGAATCACTTAGAACAAAGATACAAGATTTAAAGAGAATGTTGAATCCCACAGCTATACAAAAAAAGCAAAGTATTTTCCCTCAATTTTTTCCCATCCGACGAATGGTGCAACTTTGCAGTTTAAAATAATCATAAAATAGAACTCTTTTTTATTAAAACCAGTAAAGAAATTAAATAAAATATGCTGTTTCTATTCATCTAATTTTCAAACACAAGTTGCTGATACCAAGGAATGAGAATATGGTATGTGATGACTCGAAAACAGCTGTGAAAATGCAGGCACCGATTCATCTGGTATGACCATCTCTTCGTGTAAAATGCTGAGATCATGTGATCAGCAAACCGAACTTCGAATTTTTTATTCTTTTTGGAGTCGGATTTTGGCTTTCATAGAGGGAAAATGGACAGTAGTTTTGAAAAACATATTCTGTCTGCAAAAATGCCTATAATCAAATCTATTCTTTTGTTAATTATTCGTATATTCAGTGGATATAGGTGCATCATGAAAAATGCGTATATGTGAATCAAATAAATCATTAAATCAGAATTCATCGGCTTTGGGATATTTATTTTTATTCGAGTGCCTAATTAGTCTGTAGTGGAAAAAAATGGAGAAGTGAGAACAGAAACAAATTATTCTTTTGGTTAGTCTAGTAAAATCAAATTCTTAGTCGAATTGCATTCTTTAATTCAACACTGTCTTATAACAAAAAATAGATCACACTTTGCAACGCTAAAAACAACAACTTGATCACAACTGTGTTTCAATTTTAAAACCTGGATACACACAGGCTGACATGCTTAATGGTGCAGTTAAAAATTATTTTACGATGACTTGTACTGTTGTTCAGTGAATGAAGCCTATTAGTAGGGGAGCATATGTTGTCCCGTGGTGGTATTAATGATTGAAAGATGGGTGGATATTTTTTTCATCAGAAACTACCTGTAGATGAATAATTTCTATGGTGTCACTCTCTGATGTTTGGCGTATAGCAGTAATGATGTCATCAAGATGGCCGCCATGAGATCAGAAAATCTGCTTTAATTCAGTTATTTATTGGCCGATTTCTTTTTTTAATATCCCATATTAAAGATAAATAAAATTTCTAAATGATAGGTGTAGAATCAGAGGTGACCGAGTCACCACAGAGGACAAAATGGAGAAAATGCGTCCAACGAATAAGATGGTTGGCTCGTGGTTGGGACATGTGTGGGATTCTTATAAAAGGGCCCCAAGAAGCTCATAAACACACACGCATACACCCATATATATATATATATGTATATGTATGCATATATATATATATGTATGTATATATATGTATATATATGTATATATATATGTATATATATATGTATATATGTATGTATGTGTATATATATATATATATATATGTATATATATATATATGTATATATATATATGTATATATATACATGTATATATGCATGTATATATATATACATATATATATATGTGTGTGTGTGTGTGTGTGTGTAACCAGAAGATGTGCATGCATATGATGTAGCATACCACAAAGAATGTTACACGAAAAACGACCGCAACGTCTTGCGAATTACTGTTGAAGCTGAAACAACACCTAACATGCTAGAATGCATTAGTCAAATAGAATTTATTGATCGTTTGCTAAATTCTCTTTTGGAAGGTAATGTTGTCACGATGGCAGATGCTGAGAGACACTATAGAGATATCTGTCACTGTAATGGTGTTAAACAGCAAGACATGTGTCAAGAAAATCTCTTAAAATACTTATTGAGCATGAACTATTTTACATGAATGTAGTATTTAGCGACCCTATCTCCAAAAATCAATCACAGCATATTTCTTTGAAATCTGTCAATGATGTTTTGTTGTCGCGGGTGGAGTCCAATTCTAATATGAATGCGAGAATGAAAGTTCTGTATCAAGCAGCCAAATTATTACACAAAACCATACTGACAGCGGAGAAATGGAAGTTTACAAGTTCTATTACAGAAAACCAAATCATAAATAGCACACCGAAAGAAGTTCTATCCTTTTTCAAGTGGTGTATTGGAGGGAACAAAAAAATGGTAAGTTCGCAGATTGATAACAAACATTTGAACCAAAACGCTGTTGCATTATCATAAACTCTTATGTATGAGTGCCAAACTGAAAGACAAGCCGTTTATAGTAGCACGGCTTTAGTTAAACGCAAACTCTCACGGGACATTCCTCTTCAAGTTGCTGTTGACCTAACAATACATATTAAAACTCGCAGCAAATTCTTGGTTCAGCTCATGCATGGTTTGGGATCCTCGATTGATTAAAATAAAGTTCTCCGGATTGAGACTGCTATAGCTAATGAAGTTCTAAACCATATGGAAGACAATGGCAGATTGTATGTACCACCCAATCTTGTAAAAGGGAGATTTATCTTTTGTGCAGCAGATAATTTGGACTTCCTTGAAGATACACCTAATGGACGAGGAACCCTTCACGCAACTGTAATGACTTGTTATCAAGAATATCACGAAGAAGATGAATACCAATCTATATCCCTGTCTGATGCTGAAACACGGGTACCCAATCGTTCGCTACAGATACTACCCAAATACATGACAGACTTTATTCCCTACAATGGGCCAAAACTCTTAAAGACTAACAGTTTTGCTTTTAAGAAGTCTGATATCAAAAAAACATTTCAGAGTTCAAAACTACATAATGTATTAGATTTAACGTGGTGTTTGTGCAAAAACAAAATAATACATGATAAAGAAGAAATATCCAACAGTTCCAGAAATGGACCTTCAAGTTTTAATCATGAAAGTAGTTCTAATCCAGCATCTGTTCCGACTTGGACTGTCTTTAATGCAAAGCTGTTAAAAGACCCCAAACCAAACACTCGCATATGTGTTCTACCAATCATACCAGCTACTCCAACAGATTGTTCCATACAATTGACTTTCTTGACATACTTGGAAAAATTAACTAAATATATATGTGGAGTAGATTCAAAATGTGTTGTTACATTAGATTTGGGTCTTTACCATCCTGTGCAGCAACTTATCATGGCTCAACAGAATCTTCGAGATCGCTTTGTGTTATGACCTGGAGAGTTACACATATGTATGGCATTACTACGTGCTATTGGCACATTTATTGATGGATCTGGTATTCTTGAAATGTGGGAAGTCTGGTATAGTGAATGTACTGTGCAGCAGATCATCATGGGCAAACACGTTCGACGGGCCGAAGAAGCTCATAAACGCACTCTCGTTGCACTGTACGATTGCTATATGCAGATATTTTTAAAAGAGTATATTGAGTATGTCCTCACATGGAAAGTCCAAGAGTTTCAAAATCGAAGTACTGAAGACAACTCTTGATATTCGGGCTCTGTTAGAAACCATTGAAAAGTTCAATCTATATGAAAAAATGAGGGATTTTGACAGAATTCATGAACAGTCGAACCCAACATTTAAAATGATGCTGGAATATATGGCCATGGTTAAATGTTTGTTGCAATTTATGATGTCAGTTAGAAGAGGTGACTGGAATGAACACATTTCGTCAGTAGAATCTATCATGGCTACTTTTTTGCATTAGATTTACACAATTACTCTAGCATGATGGCTTATTATCTTGCGGAAATGAGTGCTTTGAAAGAGGTATGCCCCACAGTATGGGGTGAGCTTGAAAGAGGTAATTGGGTAGTTAAAAAAACTAGAAACCCATTCTGTGCTCTTGGAGCTTGTGAAGCGCTAGAACAAAAAAGCTGAGCTTTAAAGATTACTGGGGGTTTAGTAGGCATCACTCAAAATCCCACTGCACTAGCGCCATATTTTCTAACAGCCCCAGAACTTCATCGTATATCTAAAGAGACATCAAACATGGCAGGGATTGTAGAACAAAAAACATCCAGCAAACATAATGACGACTCTAAAGAGGTGATACTTTAGAGAGAATATTGCAATAAACAAATTACGTAATGCTCTTGAACGAGTGGGCAATCCTTTTTCATATGAAGATCTTGATCTTGTCAATATTTCAACCAAGGCTGTTTTCTCAGAATGCATCACAAGGGATGCCAGTCAGATTCGTTTGCTTGGTAAAAGACTGTATGTGGAATTCAAAGAACAAAGACTTGAAGAACTGAAACTAGAACCATCAATTTATGGGATCCAGTCAAAAAGAATAAGTTAAATTTGTGTTCAAGCGCCAAAAGGAAAATTATAATAAAGGAGGCTGGCATTGTTAAAGACCTCAAAGCAGACAGATCACTATTTGCTAGACTGCTTGTTGTTAGCAGATCTCAACGGAACATAGATCTATGTGAAACGATAGGTGCATACGAATTTTCTGCTGTACAAGCCATGCCATTAATGTGGCAGAAAGAGGGGCAACAAAACTGTTCATATTCGCACAAGACACAGATGTTTTGATTCTTAGCATCAGAAGATATCAGAAACTCCCCACAGCATCTTATTTTGTTCCTAATCTGAAAGACATTATATCGATTGAGGATTTATACACTTCACTAGGTCCGTTGAAGGTATCAGCACTGCCAGCCTTTCATGCCTTGTCTGGATCTGATTGCACAGGCACTTTGTCTGGAAAAGGTAAACTTTCATACTGGAAAGCATTTGCTGCAGCGAAAGAAGACACCCTGTTGGCTCTTAGCTTAATGGGAACACGAGACACCATTCCTGAGGAAGTATTGGAAGTATTGGAAGCATTCACCTGCCAAGTTTACCAACCCAGAACAAATATAACCAAACTTCAAGATTTGCGTTGGACTATGTTTTCCAAAAAACAAACTAGCTGAGAAAAGTTACCGCCAACAAAAAGTGCTTTCATACCTGCAATGAAGAGGGTTAATTATCAACTTATTATCTGGAGCCAAGACTGTGATCCGCAGCCGAACATACCATCCCCTATAGGGCATGGATGGGTCATGGAGAATAGACAAATAGCTCCTCTTCTCTGTGAAATGCCGTGTGCTCCGGACTCTATTCTTAAATTTACTAGATGCTCCTGCATGAAGAACAGGTGTAATCCTCCGTGTAAATGTTCTGCAAACAATCTACCATGTACCAACATGTGTGAGTGTGGAGGCAATGAGGAACTGTGTGACAATGATGTAAATGTTGCACAAGAAGAGTCAGATGAAAATGATGATGACATGGACGAAAGCAACAATGACCACATCTAGAGGCTAAATTAATGATAGTTTTTTTTTACTTATTACTCAGTTTGTAGTTACCTTTTCAACTAGATTTAAGTCAAATAAAAGGATTTTTTACAGAAAAAGTAATATTGGTTTTATCTATTTAAATATGTACAATTAATGAGAAAAATAACAATATTGATTCAAATATCTCAAAAACTCTTTTATTTAGAATAAATACTCTATGAACATTTTTCTAGACATTTATCTTTAATATGAGACATTAAAAAAGAAAATCAGCTGATAAATAACCGAAATAAAGTGGATTTTTTTAATTTCATGGCGGCCATCTTGATGACATCATAATTGCTATTCGCCACACACCAAAGAGTGACACCATGGAAATTATTCATCTACAGGTAGTTTCTGATGAAAAAAATACATCCCCATGTTCCTATCATTAATACCGTCACAGAGCATATTTTTTCGACATATGCTCCCCTACTATATACAAAATAAACATAAATAAAAAAACATGCAAATTTATATCAGAAACAAGTTACCTTTACTGGATTTTCTTTAAACAGGAACACATTATAGAATCGAATTTCATTTTGTGTGCATGACACTATAGAAATCAAAGTATTGTAACTTGCACAATTCAGTTTTCTGTACAAGTCTCTATACATCAATTCCTTTTCATAACTAGTTGTTTTGAATTCCATACAACACCTGTAAGAATATTTCATCACATTTAATACATTGTAAAACGATAAGAAATGTCTTAAAATAATTAATTGTCTTTAATTAATGTAATTAAATGCAGAAACAGAAAACTTTATGACACCTGTTTCAAATAAAATATATTTACATACAATATGCTTTAATGTCATAACTAACTTCCAATAACACCCTTTGTTAAGATAACTGTGAAAAAATAATTTCTAATAATAATGAACTTGCAAAAAAAATTATACATGGATGTATAATTTTTTACATCTACATTGGGAATATAAAAAAATTGAGACAATATTGCCTTCTCTCAGCAAACAATTATAAAACATATCACTGACTTGTTTAACTCATGAGATGGTTAATTGTATATGACTGCAAGCTACAGAATATTTGCTCTTTACACTGCAGAATTAAAGACAAAAACATGTTGATATTCATATACACATAAATGCTAAAAACCAAGCAATTTTGAGTTTTAAAAGAAATGGATTACAATCCAACGGATAATACAACATTCTAATCCCAAATAATTTACAACTGTTTAGCAAAGTATCAAGAGATGCAATTTTTTTTATCAACATGCTATAGAATTGCATGTCATGATGCACAAACTTTGAGGCTAGAAAGCAGAAAAGATTACTGTATTTATGAATTTATGGGGACTAACAATATTTGAAGATATTTAGAGGTAAGAATTATAAATTTAGAAAAAGTGGTTATACTAATCTGGAAAACAGGACTGAAATATTTAGACTAGGATAGAAGCCCACACACAAATACATGCACACACATACACACACACACATATATATATATATATATATATATATATTTATATAGCGGTCATATATATATTTATCGAGGGGTGCAGTGGCCCGGTTGGCAAAGGCAGCTAGTTAGTGATCGGAACATCTCCCTGGTTTGATGCCGGTCACTGACAAATCCACTGCCATGTACACTAACAGCAGCTGGTGCAAGAAAAATCTGTTATGGCCGCAATGTCCTCAAGTCTCAAATTTACCTCTGGAAGTGCGGGGTCAAGTGTTTCCAGTCTCATCACTTGACTCAGCTCAAAATTACAGGACCGGTTAATAGGGGGCAAAGCTGGTCCATCTTAATGGTGCCCCCATAATAAAGAGGCCAGCAATACCGCAGTGTTAACAGGTGAATGTCTAAGGACAAGGCCTCCAAACTGGGGGGGGGGGGGGGGGGGAATTATACAGTGTGTCCCAAAAATAATGGTGGGGTTTTAAATGGCTATAGCTTCAGAACAAAGCATTATAGTGAGATGAATTATATGTCAAACTGAAGAGAAAATCTCAAAGTTTCTTATCTGTTCAGCAGATTTCGATGTGTGCTCCCTTGCCCTGCAGCCATTAAGACAATTTTCAACCTCTTCCCATACATGGCAGAGAACATCCGGCATGATAGATGAAACAGCTTCAGTGATCCTTTCTTTTAAATGGTCCAGATTTTGGACATGAATGGAACACACTTGTGTTATTACATAACCCCAAAAACAGAAATCCATGGGGATAAGGTTTGGAGACTGTGGGGGCCAGGCAATCCATCCTTCTCATCCAACACATTGCTGAAGAAATATTTCGTTAAGAAATTCCCACACAATTGTAGCAAAATGTGAAAGAGCTCCATCTAACTAGAAAATAGAATTCTCCTAAATTTTCTGGCCCTAGTCCCAGAATCTGTTGGAATCTACCGATAAGCTTTCTCACACATAAACTTGGAGAGTTTCTCTATCATGTAATGTATAACTTGTGTCTGGAACATTATTTGTTGTATAGCTATAGCCATTTGAAACCCCACCATTATTTTTTGGGACTGTGTGCGTGCGTGTATGTGTGTGTGTGCCCACCAAACTGTCACGTGAAAACTGATGAGACGGTTAAATACACCGACGAGGAGTATAGAAATTTATTGGAAGCAATGAAGTGCTATCGGAGTGATAGTACAGAGCAGGACAGCCTCTCAACTGGAGTGCAGCAACTTATATATCCTAACAGAACATTCAATTTACATATACTGGAATATTCTGGAAATTTCCAGAAAGGAGATTTAAATTAAATAAATAAAATGCAGTCCGCGACCGGTGGGATTCGAACTCAGGACCGAGCGCTCTGAAGGCAACATCGCTACCTCACAGCCACTGGTTCACTCTAAAAAAATGTAAAATACGGCAATATATATATATTTAGTCAATGCTCATTATAATAACGGGCCATTATAGTGACCATTCAAATACAACCAGTTTGGAAAGTCCCAAATAGAATCCCTTTTAAGGATATGTTACTTTTAAATTTTCAATACAACGACCTATTTCTTTGGGATGCAGGGGTCATTATAACAAGCTTCAGCTGTGCGTGTATATATATATATATATATATATATATATATATATATATATATATATATATATATATAAACTCAATATCACACATATGAATTAAATAAAATGAATGATAAATAAAACTTACTTCATTATGTCAGATGAAAGTTCATTGCCATTGTTGGGCTTGCTTCCTAAATATGTTTCTACAATTTCAGAGTCTTTACTATGGACTAAGTCTTTTGAAAGAGTTCCATATAATAATTCTAAAAGTCTGAATCCATAAATCTTCTGGACTATTTTAATATCTTCTGCTACTGGCTAATAAAAAAATCAAAATATCTGATTCATGAAATTATAACTAAACTACTTATAGCTAAATTTAGTGAGCAGTATGAAAGCTATCAAAATATATTTTGTGTATTGAAAAAAAACGTGTAATGTAGAAATTAATGCTATTTTTAACCTATTTAATTTTGCTGATTTTCAATATTCATGATTTATTGCTTTTAAATTAATTAACATTTACATCTTAATTTCCTTTATGATTCAGACAGATAGATGTGATTGAATTTATTTGCATAAATATAATAATTTTACTATTACAAAACAAGTTGTTTATCTTAGTTTTAAATCAGATAAAGAGTTTTCAGTACCTAGTAAAACAAAAGTATAATAAAAAATATGAAATGATGTAGTTTGAAATACAAAAGACTAAATAAAAAATAGCTAAATAAAAAATTAATTGTAGCTAAATAAAAGATTAAAATAATGCTCACAGAAGGATTTCCTTTCAATATTCCCATAATTGTCTTTAAGTGAGTTTTGAAGAAGCTGATGAATGAAGAAATTCCACAGTTTTGCAACAAAATAATCAAAACTTTTTCAAGAATGGCCAGAAGAACATCTGATTTTAGGGAACGTTTATCCTTCAAAATCATTTGGAAAATAAACAAGGCAAATTTCTCTTGCTGTGACTGTTCAGTTCTATATAAAATTAATTATAAAACAAATATATAATTATGTCAATATATAATATGTCTTAAGATATTTAACACAGTTAATAATTAAAACCAATAAACAAAAAGGTTAGCTTTTATTAAAACAGTGTAGAAATTATTTGTGAAGTCTTATGCAAATACAGGTTCCTTTTCAATTAGACATCCATAAATATTGAAAATAATCACTATCCTAATCATTTAAATGAAAATTTTCTATATATTTCAAATTTCTTAAAGAAATACAACTGCATTGAAGTGAGAGCAGTTAATTTTCTTTCCAGTTGTTGTTGTTGTTGCTATTGTTGTCACTGTTAACTACACCATACTAATTGACACAAAAACGTAGAAAATTCAGATACATTAATTAAAAACAGTATGACAGATTTCTATGATATATAAAAGTTATATTCAATAATTAAACAGACAAGGTCAATCTAAAAAAAATAGTAAGTTTGTCAAAAAAAATTTCAGGTAGTCTCTTCTAACAAAACTACCGCAGGTTATTAACGTAGGTTTACTTATTGTTGCTTACCACTTTTGTATGTATATATGTATGTAGTATGTGTTATGTATATATGTATCTATATATATGTACGTATGTATATATATATATATATATGTATGTCAAAATTTTGACGCATTTTGTACTTTTCTGTTTAACTGTGTACTGCTTGCCCAAGCGATACAGACTGGGTTTGGCGTGCTGCCAAAATTATAACTTGCGACAACAGACAGTTTTAGCATCTGAAATTTTGCTTTCCAGAGGACCATTATGGAGGAATTTAATCCTACATTAAAAAAAGTCACATCTCTCAACAAATTTCACAATTATACCAAAAAACATATGTATTTGCATTAAATTTATTTAGATTTATAATCTGCTGATTTGTAAATGAATGAATCATCGCTAAAATTATGGTTTTAATATGGATCTATTAAAAAATACTATATAAAATTATAGTGTCACAAGATTCATATATTCAGAAAATATAGAGTTATTGAAAACAATTCTAATTCTGTAAAATAAAGAGATGATTGCCAAATAGTCCCAAAATTTGCTGAATGTCAGCTTTTATACATAAGACTCAGCTCACTACAAAATTTGATTTTAAAACCCTGGATAAAGATAAGACAACTTGCAGCATACCAGGTGTGCATAGGTAGATCCTCCATGCAACATTTGCTTTAATTCTGTGGACAGAGTACATTTCAGAAGTACCAAATTCGAAAGAAATAGCAGTGGGAAGCACACTTCCCTCTTTTGAAAGTAAGTCTGCAACCTCATTGCCGTAAGCACCCACATAGGTAGGAATCCTCTGAACACACACAGAACCCCTATGAACCAAAGTACCCAGAGATAACAATACCCTGTCTGATTTTTTCCAGAATTTGTGGCCAATTTTTTAGATATTATATGGAGCTTATGCTATCCATCAGAATCCATAAATCCTCTACTCCAGAGTGTATTTTGTGTAATTAGAAATTAAAGAGTTCTTCAGTCATAAATTTAATTTTATATGGTCATATTAACCTTTTAACTGTCGTGTCCGAGACTATCTCGGGTGTGGCACTTTCGTTCCAAAATGTCATGCCCGAGATAATATCGGGGTAGATTTTTTTTTCTTGCATCTTATTGTCAAACTCGAATCAATCTCGGGACAAGTTGATTTGGGCTTCATTTAATAGATGGCATCGCTAGTATTCTATACCATATCTTGGGAGGTGAATTTTTGCTGCATTCAGTAGATGGCAGATTATGTACATTATTTTGTACTAAACATTTGATTTTTGTAATTAAAAAAATTGACATTTTCCATACCAAAATAATAAAAATAACTTGACAGTTAAAAGGTTTATAATACTTTTTTAAATCATATGAAATCAATGTGTGTTCACTTCACACCTAGTAAGATGCTAAACTCAAAATATAGGTTATATGACCTCTTATTAAATCAAAATCACTAATTTCAGTAATAAAAATAAATAACAATATACCTTTTAACCATAAGAATAAGAGCCTTCTTGAAATCCTCTTCAATAACATGAGAACTTTCTTTACAAACAAGTATGGTTAGCATTTCTAGTAAGTACTCACATCCTGTCAGATGCAAAGCTGTTAAAAGCTGTAAAATAGTTTTAAAAATGTGTTTAAAATTGTAAAACCCTTTGTGCATCACATTATGAGTAATACAACTGCTTTATTTATCGTACTAAAAATGTTACAAGTTAATTATTTTTTTTCACTAAGAAGTACTATTACTGCTAAGTTCACAAATATAAAATTCCTATACAGTAAAACTTAGATGTGTACTCCTAATGTACACTCCACTGGCCACCCCTCTAAACAGCCATATTTTGTTCAGCATTGATTAAAGAGTCCATATAACCAATATTATGAAAGAAACCTCTTTTTGATGGCAACTCCTCAAAATGGCCACATTTTTTTATGGACCATTACTGGCCGCCAGAGAGAAGTCTATTACTTTGAATACAGTTTCACTGTATTCAAAATACACAAAAGCAAAAAGTCTCATGTACTTACAAATTAGTAGAATGTACAATTTTATGTGTACATAATATAAAATTTTCATATTTATCTAAAATTCTTTCCCACCTCTAATATTTTATAATTACATTTTTAGCATTATTTCTATAAATTAAAGATGTCAAGTGATGAAATTTATGTTTTTAGTTTTCAGTATATGGATATAATTTAATAATCTGCAATTTTTAGATGTGTCTAATATAACAATCTAAAAATTGCAGATTTGACAACCTTTATGATGCATAAAAATTTTAAAACTAAATACATTTTGTTTCAACAACACCATATTTGTATTTTCCTAATGAGGCGTTTTTTAAGAGTGAAATAACAAAGATACACATGCAAAAATTAAGCAAATTTCAAAATCATATAGTTGAGTAGATTTTCAATTTACTGTAGCCTAAAATTAGTAAAAATTATAATTTTTTGTTTGATGGATTTTTTTTTTAATTTTACAAACACTGAGACAGATGAAGTTAAAAGAAAATTAAAAGTATATAATAGAAATAAAATAAATAGTCTATTGTAAAGCCATGCTCTTTTAGTCTTATTAAATTTGAAAACACCACTTCATTTAGAAGTTAATGACTGAAATTCACTGGGAATGTTTATTTTGCGAGTTAAAATATTACCATAGTCTAAAGCAAGTGGTCCTTATTTTCAAGTAGTAGTGATCATGTTGTACCAAAAATTATTTTCCCAAGGGGTTTATGTATCAACTTCAACTCAAAGAATTTGAGGGATGTTTTCTAAAAATTAAGACTCGGCCACCATCCTTATACTCATTTTTGTTATTATTATAAACTGGTTGAAGAACATGTTGAGAATAGCTTTCTCTAAATGCAAGAAATGATTTCTTGTTAATACTGAGCACATGTACAATACATTTAGGATCATCAAAATAAATCTGATGATTCAACAACACCATATTTATATCCTGTATTGTGCTAGCCTATAAGTCACAAACAATATGAATTGACTAATAATACACCAATTAATATAACTACTATAATTTTAAAACCTTCATAGATGCCTTTATTTTATTTTTTATTTTTTTGTATGCCAAAAAAAATATTATATTGTAATAAAGAATTTAAACAAACTTTTTTTAAAGCAGATATATAAGTATGATAAGAAGTGCTGCCAGGTCTCAATTCAGTGCTTTGCAAAGGGAAATGTGTTGCTACAATTTCTTCCAAACACTCCCTGGAAAAAACACAGAATAACATGCTTATTGTATAATTGCATAAAACTGAAAAAACATAAAGTACATAATAACTGAAAGTACATAATAACTTAATATGCATCAGAAGTGAAACATTCATCTTTTATCAAGATCTTAAAGGAAAATATCAAAGTTTTTGTAACAGTCTGGAAAACTTTGCAATTGTAATATATATAATACATTAAAATAGCAAAGCAAAGAAGTCAGATTTTGACTATGATTCTAAACAGAAACTGGAAAATCAGCTATAACTAAACTATACTTTTTTACAGTTGTTTATAATATTTGTAGTTATTTTTAGTGTTGTTTATGTCTTCTAATATCTAAACCAGTTTCTAAAAACATTGCATTATTCCTTTTTTGTCAATATATCATATACAAAATTATTTTAGAGAGTAAAGTAAAAGCTAACAAAGAATTAATTTGCAGATTAATTTTTTCTATGAAAGAATAAATTTTTAAAACAGAAATACAACAATTATACAATAAAAGATTACATTTACGAAAATGCAATCTGTTAATCATAAGCTTCTTTTAGTTAAAAATCTATATGAATTTTTATCTACAAAGGATTTAATCCGAAACTGCCTTTCTGATCCTGTAAAATTAGACTTGTGTCAAATGTTTCAAAATATTTTATAACACCATACCTCAAATCGAACTTTTCAGAACTCAAAAAGAATGGGAGAATGTTAAATGCTTGCACCTAAAAATTAAAATAATTATTTAACATCAAAGTATGAAAACAAATTAATAAAGACCTGTTCACATTGTATCCGGACCATTGTGTTATGTTACCATGTTAGCTCTAAGATTGTTGACATGACCTGTGAATGGTTTGGCGTATCATGTGGTCAATGACTTGAGCTCTGTGACTGGTTAAAATTTTTAACACTGATGCTACATAACGCTCCAGATTCAGTGTGAACAGGCCTTAACAATTCAACTAAAAAAAATTACCATCAACATTTAAAATTTCTCAACTATTTGTAATTGTTCAAAACTTTTATCTTATTTACTAGCTGAATACCCATGCTTCGCTACGGAGTATATTCAAATTAAATACAATGGTCAATGTATGCAATTAATGCCAAAAAAAATACAAAAAATATATATTTATAAAAAAATCATAACATATTTTTATAAAAAAATAATGTAGAAGAAAATATTCAAATTAAATACAATGGTCAATGTATGCAATTAATTTGTATGTTTAATATCCATAAAACATACTAATTTGAATTAAATTCTTAAAAAACCTCCATCTCAATTAGTCTAATGGTTAAATTTTATCTTTTACCATATTTCAATATTTTTTTGTCAATTTATTTTGTTGTTATGCAAGTGACAATAAATTAATTTAAAGTTTCACAAAAAAGAAAAGAAACCACGTGATCAGCATTTAATAAATTAAATTCTAATAATTAATCTTTAAAAATTCACCAAAAATCAAAAAAGGAGGTAAAGATTCGAAAAAGATTTCATTTCAAAGGTATTTTTATGATCTTTCTTGTGATATAAATTTTATAACCCTCAGATTATTATTTTAAAAGCACAATTTAAAGAAGGTTACAAAAACAGCTTAAAAATTTAATTTTAAAAAAATCTAAGAGGAATTTTCAAAAATCTTTCTTAGTGCACCTCTACACTATAAGAAGAATCGCCATGCAAAATTTCAGCCCTTTAGGCCCAGCGGTTTGGACTGTGCGTTATATGTCAGTCAGTTACGGAACTGTTTTATATACATAGATTATGAACATGTTTACATTACTGAAATAAAAAAAGAAAACTTTAAAAATAAACTTACAATAAAATCCAAAGTAACACCTTCTTTCTTTAACAAACTGCGGTAAGTAGAATACAAAGATGTACAAAATGTTGCTGATGTATTAAAAGCTACCTGAAAATAGTATTACTAAAAATAAACTACATTTTAAGTACACAGAAATCTAAAAAATCCTTACAATAACAAATCTCAACACAGAAACTACATAAAGTTGGGGTAACTGGGCCATAGATTTTCAACTTTTTTATGTACTATAATTTGAACACATTAAAATTATACTAACATGTATAATTTTCAAAAATATTTGTATTACATGTATTTTAGTAAGTCTTAGGGAGTCTGTTCAAGCTATGATATTGATTTTTAATTACATATACATATATATATATATATATATATATATATATATATATATATATATATATATATATTGTATATATTTTTAAATACAGGTGGGCCCAGTTCCCCTGATAAATGGGGTAAGTGGACCACCCAGGTCTATTTCTCATAAGAAACAACAGAATCTGTGACTAGGTAACTGGGTCCAATGCTTGTATATCTAGAAAAAGAAAAAATTTCTACCTCCATTTAAAAATAATTTTTTAAAGCAATTACCAATGTTCTAAGATAGATTGTTGCAAACACTGGAAAAAAAATAACACACAGAGTGGAATTCCCACGTAATATGTAAAGGAGAAATCTAGGAGGAGATGGCCCAGTTACACCAACTTACCTTAGATCAAATGCAAAAAAGTTTGCAATTTTTATTTAATAGACACAGAGATTGTATTCTGTGATAATAAAAAAAATTAATAACATGAAAAAATAAAAATGATTACATTGGATAACAGTTATTGTATTTCAGTGATCTAGAATCAAGCAACAAAATCGAGATAACCAAAATATCAGGAAACAAGAGTTAAAAATGCTTATTCAGAATTTTTTACTTCACAATATTCTTACCTCTGAATCAATCAGCAACATCTTAAACATTACTGACAGAACAGAGTATATACTGTCAGATTCCAGATGATTCATTGCCCATACACAAATTTTATCCCAGCACAAAAGGAAGCTTTCGATAACTTGTTTCCCATAGCTAGATTTGATAAATATTAAAATGAAATCATGAATTTCTGGTAATTTCTGACATTATAAATGAAAAGGGAGTTGCATACAAAAAGGGTTATATAAAAATTGATATTACTTATACTGCATCACATTTAAAAACAATAATACTAAACTATGATATCAAATAGCAAAATCATAGAAAAAATTTTTCCATTTACTCTTCAATACGAAAATGAATATGAAGAGGAACAAAATTAATTTTAACAAATACAAAGAAAACAAATTATACTTAAAGTAATGTGCTTAGTTATTACTATTTTAAAAAGCTATGATCCTGAAAATTAACTGGTAAGAACTAATTATAAAAAAGGAAATGTAGAAAGAAAAAATATAATTTTAAAAAACTTGCTTTGACTGAAACCATAAATAGAATTGCAGAATATCTCGTAATTGATATTTGTGTTTTAGAGAGGTAGATGCAGAAATATAATATGCAAAACATTGCTATATCTCTTTGTCTCTGATTAAATTTTATTAAAATCACATAATTGTATAAATTTTAATATTCAGGTTTACCCAATATCTGTTATTGGGGCATGAAGCACAAAAGATGGTTTTCCTAGGATCTAAAAATAATGATACATTTTTCTTTCAGAAGACCTTCAGAGAATGCACCTTTCCTATAAATCATATCACCTAAATTGGTACAATACTATGACAAAATAATCTCCTGTGAAAAGTCAGAACTTTTATTAAACTTAGGCTAATTTTTTCAATAAAAAAATGATTATTTAAGAAAAAAAAAGTTAGATTTTTTTAAATAATTTGTGTTGCAGAATAAAATCTAGTATAAACATTTCTAAGCATCTCTAAGTAATACAGTTCAAGTCTGAAATAATTATAACTTCATGTTCGAGACAATTACTTTCAGACACTATTGCAAAGTATATAATGTCATATAATATTTTGTTGTGAAACAAAAAGTATTTCTTGAATGTATGCCAACATAAAATGGGCAAGATTTTAGAAAGTGGAAAGAGCAGTTAATTTTTTCACCCTTAAATTAGGTATGAACAAATAAATTGTTTACACCAAATCCATCTCTAAAGCAGGTAAAGAACACAACAAGGAGAATATCGAGAAAAAAATTAACAGAATATTGTAATACATTTGTAACAAAGTGAATTCATAGAAAATAAATTAATGTACTTAAATGTAAGAGAAAAGAATCAATAAAACTTAAAACAGCAACCTCCATATTAAAAAAAAAAAAAATGCTTCTAAGCATAAGCTGCATATTATACAGACATATAATAAGATTTATAAAGCGAAAAGCAAAATTTCCTAACTCAATTTAGCAATTGAAATGCCTAATGGATAATTTTGATACCTGAAAATTTGAAATTTTATTCATAAATTGGCCTAATGCTCCACATGGGGCTCAATATAGCATCAAGGCTATTATTCCAATGCTTCCAATGCACCAGACAGGGCCCTACATAGCAACTAAGGCCTTCCAGGATTGAATCCCTGCTGGTGAATAGGTTGTCACCACAATTTAGATGGAGCACCCAGGGACGACATTGAGGCCAATATCCATAAATGCTCAAGAATGACAAGACATTATAAATTCAAAATTTCCTTCCTTTTAAAATCTTCATAAATTGTTTGCTTCCCCTTACATATATACTACTGCAGTTCATACCAAGGTAAATATAAATATCTAAAGGAAATTTATAACAACAGAGTTGATGTTAAAATTAAAAAACATCAGAAGTAAATCACCTTTTACAAGATGATAGCCTTTCAGTTATTGTTCTTTTATATACACAAGTAGGGACTTAATAAAAAAGAGTTAATATTACTGCTGTTTAGAATTTATTAAGTCTACAAGTTGCAAAATATTTAAATTTAAGGAAATAATACAGAAATAAATAAGGTAAAAGCTTGAAAAAATTACTTCAGCGATACTTACTTTCTTCGAAGAGTTTTCGTTCTAGCAACAAAATCAATAAACTTGAGAAGAATGGAAATTTCTGTAAAGGATGTATGGTTTAAATTATCTACCATAGTTTTGACAAATGGCTTTGGATTTCTTGCAACAAATTCACAAATGTTTTTAGTAAAATTACTAAACACCAGGGCTTCAGAATCTGAAAGACTATGGCTTTCCAATAACTCTTTTCTGTTTAGCAATCTAATTGCTAAATCTTCCTCCTGTAAAATACAAATTTGAATGAAATGTCAATGATGAAACACTTACATAGAAATTTAGATGTATCAATAATGTACCTAATACTAAAGAGGAATTTGAAACACATAAAGCACCAACTTAATGAAATGTTTAGTTGGTTGGTGTTGAAAGTTGAAGCACTACAGGAGCTTAATCTTTTACTACATGAGGGCTAAACAGACCAATACCATGACAGAAGTTTAAAAAGTTTAAAGTGTACTATGAATAGATTCCTACCATGGGACTTGAACTGCAAAATCTGATACCAAATATTAATGCTCTAGCCCAGATGTTCCCAACCTTTTTCCTACATTGACCCCTTTTAAAAGAGTGATTTTCTTCATTGACTCCCTCACATTTTTCTCTGTAATATGCAGCATACAACATAATTATACAGAAATTACCTTAACAACATAATTATATTGAAAGGTAAAACCTGAGAGAACATTCAGGACTGTTGAAAATCGTATGGTCACAAACCCCACAAGGAAGCAGCAGCAAATTTCAGGCTACAGACTGGATACAACTGCTTTGGTAGAACATCTGTTCAAAATAGGTATATTTCCAACCAACGTTTGCCCAATCTGCAGTGCAGGTGTTATGAATTCGAATCATCTCCAAACTTGCCATGGACTTGACAAAATCTCCCAGAGAAACGGAGACATCAGAAAATTGTATTGGGATGCAAGGACCAGTATGAACTCTCTTTGTGACTGAACTTTTTGCTTGTGTATATTTTTCTAGTGTATTTTGTTTCTAGTTTTTTTGTTGTTGGTTTCTAATTAATTTGCTGTGGAGTCTGAAAATTAATTAAACAGTGTACCAAACCTGCACTTAAAACAATGCAGGAATCAGTTGTTTTAGGAGAAGTAACATAAAAAAAAAAAAATTCTGGTACTTTGTCATGCAGCTCTTTTTAAGCTAATGATATTTTATCAGTGTTGACCAAATATCTATTTACAACATTTTCTAGTTAACAATCGTTAACAGCTGATGAGACAAAATATATACTCTAAAATTATGCTTTGACTCAAATGAGTATAATTTATGATAAAATTTTTCATCCCTAAATTATGAAACAATTGTGGCTCTATTTCAAAATCTACCACAATCTGCAATGCAAAAAAAACCTTTATGTTTGAAGATATAAAAATGATGACAAAGGAAAAATCATGAGCTTTGATAGAGTAAATAATTCCCAACAAACTGTGCCCATAAGTAATTATTTTTTAGAATTTATTCCCATTTAAATGAAAATTGTCCTAGGCCAGTGAAAATTTTTTCTCTGAAAAGTATGGACTACCCAACATTTTGAAATTTAAGTTTCATACTGAGTGACAGAAATCGTTACTAAATTAGATTTAATTTCTTAAAATAAAATACAATTAAAAGAAGATGCAGAAAACATTATCACTCTGAAATTTCCTATTTTATTTATTAGTTTATATAATGTTAAAAGAATGAAAATAAGAGTGTGTCGAAATCGACAAGCATACAAAATAAAGGGGGAGATGACTAGTATTACTTCCTTTCATTTTTGAAATGAATATCAAAATTTTAATGTGTTGATTCAGATTACATAATTTCCCCAGACTGTATGGAAAATTTATAAGTATAGTAAATTTGTAGCTTAGACTGTATATCCCAGGGATTCCTAACCTTTTTATGTTTGTGTCAACTTTAGGAGAAAGATTAGAAACTTTCAATTTCTTAAATATTAAATCAAAGTAGAATATATATCAGAAACATGTTAAATTTAAGTTCAACAAATTCTTGCTCCGTTGCTGATTTTATTCATTTATGGAAAGATATAAATTACAAATACCAGAATAGCATTTATTAATTCATTTTCAAAATAAGCCATTGAATTCTGTATAGTAACACACTAGAGCAGTGGTTCCCAACCTGTAGAAGTCTGCAGACCACTAAGCCAGAAATTGAACCATGTGCGGACCACCACCATCACCACCGACTTGAGGGGGGACTGGGGGATATGGAGGTATAGAATATCCCTCAGGCAAAAGGGATAGAGGATTAACATACTCACATTCTAAAGCATCATATTTTAATAATAAAATAATTATGTTAAACTTTTAAGAAATTTTAATTCAACACCTGATAGTCATTGGATATATTCTGCCCATCTAGTTCAATGAATATTGCTTTCATAATCCCCATTTATTTGGTAACTTTTCTTATATGTGGTGCCGGACCACTCCCAAGGCTCTTGCGAACCATCTGTGGTCCGCAGACCACTGGTTGGGAACCACTGCACTAGAGACTACAATGGAAATTACTAAAAAGTTTTGTTTTATTAATGGGAGAATTGTAATTGATGCTTACAACAAAAATGTGTAATATCAGACCTAACAGTTGTGGGCATGAGAGTAATTAATTCAAGTTAATATTTATTGTATGTGGGAGGTACAAATATTTTTTGTCTATCCGCCAAAAAGTCTCGTGGCACTCTAAAGTCCTGTGGCATACCAGTTAGGAATTAATGGTATATCCAACATATATTCCACAAAACTGACTGAGATATTAAATTTTCATCTAAAAAGACATTTCATTGAAACACATTTGATGTAACTCACTTTTAAACCTAAAGCAAAAGTTACTGACAACATTTTCTCTGCTACAGAGAGGACAACTGGATTAGACACCACTTTCTGATTGGTTGAATAATCTTTGTTAGCAGAAATAGTAGCCACTGACTTTAATAAATTACAAATGAATTCATTTTCTGTGGTATATGGTGACTCTCTTGGTGACCACAATCGATATGATATTAACTGCTCATATCCAGTAAATATTTGTATCAGTCTTAGGGGATCTTCTTTTACATTTCGTAAGGTCAGAGGTAATTTTTTTGGTAAACAATAATCAGGAGAATCTAAAAAAACACAGCAATATTTTCGAAACTCCTCTTGTTTGCATAAACAATTTTCCAGCAAAAAGGATATCTGAAAAAATTAGAAAACAAACAAGTTATAAAATTGTTATATTTTACATTGTAAAATGAAAAAAATTAGAAAATTTTTTAGAAAAAAGTATTTATAGCATATCACATTTTTGCTTACCTCTTTGGGCAAATTAGTAAATATTTCAGGATCACTCATATCAAAGCCAATATGAGAAGCATGAACGATACAAAACATAAGTATTTCCCATAAATCAGAATTCCACAAAATTTCAAAAAACTTATCATGAAACCACTTTGCATTTTTTTTAAAGACTGATACAATAAAACTCATAAGTCTCACAAGGACTGAACACTTCAACCTAAAATTAAAAAATTTTAACTTACTTAAACAGAAAAAATCAGAAAAATATAAGTAAAAATAAAATAATTGATATAAAAATAAAAATAAATAACAACCGTCTACACAAAAGTAATTTAAAACATAACTATATACAATGAGATTTCAAGAATATCAGTTCACATGGGTGAAGAAAATCTTTAGCAACTAAATAAAATCTGAAAAAAAAAAATTTAATATTTAAAACTTCTTAAAAACCCTGAGGTAGCTTTGTGATAGCATGTAAGCTTTCAGTGCAAGGGTACTTGGTGCTAATCCCAACAAGTGCTATTAAATACCTTCATGTTTAGGCTGCATATAGGTGTTAAGTCCATAGACTGGAAGTCCCTCTATGAGGTCAGAGAGGGTGGGAGAAGGATGATCCCCCCAGATGTTGCCACTGGGGGTGTTCGGTCAAAATTGAGGTGGCACTTAGCTAAGACAGACTCCGATCCTTGTGGTGCTATTGTAAACCGGAGCTGCACTCCTCAGCCCACAAAACCTATATGGACCTGGTCTGGAACACTTCCGGCTAGGGAACATTAGCAACAACAACAAAACTACTTAAAACTTCTCCACTAAAATCTATCCAATACTATTAGGCATGCAACATTTTTGAGAAATATAAAAGCTTAAATCTGTCATCTAGAAATGTGAAAAAAAATTAAACAGAAATCAAGCAAAATTTTTTTAAATGTTAGACAACAGAACAAATAAAATATATTAAAAAAAATTAAAAACAGAAGAAAATTCTTTACTGAAGTTCCTTTTACACAAACAAAATATTATGCATTGATGAAAAACTGATTTGAAGGACCTTTTGATGTTACTGGTTAATATATAAACATGTCAATTTGTTATAAAATTACTCATAAATTAGATTTATTTAAGTAAAAGACTCTGATGTATGATATAAGTCCCATTTAAATTCCCCAATTATATTGTGATGTAAGATTAACAACTTCATAAAGTGCAAAAACCTTCAGACACCAAAAAATTTCAAATTTTTCTAGAATATCTATTTGAGGGTGTGCAGGACAGGGGGAGACAAAATATAATTCTGAAATTCAGATGTATAATACTATTTTAATTTTTGATACTTATAAATTTATCACCTCCTCTTATGAACAGATTTGTTTCTGTCTGTACTTAGCTTCCTAGAAAAAATTAGAAATTTCTTAAAATAACAAGCAAATGCTTTTGAAACAGAGTCAAAGATTTTCAATATATTTTTATACCTACATTAGTAAAATAATTTGATTTTATTCCAAAATCTTACATAATTAGAATATGTGCATGAACATTATATATATATATATATATATATATATATATATATATATATATATATATATATATTTATTTATTTATTTATTTATTTGGCTCTCTGTTTAACGACGTTCAATGGATCTTGAAAAATCATCCTTAAGTAGAGATCGCCCTTAAACAGAATTTGTGAAAAAATAACATTTCCCTAACAGGCTTAGGACTGTCAATATATTTCTTAATATATTGACGTGTTTAAAAATGTTATTTTTATTATCATATTATTTTATTCACAAAAAGTTATTTTAAATTACATTGATAAAAGAGTACAAACAATACAGTAAATTAGGTTTTAAAAAAGTCAAAAAGTGATGATTGCTTCATTTTTCGCCTTGTTTTCATTATTCTCTTTTCCAGATTTTGTAAAATGTTAAATGTGTCATCTTCCATATTTGATGTAATATAGCGTCGGAGAACATATAGAGCAGAAGTTGCATCTGTGTAAGACGGTGGCAGTGTCTCGTTTCCCGTGTCTTCAACTTCACCTTCTTCGTCTGACACTGTGTTTTTGTTTGCTATATCTTCATAAATTTGTTCTACATTTCTGTAATCTGTTGTTAAAAACAGATTCATCAAAATTGTAGAAATATTGAATTGAAATATCCTCATCTTCAACAAGACTTCTCCATTCTTCAGGGGTAATGTCATCTTCGTTGATTTCTACATCCGTACTTTGCAGTTCCACTACAAGTTCTTTGTGAATTCCAGCAACGCAAAATCAGTTTTTTATTGTGGATGAAGAAGCTTCTTTCCATGCTGATGTTATTATATGCATTGCTTCCAAGATCGTAAATTTTCTAATTTTCATACTGTCAGCCGAACTGGTTATTAATTTCCTAATTAAAGACTTTCTGTAGTATGTTTTCACACTGCGAATGATACCCAGGTCTAATGGCTGCAACTTGCTAGTGCAATTAGCTGGTAAGAAATGAATAGTCAAATTTGTAAGTCTAGGGATATTTGGAGTATGTGCAGTGCAACGGTCGATTAGAAGCAAAATTTTTCTCTTTTCTTGATGCATTTTTGCATCAAATTTTCTAATCCAGTCAGTAAAAAATTGTGATGTTATCCATGCTTTATTGTTATTTCGATATTCACAAGGTTTCCTGGTGATATTCTTAAAACACCTTGGTTGCTTTGATTTGCCTATAACTAATGGTGGAAATTTCTGAGATCCATCCAAATTAGTGCACAGTAAAGCAGTCAATTGTTCCTTACTGTGTTTTCCACTTAAGCACTTTTCGCCCATATACGTTAAAGTTTTATTCGGACATATTGTAGAATAGGCCTGTCTCATCTGCACTGAATATGTCCTTCTCATCATATCCATCTAATATCCCCTTCAGCACTATTTTCCATTCTTCCACTATTTTTTCATCTATGGAGCCACTTTCGCCAGATATGCTTTTAAATGCAAGCCCATATCTTTCTTTGAACTTTGCTATCCAACCAGCCGAAGCCTGAAAACTTTGCATTCCAAACTTTTCTGTCAGAACAATAGCATTTTCTTTAAATATCACTCTGGAAATTGGAATGTTGGATGCTCTAGCTTCATGAAACCATTGCAGGACTGCCTTATCAAACTCTTCTGGTCGGCCACATTGAATTTTCTGCCGTTTGAATTTGGATCCCAAACCAAATATTTGTGCTGCTTCAAGAATTTTCTCTTTGCTTGCTAAAATGCCTTTGAGATTAGACTCGGGTAGCTGAATCGTCTTGCGAAATGCACTTTTGTTATTCCAACACTTTCTTCCCAGTCTTTAATAATTTTCACCTTTTCCTGTAGCATAAGATGCTTTCTCTTTGATGCCATTTTGCTCTGTTCACCTCGTATTCATACTGGAATGAGCTCTTACACACAACCAGGAATTCTCTAAACATGAACACCTGCTTCCCGGAAGGAGTGAGAGAGGTCTGCTATTGGACAGTTCTTAAGTGACATGACAACAAATGGTAGGGACAATAGAGTCATTCAGCTCCCACACTAAGAGCTTCATGAAAAAATATTTGATCTTCCGAGAAACAGTAATCCCCCCCCCCCTCCCCGTTTTTCCCACTTCAACAAGTCTATGATTGCAGCATTGCAAACATCAAGGAAATTTCAGGTCTGTTACTGAAACCAAACTTGTTTTCCCCCCACAGAAGGTTCCCCTCCTGCAAATAAAATGTTGAATAAAAAGTTTATCAAGTAAAAAAAAAAATTCGGCGTTAAACAGAAACAACGTCATCTTTAAATAGAATTTCTTTTATGCCGGAGGGGCCAGGACTGAAAAATATCGTCTTTAAATAGAGATCGTCGTTAAACAGAGAGCCAGCTGTATAAGAAATCTCATTGGTCGACACCTTCAACATTATACAGAAACAGGAGAACGGGCATTCACAGCTTGCGGTGGCAAATTATAGTCAGCTTGAGCAGCATCAAATGCAGTTCAAATGCAGCATCAAGTGCATAGTTTGACACTTATCCTAGCAAAAAGGAAATTTAGTTTTGTTTGCCCATGCGATTATCTGTGGTGCAATATATCCAGCAACAACTCGGTACCAAACAGGAAAATGTGAGTTAGTTATATAAAGGGAAAGACAATATTAAAGGTAGAGGATTAATGGAATAGAACTGAAAACTAGTGGGGAATTATTATCATAGGATAATTAATACTGGTAGGGTGTCATTATTACATATATATATTTATACATACATAGGTATATTATATATGTTAAATATAAGCTGCATAATAACACAGTACTGTTTGATAAGCTTTTGATATTTCTCCAATACTCCTATTTTATTATTCGAAGCATTAAAAAGCAGATTTAATCAGTATACCTATTGTATTTACTTTCTTCCTCAGGAGAGTAAACAGAAAATGGGCTCATACAAGATGTCCTTGTAACTACTGAAAGTGTCTCTTTGGCAATATTTGTAATGAAATGCTTGATAATGTTGAATATTTTAACAGATGACAACAAATGAGCATGCTTCTCCCCTAAAATAATAATAGTAAATTCATTATTTACATTAATAAGCAAATAATTTTTATATTAAAAAAATCATAAGAAACTATACATTTAATTAATACATTTCAACTTACAAAAACATTTACAATAATCCAATTCTTTGCACCTGAATGGACCTCTTAATAAAGGCAAAAAATGCTCAAGAAAACATATGAAGAAACTTTTACTTTCTAAGGAATCTGAGCTCCTAATTACTCAACCTTTCTAACTATTAATATCAAAACCAAATTATTAAAGTTTTTACAGTCTGAAATATACAAATTTATTGAACTTTTTAAAAAAATTATCCAAAAACTGCAACATATGAATTTATTTCAAACACAGTTCTCCTTTTTTAAGTATCCTGATTATCATAACCTCTAATGAGAACTTAACTCTAATGTACATAAAATTTTCTATTATTTTCAAGATCGTAAAATAGTAACCTCAGCATTAATATTCTACTTTTCTGATGCAATTTAAAATTTTGAACACTCTTCCTCTTTAAAAAAGTGTTGCAAGATTTATAAAGTACAAAAGGATAATTCATTAAGAAAACTATTCTAACAAACTCCCTAAGTCTGTGCATCAGATTTCTAGCCACTGCAGTATACAGTCGAACTCCGTTATAGCGAACCCGGTATATAACGAACTTATGGATATAACAAACAAAAATTTTGGTAACATCGTTTTCCAATTATACGTAATTTAATTAGCATTATGTCAGCTTAATACAGTCATTCCCAAAGTGGTCTATATCGACCCCTAGGGGTCAATATAGACCTGCAAGGGGTCCATGCCAGTGAAAAAGAAGATTGGGGGTGCATGAGATGTAAATGGGGGTCCACGAGTTAGACAGGCCGTCAACAAAATTTTGGCTTCATTATAAATGTAATAATCTGCCTAACACAGATAGTTCCTATGGAAGTATTTACGTAATACAAGTATTTCCTTATAATAGATAGATACATTTCCTAATTATATGCATATTTCATAAAATTGTGTAAGAAATCTATTCACTTTTTGGTCTGAGTACGTGTAACTTGTGTTGCGACATCTTGGACTGGAACAGTTGCAGCGAGTGCCAGCAGGTGGCCGTTATATTGAACTTGCCAGTTTCTCAATTTGGCTCAGACAAACTGCCAGGATGATGACCTTTCAGCCTACGTTCAACATTTAAATGTCCTTCACACAGACTATAAGCTTGAAGATGTATTGACTATGGAAATACCACAATGGGTTATCAATCCATACGGTAACATTGAAGAAATGGATGTCATGTTACAAGAACTGATCGATATAATTACCAACGAAGAACTTAAGGTGCAGTTTAGAAAGGGATATCAACAATTCTCGCTTCAGAGAGACATACTTATTACATATCCTACATTATGGACTATCGCGAGAAAGTTTTTGATAGCTTTTCATCTTCATCAGGGCCCGATTTAAAAAATTCTTGACTATAGGCACAACTCGAGATGGGGGCCCCTAACACTGATGTGGGCGTAAAATTTCCAAAATTGACACACTTAAAAAAATAATCATGAATCATTGTGAAAGTACCATTTTACCAAGAATTGGCTATTTGTAGCATAGAAGCATAGAACATTATCAAATAACAAAAAGCAATACAATATATTAACTTCATCATGAAAACACCAATACAATGCAACCAGAAAAACTTATTTATCCCTCATATACACTATAACATATATGTAATGAACCAATCAGTCAAATTTGAAAGGATATACAAAAAAATTGCTATTAAAAAAGGTAAAATAAAAAAGTGAATTGGGAATTATTTCTTTTTTTCTTTTAAAATAAAATTTTTTTGGGGGGGGCCCCAATATTCAAGGACTCCTAGGCCCGGGCCTACTGGGCCTAATGGAAAATCAGGGCCTGATCTTCATACCTCGTAGAAAGGGGTTTCAGCACGGTTGTCAATCTCCTTATTAAAAAAAAAGAAACAGATTAGAAATCACTCGCCAAGGAGATTTATGGTTAGACCTGACAAATTGAAGCCAAATATTGAAATTTTGCTATCAAAGCATCAGGCTCATCCCTTCCATTAAAAGTATTGATTTTGTTGTGTATTTATTCTATGTAAAAATGTTATTAGATTTGCATTTTGTGTCGTTTTAATTAATAAATGTATAACTATAAAACTTAAGATTTTTTTTTTAAATTTTAAAATTTTTCACTCTACAGTAAACCCTCTCAAAGTGAGTAGCTGTGTGTCAGCTTCAAAAACACTTTCAAAGTTGATGAATTTGTAAAAAATCAGTATTAGGATAGCAGGGGGTCTACCCAAAACAGAAAAAAATCGACAGGGGGTCTATGGAACAAACAAGTTTGGGGACCTCTGGTTTAATGTAATTGATTTTAGTTGATTTAATTCATTAATTATCATCTTTAATAGATTTTATCATTTTTTAATACATCATTATTGAATATACATTGCAACTAATGAGTTATACATATTGTGAACTCTAGTATTTTTCTTAATAGTTCGAATGTAGCGTACCACCGGATAAAGCAAACAAAATCTTTGGTCCCTGGAGGTTCGTTAAAACAGGGTTCGACTGTACTGGGTAATTTTCTTGCTAAAGAGAGTTGTAAGTTGCTTTTTGAGTATATTTAAATTTCCCTGATATTTTCCTCGGATTTTGAGAATTTAGACTAAAGTTTAGACCAGGGGTGGTCAAAGTGCAGCCGGCTACAGATTTTTTTGTGGCCCGCCAAGACAGCCAGAAAAACTACCAAAGACAGCCAAAAACTTCAAGACTGCCAGAAAAACTGCCAATATTTTATTTAATTTATACTTATTGATTTTTTTATGATACTATTTATACCTTTTCTGAAATGCAAAGTTAACTAATAAATACGATAAGTTTAAAATGTGTGGCCCTTTGCTAACATCTGCTTCCACAAAACAGCCCCTGAGCCAAAACAATTGTCCACTCCTGGTTTAGACTATAGTTTTTTTCAACCTAGAAAGAAGCTATAATGCAGTAATCTTAATTCAATAGGATTCTTGTATAAAACCAGAAGTATGCACTAGGTTAAAATATCCCATTTTGCAGTGGTTATTAAATAAAAACACAGACAAATCAGAGACAAACATTGGTAATTATAGTTGAAAAGTGTTCCAAAAAATATCAGCAGAAAAATCATTTGAAATAATAAAAATAACAATTATGAAATGTGTAATTATAAAAATAAAACAAAATTAATTATTCTAACCATCCAACATGCTTTGTAGCAACAAACAGTCAGAAAAAGCCCAGTGATAACATTCAAGTGATGTCAAAAGTGCCTCCAGCCAAAAGGTCAAGGACTTGAATGACATTAAATCATTAAAATCAGATTTATCCCTTAAAGCTCTTTCGAATCTGCAAAAATAAAGAGGTAATTAGACACTCATCATATCATAAATCGAGGTAAAAGTATTGTTTTTATGTAAATCCTCATACATGTCTTCAAATATGTTTTTTCCCTCCACATTGTAATCCATCAGAAATGAAACAAGATCATTTGAACCTGAAAAAATTAAACCAGAACATTACATAACATATAAAAAAACACAGCCCATCTTTGTCATAATGTCACTACTGAAAACAAAGGTTCCAACATTTTAATAATAGTAATATAACACATTATAAGTTTATTACTATGATCACTTAAAATGACATCAGAAGATTTATCATTCAAGTAAGATGGCATTATAACATGATATGATTGTTAAGAGTAACCATACACATAGAGGGAATCCTTGAAGTTTTGTCTGCACAGTCCAAACTTTGAGGATTTCCCCTTCATGTGTGGGGAAGCCTTGAGACTGGTAGCAGACTCTACAGTCCCCAAAATCCTGATTGAAATGTGTGCGTGTGTGTTGCACGCATATGCGTAACATGCCTCTAACTTTTAGGGGGCATGAATTGAATTCAGTTTGGGCACATTCCTCCTTAGCACATTGTCTACCAGACAGTCCTTAAAATATGAAACATTATGATTTTTTTAAATTGAATAACAAAAGAATTGATGCTTGAGTAGTATTCAAAAGTTACACAATGAAAAAAATAAATATAATATAAATAAAATGAGAAAAAAAAATAGCATAAAATTTATGTTATGGATCATATTATTATTAAAAACTATGTTAAGGCTAAAGACATAATCGAAATGCTCAGTTTCACAGTTTGAAAAGGCGGAAAAAATCCAACTTTCTTAAAAGTTTTCTACAATTTTTTGATTTTAGCTAAACTTCTATTAACATTTTAATTTATTTCAAGTTAAGTTGGGGAGACACTGATAAGCAGAACATCTTCAAGTAATTTAAAATTTAAGGAAATTGCTGCTATATTTTTACATAACAATATAAAATATACATGAACTGTAGCAGCATTTTCCCATACTGTTCTTTGTCTAGAAACTGATCACTCAAGAATTATTACCTAACATATGGTGAGAAAAGGATTTTTGTTACATTCAATTATTACTTTTTTGTGTGAGTTGGGGAGGGGGGGGGGGGTTGGACAGACATAATGCCTTACATTGGTAAAATCTCATAGAGTTAAGTTTCACAGGATTAATCTGAAGAACGAACATTTAAAAATTATATTGAATGTAATAAATATAATTTTAAAGAGATTCAGTCAATTTAGACAATTTTCTACCACATTCAGTACTATAAAGTAAAGCACTGATGATAAGATATTTACCAGGAATAAAAGGAGATAGCTTTATAACCAAATCCATGCACTTATGCCTGCATTCTGTTTGAATACAGCCACACTGATTAAGCAGCCATTGTACAACGGACTTCAAAGATGCATCTTTGAGACAACTGAAAAATTTTAAAAACAAATATATTAAAACCTATGTAAAGAATCAGTAAGAATACATAAAATTTTATTGATTGCTTTTTTAATCTATTTATAAGTTATCATAAAGCAGGAGTATAAAATGAAATTCCAATAAATAGATCAGATTATAAATGTTCAAATTAAAATAAAAACCTTTTGATTTTTTTAAAATTTATTTCTTTTTTACTACAATAATTATGTAAGGTTTCTGAGTAAAATTATAAATGCATTTTTTGTATCATATATTTAATCACCATTGCTAAAACACATAACAAAAGCAAAGCACAGTAATGACAGAAGATTTAATACCAACAGAATAGGGTATAATTACTAGCTATGTCAAAGCTAACTTTATACATTAACTTTATAAACTTCTACATTATCACAAGCATAAATATCAGATAACAATTTTGCTAAACACAATAATACATGAATATACATCATATATGTGCATATTAGCTGAATACCCGTGTTTTTCTGCAGAGTACATTCAAATTAAATACAACAGTCAATGTATGCAATTAATGCCAAAAAATATATATATATATATATTTTTTTTTAAAAATCGTAACGGATATTTTTATAGACAAAATAATGTAGAAGAAAATATTCAAATTAAATACAACAGTCAATATATGCAATTAATTTGTATGTTTAATATCCATAAAACATACTAATTTGAATTAAATTCTTAAAAAACTTCCATCTCAATTAGTCTGGTGGTTAAATTTTATCTTTTATCATATTTAAAAATTTTTTTTGTCAATTTATTTTATTGTTATGCACATGGTGCAAAATTAATTTAAAGTATCACAAAAAGAAAAGAAACCATGTGATCAGCATTCAATAAATTAAATTCTAAAAATTAATTTTAAAAATTCACCAAAAATCAGAAAATGGTGGTAAAGATTTGAAAGATTTGATTTTAAAGGAATTTTTATGATCTTTCTCGTGATATAGATTTTATAACCCTGAAATTAATATTTTAAATGCAAACTTTGAAGAATGTTACAAAAACAGCTTAAAAATTTAATTTTAAAAAAAATTAAAGAAGAATTTTTCAAAAATCTTTCTTAGTGCACCACTATACTATAAGAAGAATCGCCATGCAAAATTTCAACCCTTTAGGTCCAGCGGTTTGGTCTGTGCGTTATCTGTCAGTCAGTCAGTTACAGAACTGTTTTATATATATAGATATTATGCACCCAAGTGCAACATATTTAGAGTTTAAAAAATAGTAATGCAGACATGACACAAAATAATGATCCAACATGATTTAAGAGTGCCCTAGAGTAGATATCGTAACATAAAGAGTATTAATATCTTACATCTTTTTCCCCATTTTATTAATTTTATTGTGGTCAAGAGATTTCATATGAGTATCTAATATTAAAAAGCACGGAACAAAACACTCCCTATATGTGATACATGTAAATACTGACAAAGTTATCATTCAAAAAACCTTTGTTCTACACTTTTTGTGCAATTTTTGAACTGTGATATATTTGGTTACTGATCATAAATATAAAAGTAACGTAACTAAATTTGATGAAGTAAAAAATTTGATACTAACATGAACAAATGAAATTTTAATATAATACTTCTTCCCCATAGGTAAAGAAAACAAATCTTGAACTTCAAAATCTAAAAATTTAAAGTTTTTATGGCAATTTTATCCATTTTAGAATCTTATTATACAACTGGTATATTTTAACATGAATGAGAAAAAACTTCTATGTTTTCAAATTTACCTTGACAAAATTTAGTTTATACAACCACTTTATAGCAACAAAACTGCAATATTACTTTTTCATACTTTTAAAACTGCAACTAGATAATGAATTTTCAATGCAACTTTCTAGAACCTTATTACAATTACTAATTTTTTTAAATCTCAGATATACATGCACTTAAACCAGTGGTTCCCAACCGGAGGTCTGTGGACCACAGGTAGTCTGCAAGTGCCTTGGGAGTGGTCTGGCACCATATATAAAAAAGTTGCCGAATAAATGGAGATTTTGAAAGCAATGTTCACTGAACTAGATGGGCCGAATATATCCTATGGATATCAGGTGTTGAATTAAAATTTCTTAAAAGTTCAAGATAATTATTTTATAATTAGAATATGATACATTAGAATGTGAGTATGTTAATCCTGTATCCCTTTTGCCTGAGGGATATTCTATTACCCCCCCCCCATATCCGCCCGGAAGGTTCCCCCCCCCCCCCATGAAGTCAGTGGATGGTGGTAGTGGTCCGCACATGGTTCAATTTCTGGCTTAGTGGTCCACAGACTTCTATGGGTTGGGAACCACTGACTTAAACAGAAAAGTTCTACAAGATTATAAACATTTTGCTTAGAAATCAGGGACAAAAAAATTCATCTTAAATTTCAGTCAGAACAAAATAATATCTTACCTAGGTACTTTTGCACCTACTGGTTGTTTTAGAAAATATTTATGTTTTACAATGATTATTTTCTCAACATGTTCCAAGGCAATTAAACATTGTTTCTGAGTCCCTGAAATGATTCAATATTAGAAATATTAAAGTACAAATAGAATTATGACAACTTTATCTATGTATGTTATAGATCAGAACAAAAGGGATCTTTTTCTAAGTTTAAAATTTTGAGGGGCAGGGGGGGGGGGGGATTTCATAATTTTATATCTATATTATGAGAGAGAGAGAGAGAGAGAGAGAGAGAGTGATATTTAACAGGAAATGCCATACCTGAAGATTTGTCATCATTATGAGCTATAGCCAAACTATCAATAAATTGAACAAGTAGTTGCACAGTATAGGTCTTGACAAGTTTTTCTTCATTTCTTTATGAAAAAAGAATGATGAATAAATAAAAATAAAACCTACGTTACATATTCAGATATATGAGCAACTGCATTCATAAAATAAAAGAAAGAATTAAAAATTAATATTACAAGTACATATATAAAAATAAATAATTCATATATATATATATATATATATATATATATATACAGTGCTGTAACTAGGCAGAAAAAACGGGCACCCACCCAGGGCAAGATGCTGTATTTGTTTTATTACTTTCCCAAACCTAATAAATTAAGGGGCCCAAATGCAAATTCTTGCCCAGGCACAGGAATGGCTGGTTATAGCACTGTGTATATATATGTGTGTATATATATATATATATATATATATATATATATATATATATATATATAAATGAAATATTTTATTTTTTAACATGCCTTTAATTAATATCTTTTTAGTTTAATCATGGTTTTTCTCTATTCTCCATTATCATTCAATATTTATTTTTTTTTTCTGATTCCTTTAGTTTCCATGTTGGACCTTAGTCACACATAAATTAGAAATTATTGGCAATTCTTATTGCTTTTTTACATCTAGAATCTGGAGCCAAACTTTTGTCCAAAATTAGAATTATAGAAAAATCGAAAGAGATGCCTCTGCAGTATTTTTTTTAAAATTGAAAATAAGCTAGCCTGAATATCCTACTCCCCCCCCACCGCACCCCCCCCCCCCCCACACACACACACACTTTGCTGCAAGTGCTGTGAGCAGACCTTGGAAGTATAGGATGTTAAACATTGATAGAAGTACATAATGGGATGTGTAATTTTATAGTAATAATGCCTATGCTTTTGCATTAATAAATTCCTGTTTTCTATGCATGTGGTTCTCTTTCATGAAGTTTTTTTTATACATATGTATGTATGTATGTATGTAAGAATCAGCTCCAGTAATTATTATTTTTAATGACTCATCCCTTACTTTGAGTACAACCCTCAATGAATCAGAGTCAGGAGTATGTAGGGTAACCGGTTTTCTCACCGAAAGTCCTGCTGAAAAAGTTTAGCTATTTCCAGGTTGGCAACAGTTAGAGATGAGGTTTTTCAGATTTGTTCTGTACTTTTTGGTATGTGGTCAAATTACATGCTGTTTGCTAAGCTAGAATGTTTGTCTCAAACTTAATGGAATTAATAAATTTATTTAATTAAAACGAGTTAATTTCTGTCTTGAATCCAAATCATGGTCTGTATGAATCCACGTATGTATAATGTGTTTTATGCATATGATGCATAAAATGTATATGTTGTATGTATGTATATGATGTATGTGTGCATTTTATGCATATTTTATACATATTGTTTATACATATGTATGTATATATATGTGTATGTATAGGTAATAAGAAACAACTTTAGATCTCTGGAGAAAAAGACATAAGTATTATCAGGATTTAAAACAGTTACCTCACAAAATAAATTTTCATTACAAAATAAAATAATTTGAATACTTCCTTAGAATTATACTTTTCACAAATAATCCATAATGCATGCTAGACATAAAAAGGACCTTTACTATGAAATTATATATGTAACAAAAAGGAAGCAATTTTCTTCAAAAGATAATCATTTAAGTACAATCAGTTTTGCTTTGTTTGTTATTAAATTAAAAATCAGACTTAAAAAAATATTTGCTGCATTCATACATTCCATATTCATATTTGCTATTTGTAATAACTGAATAGGCTACTGTTCATAAGATTTTAGGTTTACCAACAATTGCTTTTAACAAAGCAGTAAAAGAGTTTTAAGATTAATTCAGTACAATAAATTGAACTTATCTGTTTAAGAGTATCTTTCATAGAATGAAGAAAGTTAGAAGAGTTAGGGAACCAACACCTGGCAAAATTTTTTCCTCTATTTTAATCATCACTAAATGTATACAGTTGATTCCGGTTAATCGGACCACATTGGGATGCAATCATTTTGGTCCTAATAACCAGCTGGTCTGATTAAATGAAAATGCCTTATGTTACAAGACAGGATTCAGGCCGAATAAGCGGCTGGTCCGATTAACCAGTGGTCCAATTAACTGGAATCGACTGTATTATAGATTTGATAAAAGTAAAAAAGACTGAGTAAATTAATTTTAAAAGAATTATTACAAAGAAATTCATCAAGATATAAAACAAACACAAGCAATCAATATTTACCTAAAAATTTTATAAATATTGTTGAAAGTTAAGGCTGCTCCCATCCTTTTATATGGACTTGGATGAAGAGAAAAGCTGGTTAATTTGTTCAATAAACTTTCAATTAGCTTTTCTTTTCCCTAAAATTAAATAAATGTTATTAAATAAATGTTATGCATGTAAAGATTCAAAAAGATATGTAAAAGTATCAATTTAAAAAATATTCATCTATATATATAAAACAGTGCCATAACTGACTGACTGAGTGACTGACTGACTGACATATAACGCAGAGACCAAACTGCTGAACCTAAAGGGCTGAAATTTTTCATGGCGATTCTTGTTATAGTGTAGGTGTGCACTAAAAAAGATTTTTGAAAAAATTCTTCTTAGATTTTTTTAAATTAAACTTTTAAGCTGTTTTTGTAGCATTCTTCAAAGTTTGCATTTAAAATAATATCTGAGGGTTGTAAAATTTACATCAAGAGAAAGATTAAAAAAATACCTTTAAAATGAAATCTTTTTCAATTCTTTACCTCCATTTTCAGACTTTTGGTAAATTTTTAAAGATTAGTTTTTAGAATTTAATTTATTAAATGCTGATCACATGGTTTCTTTTCTTTTTGCGATACTTTAAATTAATTTTGCATCATGTGCATAACAACAAAATAAATTGACCCAAAAAAAAAAAGGTTTAAAATAAAATTTAACCACTAGACTAATTGAGATGGAAGCTTTTTTAAGAATTTAATTCAAATTAGTATGTTTTATGGATATTAAACATACAAATTAATTGCATACATCCACCACTGTATTTAATTTGAATATTTTCTTCTACATTATTTTGTCTATAAAAATATCCGTTATGATTATATATATATATATATATATATATATATATATATATATATATATATATATATATATATATATACACAGTCGAACCTCCATATATCGAAGTAGCAAAGTGCAGGGAAAAAATTCGATATATAGAATTGATCTTAGTTTTATCATAATTCTCCTAAAACATTAAAATTAAAGCTAATTTTCGTATACGATACTCTATTTACAATTTATATGCGAATCACATTAAATGGAAGTTAATAACTTAAAAAATGAATAAATATGAAAGATTTATTGAGTACTACATATGTTTTTAAAAAAAAACAATAATCTAGACAGTGGTTACAATGATCACAGTTACATTCTTTTTTTAAAAAAACTACGAATATCTTGCTGAACAGCCAATTTTGCAGAAAGTTCATCAAAGAAATGTTCGCATTAATTGAGTCCACTAAAAACTTCATCAGGGACTTTTTCCGCAAATTGAAGTCTACGACGTATTGTTTCAAACGCCAAAAATTGGAAATTTTATTCTAAACTGGAATAAAATCTCCCAGTATGTCTTGAAAAAAAATTTCGATATATAGAGATTTTTTCAATATATAGAAACAGTTTTTCTGTGTAGTGAATATGGAGATTTGCTAAGACTTCGATATATAGAAAATTTCGATATGGGGAAGTTCGATATATGGAGGTTCGACTGTATATATATATATATATATATATATATATATATATATATATATATATATATATATATATATATATATATATATATGGATGGCATTAATTGCATACATTGACCATTATATGTAACTTAAATGTACTCTGTAGTGAAGCACGGGTATTGAGCTAGTCATTCATATAATAATTTTTAGGGGTCTGAGGTAGCCTGTGGCAGCACATTGGGCTTAGAACTGGGGGTGCTTGGTTCAAATCATAATGAATGCCATCAAATATCTTCATGTATAGGCCAGATATGGGCACATTAGCCTCGTAGGCCAGAAAGTCCTTCTATGAGATCAGAGAGGGTGTGAGAAAGCATAATTCCCCCCCCCCCCCCCAGATGTCGCCCCTGGGGTTGCTCAGCCAAAATTGAGGTGGTACCAGGGGGTGGTGTTGGTTCACCTATACACTGCCTCTATTGAAAGCAACCAATGACACTCATGGATTATGTGTGAATGTCTACAATGACAAGTGCCCCGCAATGGCAAACATTATAAATTTTAAGCTATAATGTTTTAGAAGATTTATTGATCACTACATGCAATTTATAAAATGAGAAATTTACTAAAGTACACTTATTAAAAATGTCCTTAAAGTTACAATTTATATGCAACAATTCATAATTAAATTTATCAACTATTACAAAATGAATCAAATTCTTGAATAAGTTTTATTTTCTCTTTAAATTACTGGGATGCAAATGGCAAGATAATGAATAAGTTTCAGCTATAAAAATTGTTTTATGTATGCATTACCAATTTAAAATGAAGTCAATTTCTTAAAGTTTGTCATTTTGAAATAAAAAAACACACTTAAAAAGCCCCCCTCCCCCCCCCCCCAAAAAAAAAAAAGTAATTTCTTACCTCAGGAGCTTGTTTCAAAAACCATTGAAAATATTCTTTTAAGCAGAGGGCACTCAAATCCCTCAAACTAGCATTTTCTTTATGGGTTACACCATCCTGAAAAACCACATTATAGAAAAGGAATTCAAAATAAATTAAGTTATTATATATTCCAGCATATTAACAACCAATTTCTTTGAATATGTTTCAATAAACTTAGATACAATCTCTAACAGGTGTAACATAAAAAAAAGAATATTTAATTATTATATAACATTTCATGCTTCATTTGAATGGGCATGTATGTATTTGATGCATAAGAACTCTCTCAATGGTACAAATTAACGACCATTTAAATGGTACAATTATCTTAACCTTAGCTATTATTTCATTCAAAATATACAGAGACAAGATTCTAACTTTAAAGTCATAACAGGTTTCTGAAATGTAACAACTTTGTCTGAACCAAATAGCATGCTGTAACATTTATTTTAACATAATTTTTGTAACATTTTAAACACCTTTTTAAGGCAGAAATTGATTTTTTTCTATTTATTTATAGCCATTGATGCTTTACACTTTACATTATTCCTCCATGTGCAGTCATGCATCAGCATGTATTAATATATTTAAAGAGACAGGAAAAGGGTTTATCTTACATTTTACACAGAATCTTACAAGTATGAGAATCTTACAATTACCACACACACCTAAAAAAATAAAAAGTAAAATTCATACCCATAAAGAAATCAAAATCACAGATGACTCAGGAGTTTTAATAACTTTACTATGCGTAAACCAATGAATAAGTTGAAAAACGAGAGGACGAAAAAGTTGTTTTGAAACCTATAAAAAAATATTTGAATAAACTACACTTGCAAAAATTATTGCTCTTTTAATAAAAATGTTTATCACATATTTACCACATACAGACAAAATTTTACTTTGCATTGTATAACATTAAAAGTTAAAAATTCCACTTTTGATTACTGCATAAGTGTATTTAATAATATCCTTAACAAAACACATACAGCACAAAACTATGCAATGTATAATCCAACAACAAAACAAACAAAAAAAAAAAAAAAAAAAAGACACCCTAAGATTTTAAAAAATATATTAAAATCATTCACTATTTCTTACTAGTTTTACAAAAATATCTTTTTTAATTTTAATTTTTACATCATACCTTAAATTTATATAATTTTTAAGAATATAAGTATTTAATATCAGCATTAACATTTGTGTATGTATATATGTAGATACGAACAAATAAAATACTATTGGGTTTGAATACATTAATCTGAGAAACAAAAACCAACATGTTGGTACTCCCCAAAAGAGCTCATAAGCTATCAAAATTAAGTAACTTTACTCTAGAAGAAACTTCAAAGGGTGAAAATTTCTGACAATGTGCATTTCAAAATGCTTTTATTTTATACATAAAAATATTCCTATCTAAAAATACTTTTGAAAAATCAGGATTAACAAATAGTTTATATTTAATTTTGTGAAATATTACAATTAGACTAATAAATGCTGTTTTTTATTACATATAGACAATTTTAAAAATATTTTGTAAGATTTTCTAAACCATCTTCTAAACCAGAGATTCCCACCGGGGTCCAGGTGGACCCCTTGGGGGTCAATGGAAGTTTAAAAAGGGTCTATAGTATTCCAGGGGTTTGTTGGGGGTCGATGATAAATTTTTCTGTTTTAAAATTTGATTTAATTTTTTAAGAATGTAATTATTAGATAATAATATACGTTTTAATATATATAAATATATATTTATATTCATAATGTTAGTTATTGTGACTATACAATGATAAGAAATTTCAGGCTAAACATTAAACAATTACAAGATCAAAAGAACTTTTTACACACCATGTTTTTAAATGTTCTGTTGAATCATATAAACTTGACAATTCTATGTATTAATAAATACTTTTTAAAATTTTTTGATGAATTATCCCATCAAATTGAAAGAAAATGAAGTTATTTGGAAGTTAACTTGCGTTTAACTTTTCGTTCCCATCCTGGCCAATAGATGGCTGCACCAGTCTACAAAACAAAATTAACTGAGAAAGAATTCAATCCTGCTATTCTAAAAGTTTCAAATGTCTAGCTAGTTGGGAAGTTAGTTAAAAATCGATTGCAAGATTTGTACCAGACAAACAAACACACACACACACAAACAAACAAACAAACAAGAAATCGAGTTAATAAAAACATGGTAAAAAACTGTATCAATGCATCAAGCACAAGTGCCATATTAATTGAAATTGAACTTTGTGCAATTGCAATCTGTGTTTATGAAATCTTGTTTATATTTGTGAAATTAAAAATGAAAATAGTACAAAAATAATAAAACATAAACCTAATGAACCACTTTTTTGTTCATAATCTTTGTCAAATTGTTATCTTTAAGTGTTATATTTTAATGCAATTATTAGTATTATAATTATGTTGTATACTGTATATTATACAGAAAAATGTGAGGGGGCCGATGAAGAAAATCATTCTTTTAAAAAGGGTCAATGTAGGGAAAAGGTTGGGAACCTCTGTTCTAAACTATTGCATATCAAGTTTCTTATTGCAGCAAAATATGACATTGCTGGAAAAATGGTATTTAGGAAACTACAGCATATCAGCTAAAAATGACTCAGAGCTGAAATTTTTAAAGTATGCCATGACTAGAATTTTTAAATTATGCCATGACATGATACTGAATATAAAAGCTACTTTAAAGAAGTATGTCATAAAAAAGATATTTAAAGGAATATTTTGTAAAATTTAGGAGTTTAATAAATTAAAATTGAAACTGAAAATTATTTAAGTATCTTTTAAGGTCTATTTGAAACTTGTTATTTTTCATAAATCAACAGAATAAATGCAGTTATTTCAATAAACTTACCTGTTCCACATCACATGCTAATTCTAACAAACCAGGAAAGATATTTTTATATAATGCCTCCATTGAAAACTACATGAGATAGTAAAAAAAGGTTAGAACTTTTTAAAATCTGTATGTACATATTTATCTATATCTTAAATATAAAAAATATAAGTAAAACAAAAGGCAAAAATATTACTAAAGCAACAAGATCAACAGCAGTAAAGTAGCACAAAAGCTTTAAAAATTATTAATTTTCAATAAAAACAAGATGGACAAAAAACATATTTTAAAGTTTCAGCTGAGAAAATTAATTATTCTCTGTATTTTATAAAATATTCAATTATAAAATCAATACTTCTAATAAATATTTTAGCCCATATCTTAGTAAAAATTATTCATAAAAAAAATTTCTAAATCTTAAATTAATCTCTCAAACACTAATTATCACTGCTATTATTATTACAAATAATAAGTTTAAGTTCATGCATTTGTGTAAATCAGTAATTTTTTTATTTTATTCATAAACTCCAACATACTTTTTCTTTGTAGTCCTCAGGCATCTGACTACCACGACCAATCATGTAAAGCACTAGTGAGTGTAATGCTTCACATGCAGCAACTTTAACCTGTCTTACACTTGATTTAGTCGCCACTTCCAAAACTCGAGGAAGAAAGTCATCTAAAATTTAATTAAAAAGTAAAGAAGAAAAAAAAAATTGAAATGTTTTCTGCCTTAAATCCTAAAATGACCAATTTGAGAGTTTTAAAGGGGAATGGAAAGTCATGTAAAGCACTAGTAGATGTAATGCCTCCCGTGCAACAACTTAACCTGTCTTATACTTGATTTAGTCGTCACTTCCAAAACATGAGGAAAAAAGCCCTCTAACATTTTATTAAAAAGTAAAAATTTCAATAATGTTTTCTGCCTTATATCCTAAAATGATCAATTTGAGAGTTTGAAAAGGGAACAGAAAGTCGTGTAAAGCACTAGTAAATGTAATGCCTCACATGCAGCGACTTAAACCTGTCTTATACTTGATTTAGTGGGCACTTCCAATACATGAGGAAGAAAGTCATCTAAAATTTAATTAAAAAGTAAAATTTTCAAAAATGTGTTCTACCTTATCCTAAAATTATCAATTTGAGGGTTTTAAAGGGGGTTGAAAGTACATATTAAATACTATTTGTATTGAAATTATTTGCAAAAATTATAGCATGAATAATAAGGATAGTCCATAGTGACAATTTTATTGCTTTTCATTTGAAGGATTATCTAAACTGCATTCATAATATAACTAAAAGAAAATAATTCAACTGAGAAAGATAATTGCTAACAAGAAGAATGCAGATAAAAAAAACAAAATCACACACTTAGGGCTCAACGTACCATAAATGCAAGATTCTGTAGCAGTATAAAAACTAAACCATATAACGAGGCAACCGACTGGTCTCTTCATCAGGAGGCCTAACAAAATCAGTTACCTCAAGGGGGAACTTTCTCAATAGGATGCAGGTCTAAACAAAAGACATCCCAAGGCCCTGAGATTCCCATTTGAAACAGATAGTCAAATCAAATGAAAACAAACAGAAATCCTGAACTTAGGACTCAACGCACAATAAATGCAAGTAAACATACAATCCTAAAAGAACACAAATGAAAAGACAGAAATGCAAAAGGTACACTCGTCCTATTCCTATGAATGCTGTCTTCATAATATAATACTTGTGCAATAAAGTTTCAACAATCATTATAAAAACATCTGCTTAAATTAGCACTAGCTAATGAGCTGCATAAATAGTCCCCCCCCCAAAAAAAAAGAGCCCTGAAGAAATGTTAGTCACTTATGTTAAAAATTAATGAATGAAAAAAGAAAAATTCTTTTAAAAAAGTTTATTACAGTTGGCTCCTGTTTAACGACGTTCTACTTAATGATGATCGCTATTTAAAGACGATATTTCCCAGTCCCGGCCCCTCCGACGTTATGGGAAATGTTATATTTTCACAAATTCTGTTTAAGGGCCATCTCTTCTTAAGGACGATTTTTCATGGTCCCTTGGAAGTCGTTAAACAGAGAGCCAACTGTATAATGAATGATTAAAAATTATTCAACTAATTTCAGTCAGTTGAATCATACAAAAACATAGCATATCTTATACAGTTTGTAATAAGTACCAAATTTTCAGTCAAGGTAAAGAAACTGGATACTTAAAAATGTACTGAATCATATTATTTTTAATACTCAAAACAGGATAAAAATAACCCTAGGAAACAAGTCAAAACAGTGATAAAAATGCTTACCGAAGTAAAGTTCTGGTTTCATGTCAACAAATGGAATGGCATACTTCAAATGATTTCTATGTAAAGAATCCCAGGCAATGGCAACTTTATTCATATTTTCAAATGAATTCTGAAGAAGTGCAGAATTATTTTTCCCCAGTCTACCAAGGAATTTTATTATTCGCAACTGGATCTTTTGAAGTTCAGGATCATCAATGACCTTCATTAAAATTAAACAAATATGTTGGAAATATGTATTGAGAGAAAAATTCTGTAACTGAACAGATATGATAATTCATACAAACATAATTTGGAAATTATGACTAGTTATCTCATCCATAACTTAAATGCTTCAGTGACACACATAAGATAGGTGGAACTGTTTAGGGAAAATTTAAATTTAAATCTCATCATCACTCTTATATATCTGTAGGCACCTAACAACTGTAAAGCAATTTACTAATTGGTTTATTTAAATCACACAAACTTTAAAAAGGCTATTTCACAAAAATAAATTTAGCATCACATAACTTCTTATCTATTCTAAATTTAAAGAAAGTTCATTATATATGTCAAGAGTATAATAAATCACATCAGTTACAGCTAGCAAAAGTTAAACACTAAATTAATTAAAATAAGTATTTAAAGAATATTTATATGCACATGCATATATACTTACAATACATACATACATCACACAAACAAACAAACAAACACACACACACACACACACACATATATATATATATATAGTTTACTCTTTAAATACATATTCTAGGTAGTAAACTAAACACAAATTATTTTGAGGATCAAAATTTAAATTTTCAGAAATCCTGTACTCTCACTGCCATTTGAATGTACAAATAAAGATGATTAAGGATTCTAGAGCCACTCATATTTCTGTTATTAAGTTATAACAGAGAAATATAATTATTAGAATCTCTGTTACACAAATCAGTTATCTGGAATTATTGTTAGAAGCGATACATAAGTGGAAATGCAGATCATAGAATAATCAAGTAACAAAGAAATATAATTAATATTCATGCAATATAATAAATGAAACATACTAAATCTAATGTATTTCTACGCTTTTTTACAGATTTTGTTGACATTTTATGCACTTTCTTTGATGCTTTGATTTGTTTGACAACAGGAATGGAACAAGCATCTATAAAAGGAAAAAAATTACAAGCCACATTAATTTGGAAATTATAATTTTTATGAAAGATATTTACACATCATAATAATTATTGTGATATATTATAAATGAAGAGGTAGAGTCAAAATAAAAATTTAATTTGCTAATTTGTGTGAGATTGTACACATACATAAAACAAAAATATGAGGGTGAATCAAATGTAAAGGAACTAGACAAATGGAATAAAAAGAATAGCCTGAGTCAAAAAAAGGTTATATATAAAACCCACAGAATGGATGTTTGAATCATACAGGATATGATTTCTCGAGTATCAGATACTTGCTGGAGATGAATTGTGGTACCATCACTACAGGACATAAGACAAATAAGCCTGCAATGAAAGTATATTGAATTGCCACCATTAATGACTGCCAAGATTGTCCCTTCTCCAAGAAAGATGCTATTGAGTTATTTTGTTAACCTTGAAGATGTATTATAGATAATATATACTCATTACAGATTATCACAAAAGCAGCCTGTTATAACACTAGTGAATGGTAATCAAGAACAAGTACTGTTGCATAAATACCAGGGGTGTCACCTAGTGCATAACAATATATGCCCCTAGAGGGCTTAGGTGACTATGAGAGGACAAGCAGAAGCATAACTGAAAATCTTTCTGAATCTCTCTTGAATATGGACTTTTAGTTTTGTGGTGATCAGTTTTTAAAATGAATTGAAGATGCAGCTCAAAGGTTGCAGATTTCCATCAAATGATCTACAAGAAGCAGTTATTCTTATTCTAATGCTGCCATAAAAGGACTTCAAAGAGCAAATGTCTCAGAGCTAGGGACAGATTTATTTTGAAATAAAAGTAATACTCTTCAATACATAGACCACTAATCACTTTCATTTGACTCAACTTCATATTTTCACATGTTAATACATAAATAACATATATGATATTTTAAGTCACTAATTGATTAACCAGCCATTCCTAAATTTCTATTAATAGGGGAAAAAAATTCTGTACTTTTCAATCTATCATGATTATATATGGTAGTTTTGGAGATTTGTGTCCCATATTATAGGAATTTGTATATTATACAGATGTACCATTCATCCTATGTTTTCTGATTGGCAGACATGTTCTGCTTAAACATGAATTATACACTATCTACCAATAAGTATTTGGACACCTGTGATAGAAAAGAAAAACAAAATTCATTCATATTCAATAGCTGGTAGAGCCTCCATGAGAGGCAATTACAGCCTCAACCCTGTCATCTGAACGGTAGAGGGTGAACCTTGATTCATCGCTCCAGAGAACCCCTTTCCATTGATCTACGGTCCACTTTTGACGTGCTTTGCACCACATTAACTGAGCAGCACAGTTGGACTTAGTGACCAAAGGCTTATGGGCAGCAACACGACCATGAAAACCAAGCAGATGTGCTTCCTAACAAATGGTATTCATTGAAACAACACTCCCGGATGCCTGTTGAAACTAATGTAGTATGTAGGCGATCAGTTGGGTGTGGTTCTTCCAAATTTCTCTGGATAGCACCTGCCAGTCTCTATCTCTTAGTTTCATGGGTCTGCTAACTTGGGGCACATTCCGACAATCACCGCTCACCTTCCACTACTAAATCACATAGGCCACTGTCAATTTTGGGTAATTCAGCTTGGTAGATATGTCCCTTAAGGAACAGCCATTTCTGTAATACCCTACGATTAAACCTTTCTCAAAATCAGATAACTCTGCATTTTGAGGCATCCTGCATGCAACTAATGCTGTGGCGAAATGTGTGACATCGATTGCAGCACCCCCACCGTGTTTAGAATTTGAGCAGTTGAAGCTGTGACTCAGCCAAGTAAACATGACTCTTAGATTAGTGGCATTTTGCAGACCTTTAAACGTTGTAAATTTGTAAATAAATTCAGTGTCGTTTGTAGACCTCTTGTTAGAATATTGATTTATCCATCAATGCAACCATTGACCTTAGACTATTTAGATACCCGTTCGATTCGAACATTTTTCTATATGGTGCATCGCCACCGGAATGTTATTTAGAAGTGCTAGTACTTGAACAATAGATTTTCAACTCATCTTGTGAAAATAGACTAATAGATCATCGAAATTTTACATTTTGGATTAGCACATTTAAGTGCGAAGACTGCTCACGGTAAGATCGTTTCTATTATTTAATCAATAATGACGGACGAACTCACAAAATTGAAATCGAAACGGGAAGTTATTAGATCTGCAGTTTCTAAAGTTTTAAAGAACACCGAAACAGAATTTGGAAAGGAAACTGCAGATGAATTGATCTTAGAAGAAAACTTAGAACTATTGACAAATAAATATGATGAACTAAAAGAGATTGATGCCACTATTGAACCACTTGTTGAAACTAAGGATCTCAAATCAGAAATTTCCGCTGTAGGAGATTATAAGGATAAAGTTATTTTATGGAAATTTAAAATTAATAGAAGATTAAAAAATAGTAAACCAAATATAGCTGCTACTGTAAACGACAATGATTCAGAAAACGCGAAACCACAAAGCAAGGTAGCTCGTCTGCCAGAGTTGGTTATGCTGAAATATTATAGTGATTACACGAAATGGACAGATTTCTTTAATTCATTTAAAGTATCGATTGACAATAACAATTCACTATCCAAAATTAAAAAATTCAATTATTTATGCTCCTTTCTAGGGGGAGCAGAATTGAACGCAATAGAAGGGTTTGCCGTGTCCGATGACAATTATGACGAAGCCATCATATTACTAGAGAATAGATTTGGGAGACGTGAATTAACCATCAATATACATATGACAAAGTTACTAAATTTAACTCCGGTTATCAAATCCAGTGACATCTCGAAACTTAGAAAATTGTATGATAATATTTAAATGCACATACGCAGTTTGAAATCACTGGAAGTGCAACCCAATTCTTATAGCAATATGTTGATCCCGGTGTTGTATAAAATTTTACCCCAAGATTTGACATTAGAATTCAATCGCAAAAATCCAAACTTTTCTTCCCTTTACAATATCAAAACGCTTTTGGAATTTTTTCGCACAGAACTTGAATGTAGGGAGAGAAATATTCTTCTTCCCCCCCCCCCATTCAAAAGAGCACAAAGTGGAATTTAATCTAGACCGTTTCTCTCAGTCAGACATAACAAAACTCTCAGCAAGTGTTTACTAGTGCAGCCCAATTGATGGCACCAGCGAAAACCGAATCTTAAAATAATTCAGATGATTACTGCATATTCTGCAAACAAGAAAAACATACCCACAAAAATCAAATTTGCAAATCTGTTAGTGTTGTTGATAAAAGAGACATTTTATTTAAACACGGCAGGTGTTTACTTTGCTTAATGCCCAGGCACAGGATTAAAGACTGTTTCAAAGCAATCTTGTTCTGAATGTAAAAAGAGACATAATTCAAAGATTTGTTTCCAACTTGAAAAAATGCTGAAAGAGAAAGAGAAGGCCGCTGAGACGCAGCTTTTTACTGGGATTTCGCATTCTAGATCACCCTCAATTTTGATGCAAACTTGCAGTGTTAAAATTAGCCCCCCCCCCCCCATTCAAAAGAGCACAAAGTGGAATTTAATCTAGACCGTTTCTCTCAGTCAGACATAACAAAACTCTCAGCAAGTGTTTACCAGTGCAGCCCAATTGATGGCACCAGCGAAAACCGAATCTTAAAATAATTCAGATGATTACTGCATATTCTGCAAACAAGAAAAACATACCCACAAAAATCAAATTTGCAAATCTGTTAGTGTTGTTGATAAAAGAGACATTTTATTTAAACACGGCAGGTGTTTACTTTGCTTAATGCCCAGGCACAGGATTAAAGACTGTTTCAAAGCAATCTTGTTCTGAATGTAAAAAGAGACATAATTCAAAGATTTGTTTCCAACTTGAAAAAATGCTGAAAGAGAAAGAGAAGGCCGCTGAGACGCAGCTTTTTACTGGGATTTCGCATTCTAGATCACCCTCAATTTTGATGCAAACTTGCAGTGTTAAAATTAGGCACAGATCTTGCACAATACAAGCAAGACTTTTACTTGACTGTGGATCTATGCGATCTTTTATAAATGAAAATATTTCGTGCAAATTAAAGCTCCCAGTAATTAGAAAAGAGACTTTGTCAGTCTATACCTTTGGCGATAAACAACCCATTCAACAAACATTCGATGTTGTAAGTCTAAAATTGGAAAATAGAGAAAAGGAAAATTCTAATATTCAAATAGAAGCACTTGTGACAGATCAAATAACAAGTTCAGAATTTTCTCCCGCAAACTTAAAATCGGAAATAATATTGTCAAAATTGAAAGATTTACAACTGGCTGACTCAGCTGAATTTAAAAGGTGGTATAGACATTCTTATAGGAACCGACTATTACTATAGTATAGTAACGGGAAATTTGGAAAGATTGAACAAAACCCTTGTAGCCACTGAGACAATATTTGGATGGTGTGTACAGGGAAAAACTGATAATGTTCTAGAACAGGGGTTCTCAACCTTTCAGGCTCTGTGCCCCCCCTTTGAACACTGATGTAAGGTCACGCCTCCCCACCACCACTACCATATATGGTCAATACAAGTAGTACAATCGGAATTTGAAACTGAAGCTGGTTATTAAATGAAAATATAGAATAGATAATTTCATACACAAAATTTAATATTACTACTCATATCTTAATTTGGAATATATTATTATTAGAACATATGAAATCAAAGAATTAAATACAGATCAAATATATTTGAGGTAATCAAGGATCTAGGTGAGGTTGGAATGTAATACCAGTCACTTTCACAACATTAATAAGAGGGCTGGAACTGTTTGTCCTTGACAAGTTTTTGAATATTAGGTTTTAAGTGTGATAAAGCACACTTCAGGTCACTTTCAACGTCCAGCTTTGCTCGATATTTTGACTTTATGTATGCTAATGCTGAAAATCCAGATTCACAGAGATATGTGGATGAAAACTGCACTAACAACCTCGAAGCTCCCAAAGCAACTTCTGGGTAAACAGGAAAATAGCGTAACCAAAAGTTTTCAACATCGATGTTTTCGAATTCTGCGTTTGCTTGAAAATCACATTTTAGGTCGATTGCCTGTTCCTGAATATAATCAGGAAGTATATCCACGTCGATTTTAAAAGGATCTCTTGTCAACTTAAACTCCCAGTTCTCTGAACTAATATCTGGAAAATAGTCTGCAATTTCATTTTGCAATGCTACCAAATGCCCTGATATAAGATCCATCAGTTCATTTATATATTGCAATGTGAGTTTTAATTTATCATCGAGGATGTCGTTCAGTCTTGGAAAGGACGAAATGTTTGGCTCTGAACTCTGACGACGGAGTTGCCAAAGAGTTATCTTTTCTGTGAAACTCTTAACTGCATCCTTAAGTCTTCAGAATGTTTTTCTGACAATGCAGCTACGACAATTATCGTGTGCGACAATTATTGTGTTCGTGTTCGTATGTCGAAAATACGTTACGGTTACATTGTGACTGCAAAATTGAGTACAGTAAATTACAGTTAGTTTTATTTATTATTTTTTTTTAAACTCACGCCTCCCTTGAAATTCTTCTATGCCTCCCCAGGGGGGGGGCGCCTCCCAGGTTGAGAACCGCTGCTCTAGAATCTTCCATAGCCCAAAACATTATAGTTGAAGAGAAATCAATTTCGGACCAATTACGAAAATTTCGGACGCTTGAAGGATTAGGGATTAATCCAGAAAAAGAAACTGTTGATTCTACAAATGATGATATTTTGAAGAAATTCGAATCCGAAATTAAGTATGAAAATTCTCGCTACAAGGTAAAATTGCCCTGGAGGTCGGATCTAAAGTATAAATTACAGGACAACAGGGTGGTCGCGGAGAAACGTTTTTCACGACTTAAGCTCAGACTTTGTAATGATCCTGATCTTTTTAATTCATATAAATCTGTTTTAGATGACTATTTAGAACAAAATATTATAGAACCCGTACAGAATACTGAGGAAGATGAAAACCACGTTAAATTCTATTTACCCCATAGGGAAGTTATTCGTAACGATAGAACAACCAGTAAACTCTGCATCGTCTTTGATGCTTCATCGCATCTTCCCAGTGAAATGTCTTTGAATGATTGCCTGCATGTTGAACCCAATTTGCTCCCTGATATGGTTCAACTATTTCTATCCTTTAGACTCCACCCAGTTGCTTTCACAGCAGATATAAAACAAGCCTTCCTCCAAATAGAAATTGATGAGGAGGATAGGGATGTTACAAGGTTTTTTTTCGCAGATGATCTAACCTCTGATTTGAAACCACCTGCAATTTATAGATTTACACGCGTATTGTTTGGAGTAAACAGTAGCCCCTTTCTTCTCGCAGCAACAATTTGACACCATTTGAAACAATTTGAAACAGTATATCCTGAAATATACGAAATCCTAAACAACAGCGTATATGTAGATGATATTATTGGTGGTCATTCAGACGTAGAACACGCATTTAAAACTTCCTTGGAATGCATTAATATTTTTAAAGATGCAAGAATGATTTTACATAAGTGGCAAACCAATTCGAAAATACTACAAAATTTGTGGGTTAAGGAGGGTATCACTACAGAGGAAACTCAAAAGGACTTTGATGCAGCAAAACCTCCCTTCAAAGTATTAGGGATGGCATGGGAAGATGAGGGCATTCTTTATTTTGATATTGAAGATTTGACGACATTTCTGTCAAAAAGAGAAAATACTAAACGATTTCTTCTGCAAGTTATTGGCAGAATATTTGATCCCGTAGGTTTCTTGGGACCATTCGTATTAAAAGCAAAATGCTTGATACAAGAGATTTGGACATGTTCATTGGACTGGGACGATAGACTACCAGAGGATTTAAATTCCACTTGGGAAAACTGGTACAAGGAAATCTCTTGTTTAAAAGAATTCAAAATTCCAAGATATTATTTTTTGAGTCATTTAGACAACGTTGAAACAGTTGAATTGCACTGTTTTTCCGATGCAAGCAAGAAAGCATATGGCAGTGTTGCTTATTTACGTATAACTTACACTGACAATAGAATTCAGTCTATCTTGGTGGCCTCCAAAACCAGAGTAGCACCTCTAAAAACATTAACATTACACAGACTAGAATTGATGGGTGCTCTCCTTTCAGCCAGATTGAGCAACCATATCATCAAGGCTTTGAGGATGAATCCCAGGTTTGAGATTAAAGCAAGACTCATTTTTGGACTGATTCGAAAATCACCCTTTTCTGAATCAAAGGTGTGCCTAAGAAGTTTAAGCCCTTCGTGAAGAATCACCTTGAAGAAATAAACAAATTGACATCACCAGAAAATTGGCATTTTGTCCTGGCAAAGTAAACCCGGCAGATTTAGCCTCAAGAGGAGCCAATATTTCCACTTTGAGCGATTTGATTTGGTTAGAAGGACCACACTTTCTTAAGATGTCTGAAGAAACCTGGCCAGAACAGGAAAATGAGAAGAAATTTGACGATGAAGACCTAGAATATCAGAAAACCAGCAATGAAGTATACCAGTTCGGGTGTGCAGTGGCCAACGACATACTTACCGACATTTCAAAATATAGCACTCTCAGAAGACTCTTAAGTGTTACAGCTTGAGTGAAGAGATTTTTGACAAATCTAAAAAACTCTGTTAAAAATCGTGGACCTTTGACAGCTGAAGAAATGCAGTTAGCTGAAGAGTTTTGGATTCGAAACACGTAAAAGGAATTCTTTAGTTCAGAAATTTCAGACTTGGAAAATGATAAAAAAGTAAAATCTGAGTCGTCTGTCTGCTCATTAGTACCATTTTTAGACTCCAGGAAAATACTTAGAATAAAGGGCAGGCTCACCGTATCAGACCCCTCCTTTGATGAAAAACAACCGATCCTACTACCTAAAACTTCGAGGTGCACGGAATTGTTGGTGAAAAGAGAACACGAAAAGGTAATGCATAGCGGTGTATCCTTGACGCTAACAAAGATGAGAAAAAAATTTGGGGTTCCCAAGGGATGGCAATTAGTAAAAAAGATTATTGGCAAGTGCTTGATTTGCAGGAAGTATTCGGCAAAACCTGCTGACCAAATAACAGCCCCTTTACCCAAAGATCGAATATCACAAACGCATCCTTTTAACATTTGCAGCGTTGATTTCGCCGGACCGATTCATGTAAAAAAATGAAACGGGAACAGTGAAGTCTCACATATCACTTTTCACTTGCGCTGTCACCAGAGCGATACACTTAGAATTGGTCACCGCGATGTCGACTAAATGTTTTTTGCTGGCCTTTAGAAGATTTGTGGCTAGAAGAGGAAATTGTTCCATCGTATACTCTGATAATGCGAAAGCATTTAAAAGGGCCAGTAGGGAACTGCAAAACATTTCCGAAATATTATTGGACCATGAGCTACGAGATTACCTTTCTTCACAGGGCATTACATGGAAATTTATTGCGGAACGATCCCCATGGTGGGGAGGGCTCTATGAATGTTTGGTAAGGTCAGTGAAAGATCCGTTGAGAAAAGTGATAGGACGCGCTTTATTGAACTTTGAAGAATTATCTATTGTTCTGGCAGAAGTAGAAGTAGTTGTGAACATGAGATCACTGACATACGTTAACGATTGTTTAAACGAACCTTCGCCTTTAACACCGTCTCATTTCTTAAACTATGAAAGAAATGAAAATGAATTTCCAATAAACTTCATAGAACTAGAAAATATATCTAGAGAAGGTTTAATTCGAAGAAAGATGTACCAAACACAACTTCTCAAACAAATCTGGAAGAAATGGAAGAATCAGTACTTACTGAATTTGAAAACTGTGTACCATTTCAAAACTGAAATTTGATAACTGAACCACACTGTAGATTTGTATGGATGTGTATAAATAAAGGGTGAAGTCGTGGAGTTCAGGTGGGGAGTGTGGCGAAATGTGTGACGTCGATTGCAGCACCCCCACCGTGTTTAGAATTTGAGCAGTTGAAGCTGCGACTCCGCCATGTAAACATGGCCTTTAGATTAGTGGCATTTTGTAGACCTTTAAACGTTGTAAATTTGTAAATAAATTCAGTGTTGTTTGTAGACCTCTTGTTAGAATATTCATTTCATCCATCGATGCAACCATTGACCTTAGACTATTTAGATACCCCTTCGATTCGAACATTTTTCTATAAATTCTAATGTTGTTTCCTACGCGATATTTAATGGCAGAGGGCATGACATATATCAGGACCGCAGATATTGTCATTCGCATGGGTGTCTAAATACTTATTGGTAGATAGTGTATTGATTTTAATTGTTTAGGTTTAATTATGAATTTACTGGCTTACTCAGAGTTGCTTCATGAATCTCCATTCACACACTCTCAATTTTTTCAACCTTAAATTATAATGGATCCTCAGATAACTTTAGAAGTTGTAGTTTTCAATTCTTGCTCCAAGTAAAAGACTACAATTTGATCAAAATAAAGCCTTAACTAACTTCTCACAATGCTTCAAAAGGTGCTAAAAATACCTAAACATCATTCTTTATAATTCCTGTTCCATCTGCATTTATAACTTAGCCATACATAAATAAAAAAATTTAAATAATTTTGCTATAAAAATAATAATTTTCTCCAAGAAATTTAAGCTGACTTAAATTTATGGAGGAATGAAATAGGGTCTAAGTTTGGATCGTGTCGTTAGTGCAAGGTGAAGAAGTTTATAACCTCTGCAGGAAGCCTGGCAAGATATTTCACTTTGAATTTCTTTTAATCTTTAAATTTTTCTATTTAACTTATAAAATTTTCCTATTTTTTACATGACCTTAATTTTAAACAATTTTTCCTTATTTCATTAACTTACAAACTGTATTTCCTATATTAAATATAAATATTTGATTTCAGTGCCTATAACAAAATTAGTGTGCAATGAAAAAGTTTTTTAATGCTTGTCTTGTAATCAAAAACATAAAAGTAACAATCTAATATATAATGCTAAAAAATATTCTTTTATCATTAGAGTTGTCTTAAGGCTAAGTATTTTAGTTATTAATTTCACTTTTATTAAGACTTCATGTATATGATACAAGAATTTTAAAGATTAAATTCTTATTTTTAACTAACTTTCAGTTTTTTTTCATTTATAGTAGATTTCATTCATAGACACGTATTTGTGTTGTAGTTAATTTTTTAATAGCACTTTGTGGTAATGAATTTTAATTAATGTTTGAAGAAGATTTCAATTTCATAAAAAAAATAATTACCACCTTATTATTTTAGAAAATTATTACAATTTAAAATTCTGTGTAAAAAGCCATACAAATATTAGTCAATACAGGTTTTAGCTTTACTTAGAAACTAAATTAGCTTACTCACCATGAGAACTTGATGCTAAAATGTAGCTGTTTAAATAAGGCAATAATCGACGGAAATGTGGTTGTAGCTTATCCAAAGGCACACAATCTGACCATTTTTCTAAAGCACACACAGCGTTACTTGCTAATGGTAAGTAGCTCATACCAAGCTTCAAAGCAGTCTAATATAAAAATAATTATTATTAAATTTTAAAACCTCACAATTATGCATGCAACGTTCTGTTAAAAATATGACAAACTTGTTTTGATAAACTATCAACTTGGATGAATAAATTGAAAAAAGTTAAGCCAGTCAATTTAGTAAATACAAATTAGTAGTATTAAAAAAGCTATAAAAGATACAAACTTTTGACTGACTTTAAATAGAAACTATATAAAAGTTTAACATTATTTTTTTTAATCAAAATTTTGAAACATATGAGCCATTTGTAAAGATACCTCCTTTTCTGTTTATCAACATTATATAAATTATAGTTTATCTTTTTAATATTCAATGAGTTAATAAATAATACGCATTTAAGAAACCAAAATTTTCTTGAAGCAATACAAAAAAAGTTTAGAGGTGTAACTAATTATGTCTATCTTTAAATATTAATTTAAGAAATTTCCTCAAACCTATCCTGACCTGAAAAGCTTTTCATCCAGAGAAACAAACAAAATTATAACAAATGTTATGACTATTTATTTCATGCGATAAGTTAATTTTCTTTTAAAAAATATCATGCAATGAAATAGATATATTTTAATTCTGATAGTCAAATATATTAAGCATTTATATTCAAGGAACACAGCACCAAAACAGCCCATAAATGAAATAAACAGCATAATTTATAGAGAAAATTATATCAAGCAAGAGCTTGCAAATAGTCAATAAAGGCACCTTCAAGAATATTTAAAACTCAAAAATCTTCAAAATAAAGCTGGCGTTAAAGGGTTATAACATACATTCTTTAAATGCAACAAAAATAGATGTACAATTTATACCTCAAGAGCAGGTATTAAAACAGCAATTTCTTGTAACACAATCTCAATAGGAAGGACAAGGAGAACTTGTAAACATGAAGCTAGTAATTCATCTTTGAACTGTTGGAGCCGAACAACAACTTCTTTCACAAACTTTGAGAATAGCTGAAAACTTGCCCAAACTACATTTTCCGAACTATTAAAAGCTAGTGTTTTTTCACATAAGAGAATGTCCTGGAAAGATAAAAATAACTATTAATCCAGCAGTTTATCTTTCAGTATTTAATCATTGGACCAGAAATAAAAACAAAATGAGAATCAGACATATGTATAAAACAGAGTTTTTACACAATTTTTAAAATAATTTTACAAGATGTTTTAAGCTTTTTTTTCTATTTCTATAACATCAAAATCCCAGACCATGTTGTTAAATTTAAGGATTGCAGTGGGTTAAGATCAAATGTTCGATAATGAGGAATTTGCACATGTGGGGAAAATACTCATTTCAATTTTTTTATTAACAGATTGGTTATCAAATTGTTCGAAAACATCAATTAAAACGTATATATAGATCTAAATAATAAGAATTTTAAATTTAAAATAAGCGAAAAGTGTTGAAAAATCATGTGACCTCAAAACGCTACGTGATTGGTTCCGACGTCACTATGCACTATGCTTCAATTTTTACATTTTTCTAGCGCGAGATTCCACGTTTCCTCCTCTTAAACTAACATTTTAAAATCATATTTTTTTTCTAATTTGGTTTAATTTTTCTAATTTTAGTTTATGGCTATTGTTTATTCCCTTTTTTTTTAAATTATATTTTATCGTTGTCTTTATTATTAGTTTTATTTCTGTTTTGTTTACCATGGCTTTATTACCCGGTTTTGCAAAAGGGCAATCTGACAACCTGCCTAAAATGGATTCATTTGCAGTGTTTTCCTTTTTGGAAAATAATCCAAGTTTTATGGGAGCAGAAATACGAGGATTTAAAGCTCAGAGGTATGTATATATTTGTTTGCATTTATTATTCTAGTTATGTAATGTAGATTGTAGAACGCTGACGTACGTTGTACTTTACACAAACTTTAAAGTTTGACATTGTTTATGCATATTATTAAATTAATATCGTACTCTAAAAGTTTAATAAAGAGCTTCTATTATTATTCATTTATAGTACATCTTTAATTTTGTAATAAAAATTCAGTCATTTTTTTCTGTAATAAAAAATTTAAAAACTATTTGTAACAGACGTTACATATAATACATGATGCTGCAACTGTACCCTTAACTAGGCTATTTATATTCAAAACAGTCACAAACATGCATTTATTTTACTTTTATAGTTTTTACATTAATATTAAATTTACTCCAATTAAATTCAGTGGCATAATTTACGTAAGTAATAAGGTATAAAAATGATAATTTTACTTGCTAAAAAAACTTACAAATAGATATTTTCCCATTACTTCCCCTACAAAACAAACTTAATGTAAGGAAAAAGCAATAATAGGTTCTAGTTCTAGAGGCCATAAGCTTTCCAATGATATATAACACTTAAGAATTTGTTTAAAATTATTTTCTTTCGTAATGGTTTCATGTTAGGTGGAATTCACCATCTGGAGAATATAACTCATAACAAAACTCGTTGTTTTTACAAATATATTTAAATATTTATTTAAGTGGAAAATGTCAAAACTTGTATTTTAAATTCATATTTGCTGCAATGATTTGGCAAATCATCTGTATCACATTAAAACTCACAATTATAGCTAAATTAAAAAATTATTGAATGAAGATTTTTTTTTTCGTCGCGTTTCATTGCAACTGTCCATAATTTCCTTTTGACATTATCTTTTGGAACACTAAAAAAAAGCTTTCCAGGTGTATTTACCGTTGTGCTTGTGCAGCAAGGTACTATACAATATTTAAAATTTTCTGTAACACACTTTGACATCTTAAAAATAAGGAAAAAACACTAGATATCAAACTCAAACTACGCAACACAATCCAAACACCGCAGTAAACAAATTCGCTATGGTGCATTGTGACGTCACATGTATCCGCGTAGGAAAAGTAGCGTTTTTGAGACGAAGTAAATAGTGCACGTTTAAAAACAAATTATGTCAACTTTTAGAGTTCTAAAACTAAACAAAAAAGATGCTTTCGATCATATTTTTCTATTTTCTATATCATAAATGTAAAATAAAAAAACGTGCAAATTCCTCATTATATTTTAAATATCTAGAAAAGGAACAAAAGATAAATATTAAAAAAATTTTCTCCTTTTTTAATTTATATGTACTGATTGAAAGCTTTCATGGCAATTTATACTGTGCTTTCTACACCTTTTTCATTTTTTAACTGGTGTTGAAATTCATCAAGAAACCAATGACTATTCATAGTGTTTATATAGGAGAAGAAAGGAGAGTTATTAAACAACTACGGGGGACATGGGTAAACAACATCAATAGACATCTTATATTATTATTCTTTTTTATTTTTTATTGCAGCCCCCATCATCTTCTCAGACATAAGGCATCTTGCAGTCTAATACAACAGGGAGGTGGCTCCAGAAAGTGGGAAAACTCCAAAGTCATCATAAGAGTGAACATCAAGTAGGGAAGGGAAACTAAAAAGATGCACCCCAGTCATGTGCATAGTAATGCAGAGTGGGCAGAATGGAAATCTGCTAGTTTAATTCTATATAGATGGGCCTGCAAGTAAACATGTATGGTGATGACTCTAAAACATGCAACTTCCTCGACTATGGGGAAGAAGGAAAGTTGAGCACGTCTCTGGTTATCAAGTAGACAAGCCCAAGATTTTCCATCAGCTAACTCTTTACGAGTAGAAATTCCTTTGTTCCAGATATTGCCTCTGAGAAGTCGCTTGACAGTTTGAAGGGGAGTCGGGAGACAAGGTGGATGTAGCATTGAAGCCTCCTTAGCCAACAAGTCGATTTGCTCATAGCCATAAATGCCACAATGGCTAGAAATCCACTGGAGGACGACCTCTCTTCCAGTACAGGTAACCCTCCTATAACACTGTAGATAGGTTCCTAGAAAATGCCATGTTGTGTGAAACAGTGTTATATGAGACCCAGAGACAGTTCAAAACAAGGGGTTACGTTCTGAAAACTTATTAAAAACAAACATTTTTTTAAAAATTCCATGTGAACAACTTAATTTTTATTAAAAATATAAATGTATGTATAACACAAAACGAAAAGAAACAAAAAAATATTATTTTCATTTAATGCAACCTTAATTTAATAAATTTCTTCCTCATCACTGCTCAGTACAATCAAACGAGAACGTTTTTTTGATTGAACGATATCACCTTTACTTTCAGAACCTTTTTCTTCATTTAGATATCTTGCACCTTCTATCCTCTTTAAAAAATCTGTAATTTTGGTTTATTTGCTGGTTCTTACGAGGTCATTGTAGATTCAAGGTATGGAGATAGACAATTTTGCAGCTCCCCTTTGAATTTTTGGCTTTTTTCAGCGGAAGGGTTTGCATTCAAGATTTTCAACTAAGCTTAGGCCTTCTTGTAATTTTATAGAGTTATAAATGAATAAATTATAATTCGTTTATTCATTTTCATGTAAAGCCACTATAGATCATTATTCCTCCCCGTCATTATTTTAAGATAATTTAGTTTCTAAATGTGTTAAACAAAAATCATGTTATCTAGTGCTATAGAAGTACAGTGTTGTACAAAGGTTTTCCAAATTTATTTATCGTGTTAGAGCGAAACCGCGTTACAGGTTGCAGTGTTATACGAGGGATCCTGCAATTCATCCTATCGTGTTAGAGCGAAACTGTGTTGTAAGATGCCATGCTGTAGGAGGGCTACCTGTACTAAGAAAGGAGTCTATACACTGTTTACATTCAAACTCAAGTTCTGATGGGTATAGACTATAGTCAGTAATGGTCTGAATTACAGCCTGAAAGTCTATGAAGAGGATAATGTTTTGGTGAGGGACAGCTCTAAGGGCCATAAATATTGCAAAAACTTTGCCGTCGAAATTATCTGACCAGGCACTGAGAGGTTCTTTAAGATTGAAAAATTTGGAGTATGCTCCAGCTCCACCAGAGGATGTTGTAGCAGACCCATCAGTATACACATGCAACCAGTCCCGATTTGGGTATCTCTCCTGAATAGTAGCCAGAGATAAAGATTTTAACTCAGTCTGTAGGGAGACATGCTTACGTACAGGCTGCACGAAGTCCAATTTAGCAGTAGTATATCTCAACATACCAGGAAAAGTAGACGGCCTATAGATAGGCTGCCTGATGTCGGAAACATCAAAGATGCCAGCAAGTCTTCGGATCTCAATTAAGAAAGTATGTTGAGTTTTAAGTCTAATTTGAGAAGGGACTTAGTCAGATCTTATATAAGAGTTTTAAAATTTTCCTTGGTTGGATCTTAAGTTTCTCTAGATAATTAGATAAGTTTGAAAATTTTCTGCATTTATCCCAAATTTTTTACTTGAATTTTGAAATGTCCTGAATTTTTCACATCATTCATGACCTGTAAAAATATAATAGCTTTTTATATATTTGATCAAATCACTCTTTAGGCCAGTTATAATATAACATATTTTAAAGTCATTTAAATTATTTTAAATAAAAATGCTGATACACGATAACAGTAAATGCAAGGGAGGTCAATATTCAATTTCATTATTTTACATAAAACACAAGTTTGAATTTTTTTGGAAGCATATATTCAGATATATTTCCAATACTCTGAAATTAAGGGAAAATTATAACATACTAGCTATTTACCCGGCGTTGCCTGGGTATTTATTAATACCAATTTTTTATTACACAGGAAAATGAATGGATTCTAGCTATAGTGTAAAATGTAAGTAATTTAATTTTCAGGTAGTTAAAGGTAAGTATACAAATGATAAAGTAAAATTTCAAATTCACTCTATTATTAATTTAACTTAAAACTTGATTATAAACAACATTTTTAGTTTCCTATATTCCTCTCAGTGACTCCGAAAACTATGGATTCGACACTAATCTCGGTCAGTTTGGACTTTGTTTTACCCCTTCTCCCTCCCCCCATCCCACCAATGATGATGGGAGGCTATACTTGCACTTAAACAGCATCGGGAGGGCCCTATTTATCTCAGCAACACAAAAACTGGATTTGACACTACTCCCGGTAATTTTGGACATTTTATTTCTACCCCTTCTCCCCCCCCCCCCCCAATGGTGTTAGGAGGCTGGTTTTGCATTTAAACGGTATCAGGAGTATCCTTATTCGTCGCAGTGAACACGACAAATATGGATTCAACACTATTCTCGCTCCTTTTTGACAATTTATATTCACACTTTCTTACCCCCACCTCACCCAACAATGCTGATGGCGTGGGTGCACTCTCACTTAAATGGCATCGGAAGTGTCCCTATTCATCTCAGCGACATCAAAAATTATGGATCCGATACTACTCTCGGTCATTACGGACATTTTATATTCCCCCTTCTCCCCTCCCCCATGGTGATGGGGCCTGATTTTGCACTTAAACGGCATCGGAAATTACACTATTCGTGTCAGTGACCCCGGAAACTATGGTTTCGACACTACTCTCGGTATATTGGACATTTTATATTGATCCTTTCTTTGCACACCCCCCCCCCCCACTCCCCAATGCTGATGAGGGGAGCTGAACTTGCGCTTAACCAGCATCGGAAATGTCAATATTCGTCTCAGTGATCCTCAAAACTATGGTTTTGACACTACTATCGGTATTTTGGACATTTTATATTCATTCCTTCTTCCTCCTCCCCCCTCCCGCAATGCTGATGAGGGGGCTGAACTTGCACATAGCCGGCATCGGGAGTATCACCATTAATCTTAGCGACCCCCAAAACTATGGATTCGACACTAATATCAGTCGTTTTTGATTATTTTTACATGTGCCCACTGCCCCTACGGGTACTAGGGGTGTCTTCCCCCCCCCCCCTTCCCAGTGTTTCTTTCCAGATTGTAAGTGATATGTGTACCAAGTTTGGTTGAAATTGCTCCAGGGGTTCTAGAGTGATGGTGGAACATAAACTCACACATACACACATCCATCCATTTTTATATAATAACTAGCTGAAAACCCACGCTTCGCTACGGAGTACATTCAAATTAAATACAACGGTCGATGTATGCAATTAATACCAAAATATATATATATATTTATAATAAATGCGACGATCAATGTATACAATTCATGTAAAATATATATTATATATATATATATATATATATATATATATATATTTATTTATTTATTTATTTATAAAAAAATTGTAAGGGATATTTATTTTTTTTGGATAATATCCAATCGTCTGCTTCATTACAAAGAAAAAATTTTTTTTTGTCTATTTAGTTGTTATGCACGTGATGATAAATTTATTTAAAGTATCAGAAAAAGAAATCACATGATCAGCATTTAATAAATTAAATTCTAAAAATTAATCTTTAAAAATTCACCAAAAATCAGAAAATTGAGGTAAAGGCTCGAAAAAGATTTCATTTTAAAGAAATTTTTATGATCTTTCTCGTGATATAAATTTTATAACCCTCAAATTATTATTTTAACTGCAAACTTAAAAAAAGTTAAAAAAACAGCTTAAAAATTTAATTTAAAAAAATCTAAGAAGAATTTTTGAAAAATCTTTCTTAGCCCACCCCTACACCATAAGAAGAATCGCCATGCAAAATTTCAGCCCTTTAGGTCCAGCGGTTTGGTCTGTGCGTTGTATGTCAGTCAGTCAGTGAATGAATGAATAAGTCAGTTACGGAACTGTTTTATATATATAGATAACCTCTCAGTGTGTAAATGTGTGCCTGATTACTTTTTGCATTAGCGGTACTTAAAACCCATATGTCGTGGCACAGGGGTAAATTATTTTAATATCTTGTGTCCAATCACAAAAAGTGTGGTACTAAATTGGTAGCACAAAAAAATTCGATTTTCTGACCATTTTAAAGTTGTTCTGTCCACTTAAACAGCATTGGGAGTATTGCTCCCGATGCTGTTTAAGTGCACAGAAGAGCTAGCTGTTTGGCCGGGTATTTATTAATCTCAATTTTTTTATTACACAGGGAAAGGAATGGATTCCACCTATAGTGTAAAATCCAAGTAATTTAATTTACACGTATTTAAAGCGATGAGTGGAGGTGACGGAGGTATCAAAGAGATTACGCGTATTTAAAATTAAGTACAGTATTCAAATGATCAAGTAAAATTACAAATTTACTCCATTATTAATTTAAGTCAAAACTTGGACAGTGACTCCAAAAACTATGGATTCGATATTACTCTCGGTCATTTTGGACATTTTATTTCTGACCCCCTTCTTCCCCCCCCCCCTATGCTGATGGGGGCTAAACATGCATTTAAACGGCATCGGAAGTCTCCCTATTCATAGCAGTGACTCTGAAAACTATAGGTTTGACACTACTCTCGGGTATTTTAATATTCACCCCTTCGTTCCCCTCTCCCCCCAATGCTGGTGGGGGCTAAACTTGCCCTTAAACGGCATCGGAAATGTCACTATTCGTCTCAGCGACCCAGAAATCTATGGTTATGACACTACTCTCAGCATTTTGGGCATTTTATATGCACCCCTTCTTCCTCCTCCCCCCTCCCCCCCAATGCTGATGGGGGGCTGATCTTGCACTCAAACATCATCGGAAGTATCACTATTAATCTCAGCGAACCCAAAAATTATGGATTCAACACTACTCTCCTTCATTTTGGAATTTTTAATTACCCTTTCTTTCCCCCCTCGCCTCCCCCCCCCAATGCTAATGGGAAGACTGAACTTGCACTTAAACGGCATTGGAAATGTCACTATTCGTCTCAGCGACACCGAAAACTATGGCTTCGACACTACTCTCGGTATTTTGGTCATTTTATATTCACTCCTTATTTCCCTCCCCCCTCCCCCTATGGTGATGGAGGGCTGAACTTGCATTCAAACATCATCGGACGTGTCACTATTAAGCTCAGCGACCCCAAAATCTATGGATTCGAAACTAATATCACAAGTTTTCAAATATTTTTGCATGTGCCCCCTGCTAAGAAAATTTGTATGACATATTGTTATTTAAAATTCAATTAAAAATCGAAATTTTAAGATAGAGACTTGAAATGAGGTTTATATGAATGAGAAAGCTTTCATCTTCTATATGATGTAAATATTTTCTTTGTAAGATAAAAACACGAAGAGCATCAACCGTAGATGCTCAAAAGAGCGTAAATTTCTTGAAAAAATGGGTTTAATATTTTGATGAAAATATTAGTCTGTTTTAAATTATTTTTAAACAAATGAGGTCTTGTTTAAAGGAGAAATGTCTGTAGTCTTAGACTGTAAAAAGATCAAAATTCTATTATCATTTTTTGCATAAAATATCGCACAAAACATAAAATAAAAAATTTTCTAGAATAAAATTTAAAATTTGGGCTTCGAGGTGCACCTTCCCATAGTCTGCACTACCCATGTGCCAAATTTCACGGCTGTAAGTTTCACAGATTCGCCTGGGGGCCGCATACATACATACATACACACACACACACACACACAAACACTTGCTTTTATTAATAAGATAAATGATCCAAGTTTTTTTTTTATTTATTTAAGATTCAAATAAAAAAATAACAAAATCAGTTTTTAAAAAATATACACAATTGCAAAAAACCTATTATAAAATTTACATAAATATATTTGCTCTTAATCATTCATAGATATAGCTAATTTTCATACCTTAAAATATCCAGTCTTATTACAAATAGATAGATTTAATGATATCAATTTGTAGAAGCCGCTGTGTAATGGATGACTGTAAATATAATAATAATTAATAAATAAATAATTTTTTTTTAAAACCTTGAAAAATCTTATGAAGATTGAAACTCAGATTAAAACAGAAAATGATAAATGCATCATCAAATTCAGTTGAAAAATGCAACTTACAGAGAGACATATGAAACCATTTCTCGTCCATATATGTAAACCCATTTCAAAAAAAGTTCTGTACAGCTTTCTGTTAATAATTCCCTGAAAAAACAAATTCAAAATGCTCATTTGTTTTTGATACATCACTGCAACATTGACAAAGAAATTAACTGCAATAAAGATGCACAAAGTGCATTAACTTAGCAATAACTTATTTAAAAACTTAACCTTATTTTTAAGAGATCTTGACTCTTAAAATTTTAGCTCTTTCCTCAAGAAAAGAGGGAATAAGCAACTTAAATGCAGTTTTGCCTTTTCTGCATTGAAAAAGCAATTATAGCATAAAATAAATTATTAAATCAGATGAAAGAAAATATTCATAGACAAACAATATTGGCATTACATTACACATAACATTATATATTAATATAACATTAAATATTTGCACATCCTTTTTTAAGTAGCCATAAACAGACAGATGAACCAGACATCGGAAAGTGAAAGAAAATAATAAAATATTCTAACACTGATTTTCTAATGCAGAAAAAAAACTATAAATGAGCATCCATTTACATAGAATTTATCACAAAAGCCAATAATAACAGGGTTTACTTAATTTATTTTAAAACCAATTGAGAAACACATGAAGAACAACATATCAGAGAAAAGCTAGATTAAAAAATGAAACTATTTGCTCCATACTTTTAAGTAATGCATTTTAAAAACAACAAGTCTAAAAACATAAGATATATATAAAATGAAATTAAGTAACTTATAAGTCTCCTAACATTTAAACAAGTTAAACAACATGCCAACTAAATTAAGTTTGCAAAATATGAAATATAAATTATCCAGATATTATTCAATCAGATATAACATAACATGATAAAATAACATAATATAACATATTGATTATATCATCCAGATATAACCAATATAAAACAAAGGATAACATTCTAAGCAAAACATACCTTAAAAAGTCAACTATATTCAAAAATATATAGTAATCAGTTATATTATTAGGGTGATTTCCATGAAAAGGATCTGACGAAGTATCTGTTTCATCATCATCATCAGATAAATCATCCATATTATCCTATAAAGTAAGAAAGTTAAATGAATTATTTGCATATAATAATTTTACAAGTAGAATAATCTTTAAAAGAACAAATTCTCAAAAAAAAAAAAAAAAAGAAAGAACGAGAATTTTTAAAACTAGAATATTATACACAATTATTCCTCCTTATGGCAATGCAAAACAAAACTCAGGTATTTTTCCTATTTCATAATGACATTTTATGAAAATACAGCCGTATTAGTCCTTGGGGTAAAATTCTGAAACACAACATAAATGCAAGGAGTTACATTAAATGTTTGGCTTTGGTTTGGTTTGGAGCACTACGGTCAATTTTTGCTACACAAGGGGTAATTAGACTGGGACCTACTGCTTAAAGTCAATTCCGAACAGCTACAAACATCCATGCCAAGAGTGGGATTCGAACCCACAGACTTTGGTACTGTAGCGTGTTTGTGTTTTGTGGCGAAAGGAATAATTCTCTTCTTATGAAAATAAATTATATTTAACATCCATTCACCAGAAATCTTGTTGATACACAACGAGTTCAAAAATTTTTATACAATCTATTAAAAATCCTCTTATATTATTTTTGGAGTTGAGTTGAATCAGCGCGTGGGGAAAACAACACTAATAAGTGTTGCAGCTGTTACGTCACTATCTTCTACTTCATGCAGGCCACTATTGAAGTCATTACAGTCTTCCTCCCCTTTCGGAAAAACTTTTCACTACGTCACCAGTGAAAAGTTTTGGTGTAAGGCTAAGCAGTGCGGCTTAAACTATCGGCGTTTTGGTGAAATTTTCCTTTCCGGTGCACCACCTTATAGTTGAAAGGTTGCAAAATAAGGGCCTATCTTAAAAGTCTTGGATTTGTGCCGGTGTTCTTTTTTAGCCAGACCAGTGGATTATGATCAGTTTGTATAATGAAGCTCTGTTGTCCATCTAAGTAACATCTCAACTTTTGTATTGCATAAACGATAGCTGCACATTCTTTTTCTGTAGTACTATATTTCTGTTCTGCAGGGGAAAACTTTTTACTCAAGTACATGATAGGGTGTTCTTCACCTCTTTGGTTTATTTGAGACAACACCTCACCAAGTCCAAGGTTTGAAGCATCACATTGAATGACAAATGGAATGGTGAAATCGGGGCTAAATAATACTGGTTTTTCTGAAAGTCTTTTCTTTAATTCTTTGAAAGCATCTTCACAAGAACTGTTCCAATCCACTGACGTTTTGACTTTCTTCCCTTTTAGTAGATCTGTTAATGGAGCCGCTACTACAGAAAAATCAGGAATATATCTGCGATAATAACCAGCAAGACCTAAAAATGATCTAATTTGGGTCTTGTTCAGTGGTCTGGGAAAATCTTTGATGGCTTGTATTTTAAGTTCTCCAGGTTTCCGTTCCCCTTGTCCAACTATGTGGCCTAAGTACTTGACATGTTCCTGAGCGAACTGACACTTGGAAGGCTTTATGTGGAGATGAGCTGTTTTCATCTTCATGAAGATTTGTTCTACGTGCTTCACATGCTCTTCCCAGGTATTAGAAAAAATTGCAACATCGTCCAAGTAGGGTACAGCAAATTCTTCACAGTCTTGCAACAACCCAGCCATCATTCTACTAAAATAATATGGAGCATTCTTGAGTCCAAACGGCAACCTTAATGGCCTATAAGTGCCGAAGCTTGTCACAAAGGCAGCATAACGCTGGGCCCGTTCACTCAAAGGTATTTGCCAGTAACCTCGGGTTAAATCTAGAACAGTAATATATTTCGCTGATGACACTTTCTCTATAAGTTCCTCTATATTTGGCATAGGAAAATACTGTGTTCTTGTTACTTTGTTTAAGCGACGATAGTCTATGCATGGTCTTCCTTCTTTTCCTGGTACTTCCACCAGTATTAGTGGAGAGGTAAAGTCAGAGTCTCCTGATTCAATTATCTTTAGATCCAACATTTTTTTCACCTCCCTCTTTAGTATTTCTGTTTGTCGTGGGGACATCCTATAAGGTTTTGCAAATATTGGTTTTTCTGTCTCTAATTCAATATCGTGTTCAACCAAGTCAGTACATCCCGGCTGATTCGAAAAGATATTGGAGTAGGCAGTCAACAAATTTTCCATTTGAGTTCGTTGAGTTTCAGATAATCGCGCATTCAATCTGAGTTCTCTAAAAATTTCAGGCAGTTCAGAAATGTTTGGATTTTCTTCATGGCAAGGATTAGGAATATCTTCATCTTCTTCAGTTTCTTCCAAGCACAACAGATTTACATTTTCTGCCCTTTGGAAGTATGGTTTAAGCATATTGATGTGGTACACATGAGTTTTTTCTTTTCAAGGAAACTTGATCACATAGTTGGTTTCTGACAGTTGCTGTACTACTTCACCAGGTCCTACCCACTGTACTGATAACTTATTAGGTCTTGATGGTGCCACAACCAACACTAAATCTCCTATAGCAAACTGTCTTTTAACGGTCTTCTTATCGTACCATAGTTTCTGTTTTTCTTTGGCAACTTCCATGTTTTGCACTGCTATTTCTTGACATCTCTTCATGCGATTCATCAGTTCAAAAACATAGTCTACAACACTATCTTCTTCACGATCTTGTTCTGTTCATTTGTCATACAGTAACATAACAGGAGTCTTTAAATTTTTTCCATGGACAAATTCTGCTGGGGATAACCTGTACTGTCGTGAGTCACAGTTCTTAATGCAAAAAGGGCTTGAGGTAAAATTTTCTCCCAGTCCGGACCAGATTCAAGACATAGGACACGAAGAATCCTCTTTAGCGTTCTGTGCATTCTCTCAACTGGATTACTTTGTGGGTGATGTGTTGTGCTGATATTTAGATTCCTGAACAGATTCCAATCCAACATGACACTCCAGCAAATTTAAATATATGTGTGAGATGTTTAATTGTATAATATATTAATAATTATAATAATATAGGTGGCTTAGTATTTTCTTTATTGGCTGATGGACCTTTAATTTTTTTAATAATAAAATCTAATACCTTTGTTTAAAACTTTTCCATTTTCTAAGCAATCTTATTTCTCTTCTTCATTCTGGTATCCCACGGTAATACGATACAAAATAGTTGCGCCATTTCGTTCAAGAAGCAAATGTCATCAACCCAGGGATGGAAAACAGATATTGACATCTTTATGACTCCCCAAACATCGCAATTTTATCATTGTTTCTCAGAAAGTCTACCCCACACATCGTAATTACCACCCAGACCTTTTCCGAGATTTTTTCCCCGTGAGTTTGTTGATGTCTCGCGGCAGAAAGATATCGCGAAATCAACCAATGAGAAGCCAGGAAGAGAAGGTCTATTTTTCACGCAGAACAACAAAAGAGGCAAAGTGGCGGAGAAGATCCGAACGAACAAAAAAGTTAGGAGGGGGATTCGAAGAGAGGAGACAGAGGATGAAGATTCCATCTTGAGAGTCCCAGCGGAGGTCTGAGAATCCTGTTTCGATTCAGCGGCAGCTATGAAGAGCAACATTCGCCGATAAGTTCCCCCCCCCTTCTTTGGACATGTCCTATTCCCGAATTCTAAATCTTTCGACTTTCCTATTATGCCTTTGTTTCTAGATTTCTACTTCTTTTTTTTTTAGACTGCAGTCATTTCGGTAAAGTACAATTTTAATTATGATTTTCGTTTTCCTTTTATTTTTGAGTTAACTAAAGAATTTTTTTTTATAAGATCTTAATGGGTTCATTAGCCACCTAAATCAAACTTAATTTCAGTCTATTTTTATTGTGATGTGTAATACGAGAATTTGTTTTATGTGATTAATTTTTTTTTTTCCTGGAATTGTGCCTTGTATGACATCTGGTTAGATATGTAGAAAACTTAATTTATGTTAAAATATAAATAAACTTTTGTAATTATTACCCCTAAAATTAGTGTCTCGTCCTTTAAAAGCATAAGCTTAATGACTTTTATTTTGTTTAAATTTTCCTTTTCAGAGTAAAGTTCAGTTTCTCTTTCAGCTGTCATTTTTCCCTTATTGAATCTGTTATAGGTTATTGCGGTAATATTTTAAACTCTTAAATTTTGAGGTAATCACAACGCGCCTCATCTTAAATACTATTAAATTTACTCCCTAATACTTAAACTCTAATTAAACTTAAGTAATTGAATTAATATATATCATGATAAATTAAGTTAAACTTTTTCTAATGTCTGAATAAGAACAGGCATAACAGATGTACGGAGCTTCGCACGACTTTGATTCCAAACCTTTCCAGAAATTCTGTGGTTAAAGCACTCATGAATGACGTGCCCTGGTTGGTTTGCAGTTCTTTTGGAAACCCCATGCGGCTAAAAACTTGAAGTAGGGCGTCCACTACAGTAGTTGATCGCAGATTTTCAACAGGAATGGCATCTGGATACTTGGAAGACATGCAGATCACAGTGATGAGGTATTTGTTTCCAGAAGGCGTCATCGGTAAAGGACCACAAGCATCAATGTTTAGCTTGGAAAATACTTCTGAAATAACCGGAACTATCTTTAGAGGGGCTTTCTTTTTATCCTGTGGCTTTCCTGCTCTCTGACATACGTCACAGGTCTTCACAAAATTTTCCACCTCTTTATAACAGTTCGGCCAATAGAATGTTTTGAACAAAACATCTTTAGTCTTGGTTGCACCCAAATGAGCCGCAGTTTCTTCATGGCAAATTTTCATCATTTGTGTTCGATATCTCTCTGGAACTACAAGCAATAATCGTTCTGTCCCATCTTTGTCTTCTTTACGGAAGAATAGTTCTTGACCTCGCACCACATACCTGGAGTTCCCAGAACTTAAGTTGCTTTCAGCCTCCTGAAACAGAGGTTTCAATTGAGCGCTTTTTCGTTGTTCTTCTAAAAAATCTTCTGGGGATAGTTTTATAAGGTCTAATTCCGGAATCTTAAAATCTGCTATAGGTAAGACATTTTCTTCCACAGGGACTTCATTATCTGGGCTACATTCCGAAATATTTTCATCCACTCCTAGACTCTGGACATCTTCAGATATTTTCTTTTGAGCACGGGTCTGAACAGCATTCACCATATGAATCTTGACATCTTCGACTTGCTTTGCTTCTTCAAACAATGCAGCGGTCTTGTTCCCCAAAAGATACCTCCCTTGATCCAAAGAGTCTCTTAAAACAGCAGCTTTGGTCACTATGTGCCCAAATTCACATTCAAGTTCTACTTTAGCTAAAGGGTAACAAGTGGGGTTTTCTTCCAGCGGAGATTTAATCCACACTGTTTCACTTGTATACATTGACGGACTGACATACTTCTTACAAATCAAGTCTAAACTCGCACCCGTGTCTCGTAGTATCGGCATCTCGATCCCATTTACTTTTCCCATACTTATGTAGGGGGCAAGTGCATCATGGTATCCATACCTTGCAGTCATGTTGGAAGCAACAGTTTCAACTTTCTTTTTAAGCTTATCGCATTGTGGTCTTAAATGCGAAAGAGATCCGCACTCATAGCAACGAGGCTGTTTCCTTCTTTCGAATTCAGCTTCCTCATTTCTCTCCTTGTGAAATTCTCGCCGTGGAAAAGGCTTATCATTATAATTGTTTGTCTGGTTTTTAGGTTTATATCCACTGTTGTTACCTCCTGGTACTTTACTTGTGTTCTTCCGAGGGAATTCCTTTTTCCAGAAACTTTGTCTAATATCATCATATTCGTCTAATTTTTCCGCCAATTCGTAAGGCTTTTTCCAATTTATCCAATCATCGAGAAAGTGATCTTTTATATCAGCAGGAACTCTAAATTTGAGTTGTTCGTTTACGATTAAATCTTTCAACTCTTCAAACGTAGATACTTCTAAATCATTCACCCATTCTGTAAAATAGCTGTTCAATTCATAAGCATAATTTCTCCAAGATTTTTCTGCGTTCTTCTGATGTCTGTAAAACAACTGCTTTAATTTTTCAGGATTTAATTTGTATCTCTTCAAGATAAGACTTTTTACAGAATCGTAATTGTTTGCGGTTTCCGGTGGTTCTCTCGCCAACATATTGGAAACCTCCACTGGCAGCACTCCCAATAAATAGGCGGCCCAATCTCTTCTTGGAACCTTAGCCATTTCTGCTTTTCGTTCAAAGTTTATTAAATAGAGAGTCATTTCATCACGTTCTTCATCAAATTTTGGAGTTATATTCATTAATTGTATTTTATGCTCTTCCATACTGGTTGTTTGACGGGTTGGAGGATTTGATACAATTTGAGTCTGAAATTCCAAACGTTTCATTTCTAGATCATACTGCATTTTCTCCCGAGCTAACTGATCTTGGCGAGCTTGTTCTTGGCGAGCTAACTCATCTTGGCGAGCTTGATCTTGGCGAGCTAACTCATCTTGGCGAGCTTCTTCGGTTTTCCTGTCTTCAATTACTCTTTCTAGAATAATCTTAACATCAGCTTCAACATAATTGCTACTGTTTAAAATTTTTGCTTTTATTTCGGGAATCTTATTCGAAGATGATATCTTTTCTCCCAATTCTTCGCAAACAAGTAATAAGTCCGCTTTCCTACCTTTGGCTAAGAAAGACATGTTAGCAACCACACGCAAATCACAACCTTCTTAAAAATTTCAAAATAAATTCTTTTAACTTGAACTTGCACCAAATTACCACAATTATAATAGGTAAAGTTTTCAACCAAAAATCTACCTTTCAAAATGAAGTCTGTTCTAACTCCACAAACTTTTCACAATCTAAAAATACACAATAATGTTTTGCAAATACTGCACAATTTAAATTATTTTTAATAAAAATCGTTTGCTGAAATAAATCTCAAACTTTCTTATTTCAATTCAGCTTTTTATATCACTGAAACGCACGTTCAAAACAAAATATGACTTTAATATTTCTTTTATGACGTGCACTTCTTTCAAAAACAAATTCTAAGTTTATTTTCTATAATATTTCGGGTATTTTCTTTCCCAAACTTCTTCTGAATTTATGTCAAATTCTATTTCATATTTATTTAAACAAGAACATATATACAGTTCCTAATAATGAACTTTCAGTCGTTCTTGAAAAAATATCGCCAAATCGCTGGCCAAACAGTTGATATAAAGTCTTCACTGAACTACTATTCCAAAACAAAAATACAATTGCTGAAATAAATAATTTCAAATTCAGACTTTACGTTAGTGAAAATACATTCAAAACGTCATACATCAACTTTATCTAGAATTCTTCTCAGAAACTTTTTTCATGAGACTTTTCAAACGCCAAACTATCAAATTCCATTAAAGAATTATTACCCTAACACTAATACAAATGTAGAGTCAATAATTTCAAGACAGATAGTTTATATAAATCATAAACGAAATCAAAGTTTCTCAAATTCGATATTCTTCTTTAATCGCCAAACTATTTATTAGAATTCAAATCAAATTCTACTTAGCTTGCAATCGGCACTTGATAATTCCATCCCGACGCTTGCCACCAATAATACAAGTCTGTAGCGTGTTTGTGTTTTGTGGCGAAAGGAATAATTCTCTTCTTATGAAAATAAATTATATTTAACATCCATTCACCAGAAATCTTGTTGATACACAACGAGTTCAAAAATTTTTATACAATCTATTAAAAATCCTCTTATATTATTTTTGGAGTTGAGTTGAATCAGCGTGTGGGGAAAACAACACTAATAAGTGTTGCAGGTGTTACGTCACTATCTTCTACTTCATGCAGGCCACTATTGAAGTCATTACAGTACCGAATGCCAGCACCTTAGACATTCGGCCCTTACATGTTTGGAATAACAGTTATTGAAATAAGTGATGACCACAGAACTTCAATATCAACTCAACTTATATATAATCTCAATATCAAACTTTTTCTGATTATTTTTTTTTTTTCAAAGTTTTCCTTAGAAGCAATTTGGGAAAAGGAAGATATGTATATTAATTGACAGTTTTATTATACATGACTTTTAATAAAATAATCAATTCCAGTACTAAAAAATAAACCTTTTTTCATAATTCATATCTCTCAAGCAATTTTTAGAAATATTCATGGTTTGCCTAAATTTTTTTATTCAAATTATTACAATTTTCTTAAAGTGTACCCTGCATAAAGATATTTTATAACAATAATGTGTTGCTATAAAAATTAGAATGAGAGTTCCATAATGCAGAAATAATGATAAACAAACAAAAAAATTAAGGTTAAAATAATGCAAATATGGATTAGTGTGGTGCCAATTACCTTCTTTGTTTGCTCCTGCAGAGTCAAATCTAACTTTGAAATCAGATCAAGACTTGATCTTATTAATTGATCATAGATGCATTCCGTTAAATACTGCCTGTCTTGCAGAGAAACACCCAATGAACTTAACTCCTAGAAAAAGATAAGAAGTATCACAATAATTTATGCAAAAAACACTCTGATTTCTTCAAAACTCATTTATATATCAAATTTTGTAAAATAATTTAAGACAGATATATCTGACTAATCAAACATTTTAGAGAGACTGTTTAAAAATGACAATAAAATAAATCATTTTTTTAACAATAAGTATTTGTAAATTTATCATCTTGAATAAACATTATATTGATAAATGATAATGTTCTTGACAATAGAATTTTTTTATTCAAAATTCAATAACATATTCATTGCAACTAACAGAATCAAACTGTATTTGAGAACAACTATTCTTAGCCTGGCAAATATAGTATGGAACAGAATAACTATATGAATGCTGAAAGTAAAATACTGATTTACTTTGTGATGAAAATGCATAAAAATTACAGAGGTAATGCACAAGTAGAGCACTTTCCAAAAAATTTAATTTCATTTTTTAAAAAAACTATACTTTTATAGAAATTGCAAACGCATTATCAGGAAAAAACAACACATTATACATTCCAAAGGATGCAGGAAAGCTACAAGATTTTTATAACTTTTTTTTTTTTCCCTTAAATGAAGTGTAACAGCAAACATATGCGCCAGTGATTATGAAAGTGGCCTAAGTCAAGAATCTAAAAAAATAAGTTTATAGGTTATCTCATATTGCATTCTTTTTTATTACCATAATCTGAAGCAATTTTTGCAAAATTGTAAAAATTAAACTGTTAGATTGAGTTGGTTTTTGTGTCATTAAATAGAATTCAGCCATGTTCAAACTGAATACTTCAAATATCTTGAAACAAAAAATAAATGACAAACCACTTTCATCATCACTGGCACATATATGCTTTTACAGGCATAATAAATACTGAATTTGTGGTCATAAGTATGGTAAAAGGCTATTAATGTTACAGTACAAAAACTAATAATTTTCACCTTCAATTGAACTACATTCAAAAGATTTTTCCACAGATAAAGGTAATCTTTGTATGTTACAATCTTCATAGCTGATTCTTTTCCATATTTATTAAATGAAGAATCATTTTCTTTATTAGAGATCTTATCCTTTAAATTTTCAGCCTCAACTACAACTGGATGAGAACATGTCTTTACAAGTCCTTGGTATACTAAAATGTAAAATATATACTCAATTAGAATATTAAAAATTAAAATTAAATTTTTTTTCATGATTTATACTTTTATTCGCAAAAATAGTTTAACAATATCAGTCAATTTTAATATATTTCATCAGTTTATTCTGATCAAATTGCTTTTTCTATACTGCATATAAGATCCATAATATTTTTTTTCCAAATATTACTAACTATTTAAGAATTCAGGCAAAAATTTAAATTGTTACAGCACTCAATAATTTCTGCAAAGTAGTGTTAAGTGTATTATGCAGTTTTTTAGTTATAGCAAGTATTTGACAAGAGTGAAGTAGATTACCCTAATACAGGGCCCTGTGAGGTACGGGACCCATATAAAAACAACTAACCCAACTGGCTTAAAGCCAGGCTTGATTAAATAGGCATCCATGTCTTGTAAACTGAATTTAAGACAACTGCCTAGCAATGGAGGTTTTACTAGGAAAATAATTCTTTTTCAGTTATGCATGTATTTTCAAAAATTAAAATAACAAAAACTTAATAACACTTTAAATAAATAAAATGACAAGAAAATTATATGTAATAAATATTTAGAAATAAAAATGGTACCAATTTCTGATAGAAATTCTGTAAATATCTCTCCTTTAGGCTGAAGTGATACAAGAATATGAATGACTGCTTTTGAAGCAATAAAATTATATGCAGATGGCACTTTTGGGAATTTATCAATCTGAAAAATGACTAGCTTCTCAATAGCAAAAAGGGTGTTTTCAGGAATCTAGAAATTCAGAAAATGACAGATTTAATAAATAAATATAAGGCACTCCTTCAGAAAAATAACACACATGCAGAACAAGAAGAATGTTATATAGATTTCCCATGTCAATAAGTGGACTAATAAGCAAATATTACAAGAAACTCTTCACAAATTCTTAAACTGTACAAATTTATTTACACTGTTGCAAACATACAAACCAGTGACTATGAAGCTCCATTACTACATGATTCTTCCAATTTCTTCATTTGAACATTAATCCTTAATACCTATTTCAAAATTTAAGAGGTATTAATAGAAACCTATTTCATTTTAAAACCTCCATTCTATTTATATATAAAAAAAAAATTTTTTTTAATCTCTCTCTCTCTTCACCTTTTATTTTCTGCAAGTGTTACTTTGAAAAGAGAAAAACTCAAATTGCACCACACAAGCTCACTTGCCCCATTTATAATTTTCAGTACATGCTTTAAGTGTTTCTAAATAATAAGTAAAGAACAGCCCTCTGAAGAATTTCCTGGATAGTTTAAGATTTCTTTTATACTTAATATTGCCTTTTTTATTTTGTTTTACTTAATCCTATTTATGTAGTATTACTAGAAATCAACTGCATAGCAGTTCTTTTTATCTACATTTTCTAATGAAAACAAACTATGCTTCTTTTAGCGTTCAAAAATAACAAATAAAATACTGCCCTTTAAAGAATTTTCTAAATACACCCATACCTCGCTTTACGGCCTAGATATGTTCCGTAAAAGTTGGCCGTAAAGCAAAAAGCCATAAAACAAATAAATTATTTTGATACAAACCCATACACATTTAATTGGATCTGTTCCAATTTTTTTTAAATAATATAATTTTTAGTTCATAAAGCATTTTATTCTTTTTATTTCCTATAAAAATGCTTACATAAAAATAAAAATAAAAAAAAAACAACGTAATAATAAACAGAAATTCAAAAAATGAACATATAAATAAAAAACAAAAGAAATCATATGTATATATGTATACATATAATAAAAAACATAAAATAAAATGTTTAAAAACTGTTTTAATGTGATGATGAACATTAACATGAAGAATCACTAAGCTATACTATGCTGCCATCATCACTTTCCGCTGTTGTGGCTGTATAACAAAACATTGTGGGCCGTAAATCGAAAAAGTGCCATAATTAAAAAAGGCCATTATAGCAAAATACCATAGAGAGAGCGGCCTATAGTGAGGCATAGGTGTAATTTGAAATTATACTTAACATTAACTTTCTTATTTTGTTTTCACTTATCACATATACACTTATGTGCCAGAAAAACTGGGACACATGCTTAATACATTGTTGGGTATCTGCTATTAAAGCCGATATTATGCAGAACATTGTACAGTCCTCACACTGGTGTTAGAAAGGCTCCAGCATTGAACTGTGATGTTATTTACACCAATGTTGCTCTCTTTTTGCTTAATATTATTGTCGACAGAAGGTGCTGGTCACAGTCATTCAGAATCTTTCAATGGCCACACTATTGCAGTAGGTTCAATGTTTTACAAGAATTTTCCTAATTAAAGTACACCCTTGAAATAGTCTGAGTCATAGATGGAGAATGTACAGCACGTGTGCCAGACAAAAAAAAAATTCTGGCACTCGTACGTCCAATTTCTGACTTTGAATCTTGAGGATGTCTAAATGCAGTTAATATTGGGTTTCCATTACAGTTCTATATAAAAACAGAAGCTTATTGGTTTTAGAAATCATCTGGAAACTGATTAAATCAGGCTATTACCAGTTTAAGTCACAGAATATTGCTCGAAACAAAACAGTGAATAATTCAAATTCCAAACCTAAAAATTTCATTTGCGTCTAAAAACTACTTACAGCTGTTTCATAAGTTTTTTGCTTCATAAGTCTTTTTTCATATGTGGTTCGAATCTATGATCTGATATATAAACAAAGATGAGTTGTATAAAATAGAATTTCAGAAATAGACGGACAGATGTACTTTGACAGGCAAATGTTTTGTCCTAGGTAAGTAATTATTAACAGTATTTTAACAGCTAAAATCTTATTAATAAATAATTAATATTAATTTTTATTGTCAATATTATACAGTATACTTTATTATTCCAGTGTAAATTTTCATCGCCTAAAAGCAAAATTCAAATTTGCTTTTATTTATTTATTTATTATTTATTATTTTTTTATTTTTTTACTTATGTGGAGGCACTTGTCATGAAGACATTCACCTGTAATACACTGCAATTTTGCTGGCCATTTTATTATGGGGACACCATATAGGCAGACCAACATTTGTTATAATTAATAGTCGTCTGTTGTTAAAAATTTCTTTTTCCTTATTCTTAAACTAGCTGGCACATCAACACCTGAACAAATAATGCTTTTAAATGTTTTATTCATATGCTCAAGATAAGGTTCACCAGCCCTAGTCTAAGTTGAAAATCTAAACTATGCCTGTATCTCCGAAATGCCATGACTCATTGCACGAGCACCAACTTATCATACCTCATTGAAATTCACCTAAATCATGATCCCTACTTTGCTCACTGCTTATTCAGCCTTTTGACCATCCAAAAATATCTGTCACTCTAAATCACTGGTTCCCAACCTGTAGAAATCTGTGGACCACTAAGCCAGAAATTTAACCATGTATGGTCCCTCTCTCCCCACCGACTTACTTGAAGGGGGGGACCTTCCGGGGGTGATTTTAATTTTCCCTCAGGCAAATGGGATACAGGATTAACGTACTCACATTCTATTGTATCATATTCTAATAATAAAAAAATTATGTCAAACTTTTAAGAAATTTTAATTAAACACCTGATAGTCATCGGATATTTTCCACCCATCTAGTTGAATGAACATTGCTTTCAAAATCCCTATTTATTTGGCAACTTTTTTAAATGTAGGGCCAGACCACTCCCGAAGCTCTCCCTGACCTTTTGTGGTCTACAGACCACTGGTTGGGAACCACTGCTCTAAATAAACTGCTTACAGACAAAAGCATCTACAAAAAAGTGAATATTGATACATGTTTCGAACGTAATCATCAATCCCAGATATTCTGCACTTCAGTCTATGTATACTTACTAGAAATTAAATGTTTAACAACTGTTCTTAATCTAGATTTTTCTAACAAAAACAATAAAAGTAAAAAAAATCATCATAAAATTTAATTAATATATGGCTGGTAATAAATCTGGACCAGTTTGTTGGAATTTTGCTCTGGAAGGCCAATTTTAGCATGGGAAATTTTCTCCAGACAGAGAAAGCATTCTTGTTCAGTGATTGGTAGATATTTTCCTACCCATTTTATCCTTCGATGTTCCACAGAGAAGCTATATACCAAGAGCATGCAGGGTGCTATATATCGGGCATTTTGACATCAGTGCAATTTTGACAGGACTGTGATCCGCATAGCTCTTTTGAAATGTATCTGACTCTTTTTAGGCTCATTATTCATTTTTTAATTTTATAAAAAACGTCATCACTGTTAAAATTCAAACTTTTCTTAACGTTTAAACATTAATAACATTTTGAACTATATTGAATTAAATTGAATTTTATCATCATTATAACACATAGTCTTTAAAATTTTCCAGGTTAAGACTAAAAACAGAAATGCAGGTGCCATTATTAATTATGATGGAAACTAGATTTTAATAACTTACAAATTCAATGTTTGAAACAATAGAAGCCACTGATTCAATGTAACAGGGTAAGGCCATAATATTATCACTAATGTCTTCATTTTCACTATATAAAAAAAAATGAAAAATGTACATTAATCTGAAGTTGCTTGACAAAAATAAATAAATAAATTTGCACTTCTGGAAAAAAAAAATTTCTTTAATTAACAATATCATCAAGAGTAATAACATGAAATTCCAGCTGAATGAAAATGAAAAGTTGCAATCATAAATAAAGTTTACTTTACTATATGATCAGTTTTAAATACCTCACTTAGTATTATGACATGATTCACAGCAGTAATAGCATTTTCCTATAAATCAACCCTGCTAAATGTATGAAAATGTCAAAATAAGAAATAAGTTAAAAATTTCCACGCTTTGGCCATAATAAAGAATGAATCATTAACAAAAAATTACAGGTATCTATATTTAAAAATCTCTAAAATACAAAACATTTTTACCACTCTTATGATATCAGAAGGAGAAATTTTCCCACCTTATTAGTGTATTAGCAGTATGCCATATTTCTTACAATTAAATACTCACATGAATAAGTGTAAGATAAACTTAGCTGATCAGTAACAAGGAAATTTAGAGCCAGGAAAGATGATAATGCCAAAAAATATTTGCTTGTCCATGTCAATGACTGAAGTAGTGGGGCTTCATCTTGCTAAAGATTTTGTGCTCACAAACTTTCTCAAATTATTATAAATATCATATTGCCTTCAGGCTATACACACAAGATACATAAAAAGCATTACTGGATTAAGTGTTCAAATTTTGATCACATCCTCAAAATATTACATCACATGCATATAAATGTCCTCGAACCCCACAAAATCTAAAAATATATTTCCTAGCAGTTTTGATTGCAGGTACATAATGTGCAATATGACATGTAGATTAAAAGTCAAAAAAAGCGTATGTTAATCATTGGTTTTTAATCTTAATAATGATGAATATTACACCAGTGAATTTCATTTTCATAAATAGAGGAATCATTACTTTCAAAATCAGTTTGGTTTGGGCTCAAGCACAAAAATTCTCAAAATAAAATTAAATATTTAAACTAGAATTTTCATGTAGGAAGATCCAGACAATCAGTGGCAGAGGCCTTTGCCGCCCTTGAAGCCGCAGCTAAGGAAATGGGCCTTTCTATTAACACAGATAAAACCAAATACATGGAGATAAGTAAAAGGCATTCCACGACAGCTCCACTACAAGTTAATGACCATACATTTGAAGCTGTCAACAAATTTAAATATCTTGGAAGTATAATTACCAGGAAAAATGACATTAGCTCTGAAATTAATAACTGACTTGTAATGGCAAACAAGTGCTATTTTGGATTAAAAAGCCAACTTAAAAGCAGACTCATCCGACAAAAAACAAAAATCAATATTTACAAAACACTCCTACGACCTGTGATCTTGTATGGTAGTGAGTGCTGGCCCCTCAATAAATCAGATGAAAATAGGCTAATGATTTTCAAGAGAAAAGTACTTAGAAGAATCTTTGGAGCAGTTTATGAGGACAATAAGTGGCGTACCCTTTTCAACCATGAGATCTACAGAAAATATAAACAACCGGACATAGTTCATGTTATTAAAGCCAACCGCATCCGGTGGCTGGGACATATTTATCGATCTGAAGATGATAATCCAACAAAAAAGATAACATTCACTAAACCAGGCGGAGTAAGGAAAAGCGGTCGCCCTCCTACTCGATGGGTCGACAGCGTTGAAAAAGACCTAAAAACTGTTGGCACCACAAACTGGAGAGCCATGGCATCTAATAGACCAAGATGGCGGAAACTTCTTGGGACGGTCTTGGCCTGCCCTAGGCTGTAGAACCAAAGAAGAAGTATTTTCATGACTATCACATAGTTGATTTGAAAATTTTTCAATTCCAAATTTCTAATTTCTTATGAGCAATTAAACCAATTGATCATTATAAAATCAATAAGGGTAAGGACATGAGTATACTACAGATAAAATTCTGCAAGAATGTAATTTACTTACTTCTATGATTACATTGTATAGATAGACAGCAGGGTCCACATTTTTATATTTTGTAACAAAACCAATAAAATGTCTACTACTAGGTAAATATTCTACTTTAAATTTTGACACAAATGTCAAAAATTCCCAGTCCATATATTTATTGTCTTTCTTTAAAGGAAATGCCATCCTCATCATAGAGGTGCTAGAGCTCTGACACAGTTGGCTGAGGTTCAAATGCCAGTTAAGTTATGAATGTTCCTGTGCTGTCCTTTCAAAGGGAACAATATTGGTTCATCTATATCAGGAGAGGGCAGTTATTTTGACCCGGAGGCCACTTTGTGTAAGCGGAGGTTAGTGGAGGGCCGCATCTTTTAAAATAATTGCATTTATTACTTAACTTTGCATTTCAGAAAAGGTATAAATTGTATCATAAAAATCAATAAATATAAATTAAATTAAATATTGGAAGTTTTTCTGGCTGTCTAGGAGTTTTTGCCAATTTTTCTAGCTGTCCGGATTTTTCTGGGTGTCTTGGTGGGCCACAAAAAAATCTGTAGCAGGCCGCATGTGGCCCACAGACCACTATTTGCTTACCCCTGACCTATATCATGCTTCCATAATAAAGTAGGGCAGTAAATTCATGGTATGGAAAGGTGAACATCCTCAGGACAAGTGCCATGTTGCAAAAAAAAACTTTAAGAATATAATCTAATAATAGACTAAACATTTGTCAAAAAACACTCTCTATACCAGAGGTGGGGAACCTTTTTACCATTAGAGGCCGCATGTAAATTAGGTAGTAATAAAGGAGGCCGCATAAGTTGATGAACCTATAAATGCGACTTTTATGAAATTATTATAGTTAGATATAGTTTTAACAATTTGGTGCATTATATAGAAAAATAACAAAAAAAAAATTAAGTCCTTATTTATTTATTATTTGACATAAAAAGTTACAATATAAAATATTTTTGTATTCACATAAGGAGAAAAACTTGTTATAACATTAATCATTAATTATTATTTTTTTTTTTGGCAGAAAAAATAATATGTTTTAACGTACATGAAGTCAGTCACAACAATAATAGTAAGAAAATAGTTTTTGTGTAGAGATCATATAACATGTCTGGTAGTATTGCTAAGAAACTCTGAGCATTAAATTACATATAAAGTGTAGTTAAAGTATCATACAATCAAGGTAAACGAAACTCATTTGGATAATATATACAATGGTAGCGACTTTAGACAACAATTTCAAAATGTCAACTTTATTTTGGCCGACACTGTACGTACATTCATGCCGTTCTTTAATTCTATTGATTTGGAAATTGATGTAATCTATATAATTAAATATTAATTAATACAAGTGCTAGCTTTCATGAAGGCCGCAAGAGAAGATCACAGGGGCCGCGCATTCCCCACCTCTACTCTATACTATAATAATTGCAAATTTCCCATCAACATTAAATGCATTTCCCCCCAAAAAAGAAAAAAACATTTTCTTTGATATGCTTCTAATACACTCATTTTTCTAGTAAGTGCAAGTTTCCTAAAAACACTGTAAATTTAGTATAGCTAGTTTCTCCAGTTTATAGCAGTGGCGTAGCAGGGGGGGGGGGAGCAAGGGAGTCTATCATGCCCCGGGCACCAGTTATGCTCACTACACCACTGGTTTATAGATGAGTATGTATAGAGTATGTCATAAAAAGATCATTGTTTGCTATTACAGTTTTTTTAATTGGAAAATGCATGAACCTGATTTCTAAAAGTTGAAAAACAGTTTCACATATAAATAATAAATGCTATATAAACAAGAGTTAATTTATTCAAATGGCGGCTCTCATGAACAAAGATATTATGACATCAACATTCTACCTTCAAGAAATCTAAAATAACATTGCAATGAAGCTTTGATAAGATGAACTGGGTAGTCAGTTTTTATACACTAATCTAATAATGCATTTTAATTGCCTTCAGACCTCAGTACTTCCTGAATTCTTAATGATAAAGACTCAACATGGTGCTAAATGTAATTTTGACATATATTATGCTAGGATTTCAAGATAGCATCACATAAGTGAAAGAGATTTAATGGGGAATCAGGGTCTAAATCTTTTACTTCATATTACATATATTCTTTAAAAAAAGGGGGGGGGGGGGGTTCGGAAATAAGGTGACCAATAAAGTATGTACAGTTATAACCATACTTATCCTAAACTGTTCTTAAGCAAAGCAAACCTCATGGCTATCAGTATTGCCTTGTGGAAAAGATCCTTGTGACTTTACATACAATAAGATTAGATATGTCCAGACCACACAAATGTTTAAATAACGATGGGTACAATTTACACAGAGCCATCCTGAACTGTTTTGATGGCTCAAACAAAGAGCTTTATATGCTCTGATATGGAGGATTTCAAAGTCTGACTTTTTCCTAATTGCCATTATTTAAATATTTCTCTGAAATTTCTCATCTTAAAATATCTCCCCTTCTCAAATCATATGACAAAAATTTAATCATGTTAGGAATTTATTGATGTTCACAAAAAATAAAAACATAGTATTTCAGCATTAATCTTGCATTGAGATAAAGTAAAAACTCACAGTATTTGATTGATTATTCATATTTTCATTATTTTTTTTATTTAGCACTATGTTAATTTTGTAAGCATGTATAAAAACAGAGTACAAAGAAAAAAGGAAAGTAAGTTTATCAAAAATATATATACATACAGGTTCCATATACAAACTTCCAAACAGATAAGTTTCATCTTACAAGTCAATCTTTACATGAAATAAAATTATGCACAGCCTATTTCATAAAACCTAACCACTTAAATTAAATAAATTAGAGGAAAATAGGAAAATTAAAGATACTTCCTTATTTAAACAATATAATTTTTTTAAGTTTATTTTAAAATAAAGTCCGATTTTGTTTTTAACAGAAAAGAATAAGCACTTATGATGTGCAGCTACTGAATTCTACAGCCGTTACAGAATATTACTGTTCCTAGGATCACTTTATTTATTGAACAAGAAATACTCTATTTGCTGATATGTAGTTTTAAATGTATATAGAAAATTTTTTAACAAAATATATATTTTTTCTCTGAATATTGATTCAGTCCATTTTAAATAGGTATTTGAGTAGCACCTGAATTTAGCTCTTTGATAAATAGTTTTCATAAGTACAAATGTTTGTGCAACTAAAAACAATTCATCAAATAAGAAACTTTTAAAATAACCATAATAAAATAATACTTTAAGCTAAAAGAACTACCAAATATATTTGTATAAGAAATTTAATCACAAAAAATTACCTAAAAAATTCATATTCACTTTTCTGGATGATATTCTGAAGCATGATCTTGACCATATCTTCATTTAAACATAATTTGCAAGGCTGTAAATGTATACATAGTATTTGGTATATAACAGAACTTACTTCAGTACTTATAATTCATATTAGTAATAACTGGAAAATATATACTTAATATTTAATCCATAATAGATAAATATTAATTATTTCCTTTACAATTAGTGTTAGTCAAACCATCATTAATATTCTTTAATCTGTTAAATATGCATTATTCAATATAAATGAGCAATTTTTCAGTTAAATAATAAAAGCATAAAACTAAGAACTTCCACAAAAATTTCAATATATATGCATGGAGTTCCCAGTAAAGTAATGGATATATTTCAAACAAAATTTCTTATAAAATAATAATTTATTATAATTAACAGAAAAATCTTTTGAAAGCAGAATAATAGTTATACAACCTACAAATCTAAACATTTAGGTAGGGCAGCAATTCCCAACCGGTATGCAATAGCAATTTAGGGTACCGTGAGACTGGCCAGGAATGCTGTGAGATTTTTTAGGAGGATAAACAAAAAAATATTAATAGGGCCCACTAAAAATAAATATTGAGTATTCCTACACCCAACAGATTGTGACATGATCAATGTACTCTTTCCTGAGGATATATTAGCTACTCTTACACCCACAAATGTTAATGTATTACCATACTAGATCCCATGGCTATTTTTGAAACTGTATTCATATATTCTATTCTGGTATTTGTTACAGATATCTTTCAATAAATAAATAAAATCAGCAATGAGTAATTATTTACATGAACTTAAATTTAACATGTTCCTGATATACATTCCATTTTGATTTAATACTGAAATAATTTCAGGTAGTCTCTTCTAACGAAACTACTGCGGGTTATTAACATAGGATTACTTACTGTTGTTTACATCTTTTGTATGTATATATTTATATATATATATTATGTATATATGTATGTATTATGCATATATGTATATATACACATAAGTATGTCAAAATTTTGACACATTTTGGTATTTATCTGTTTAACTGTTTACTGCTTGTCCAAGTGATACAGACTAGGTTGGGCACGCTGCCAAAATTATAACTTGCGATGTATGGATGGACGGTTTTAGCATCTGAAATTTTGCTTTCCGGAGGACCATTATGGAGGAACGCAATCCTATGTTAACCCTTTCAGGGGTGCCGTTCGCACAGTGCGAATGCCTAACTCTAGTTTTCTTTTCACTTGCATTCAATGTATTCCATTAAATTAGCAGAAAAATGGCTAGTGCTGCCATCTGTTGTCAGTTTAAAGGAGTAAAAACATTTTACAAACTTTAATTGGAAAACTTTTCAAGATTTTTTTTGGTTAAAAAAATCGGGGGGAAAATCTCCACAGAGCAAATTGTGGAGGTTGTTGCCCCTGAAAGAGTAAAAACCGAAATTCTAACAAGGGTGCCCCAAGTTTCTAATCTTAATCCCAAGGGTGCTGCAAACATAAAAAGTTTGGGAATCCTTGAGGTAGGGTCTATATTCCTTTTATTGAAATTACTCTAGATTTAAAACAAATATTTTAAGACCTTTCCCGAAAAAAAATTCCAACATTTTTAAGGTACAAGTAGGATGTTTTAAGGCAAGTATTTAAAAACTTGCATGTAATATCAAAATGAGATAGTTTCAAATCGCCTAATTTTTTACTAAAAAAAATCAGTTTCCATATTTTAACACTTAGTTGGCCAGTAGCAAGTAGTAAACTTATGTTTTTATATGCAAATGTTTTAACATTAATTTGTTAAAGGAAGGTCATATTGGAGAAATTTTTGGTCAACTGAACATTCCTTTACTATGAAATGAATAATGTTAAAGGAAATCCACATATTTTATAAAACTATGATTCTCAAATCCCCATACACATCAGAAAATAAAAATAAAAAACCTTACTCTATTCAAAATTTTAGTATTAGCAGGTTACTTATGCATATATTTAAATAAAATTGTCGATCAACAATGTGTTAAAATCATTAATGGCACAGTCATAATAAACTCTTATAAATACCACAAAGCTTTCTTTGATCACTTCAACAGCTACAATCAAAACAAACTATATTCTAAACAGCCTGGGGCTTGCCAAGGAGGATATTTATAGAGACCCTTTGCTTGTTAGCGATCTCATAGTAACTTTTGGCCTCATGGACGGAATAAGCCACACACACACACACACAAAACAAACTATACAGTTTATACAAACTAATACTATCAAGAAATAGAAATCTCTTACTCCAGCAAAAAGACCATATCCAATAACTGCAACATGAAGTTTTTTTGAGTCACTACTTGAAAGAAAAGTTTCTCGGAAACTTTCCAGAAAAAACTAAAAATTAAAGCAAAATTAATAAAAGGTACACTGGATAAAAATCTTCAGTTTAAATGAGTAAGAAAATAGGATCAAAGAAATTTAATCACCTGAAAGACTTTCTTACAATAACTTTCTTCATCTGTATATTTACTCATGATCGTTTCAGAGGTCTGGAAAATTTTAAATATGAATTTGAGAAAAAAATTCATAAATCTAAGGGGCATAAAACAAATTTACTTAGTACAGATTTATACAGATACTAGCTGAATACCTGTGCTTTGCTACGGAGTATATTCAAATTAAATACAACGGTCAATGTATGCAATTAATGCCAAAAAAAATATGTTTATAAAAAAATTGCAACAGATATTTTTCTTGACAAAATAATGTAAAAGAAAATATTTAAATTAAATACAACAGTCAATGGATGCAATAATTTGTATGTTTAATATCCATAAAACATATTAATTTGAATTAAATTCTTAAAAAACTTCCATCTTAATTAGTCTAGTGGTTAAATTTTATCTTTTACCGAATTTTAATATTATGTTTTTGTCAATTTATTCATTGTTAAGCACTTGACGCAAAATTAATTTAAAGTATCACAAAAAGAAAAGAAACCACATGATCAGCATTTAATAAATTAAATTCTAAAAATGAATCTTTAAAAATTCACCAAAAATCAGAAAATGGAGATAAAGATTCAAAAAAGATTTCATTTTAAAGGAATTTTATGATCTTTCTTGTAATACGAATTTTATGACCCTCAAATTATTATTTTAAATGCAAACGTTAAAAAATGTTATAAAAACAGTTTAGAAATTTAATTTTAAAAAATCTAAGAAGAATTTTTCAAAAATCTTTCTTAGTGCACCCCTACACTATAAGAAGAATCGCTATACAAAATTTCAGCCCTTTAGGTCCAGCAGTTTGGTCTGTGCGTTATCTGTCTGTCAGTCAGTCAGTCAGTCAGTTACAGAACTGTTTTATATATATAGGTAATCAGAAAATAAAAAGAAGCACAGGCAGCCTCAACTATACTTTTTCACTATTGTAATAAATTTTCAAATATATTAACTCTAGTAATCAGGTAATTAAGACAGTAATAATTATTCTTTGTACCTAATAGTTTACGAATTTTATCTCCTACATATAACAACTGTAAAATATCTCAACCTGTATGAAAATATTTATATTATATCCTTGAAATACTAACTCACATTACTAACTCACTCATCAGACATTAACTCAGTTTCACTTTCAAATTAAATGTCGTTACTACACTAACTGCAACATACAAACATATAAAATATATAAAATATATTTAACATTAAGTGCAAAACTTATTACACTCATACCACTCTTAAAACTGAAACTAGGGCATCTCGACCTAGTTTCTGCAAATCTCGGTTTTTCTGATCAACCCATTCCATCAAGTTTGTATACAGTTCTTTACAGCTTTCAAACACAAATGTAGAAAATTGTTGAGCATGAGCAGCAATCATCTGCAAACCAGCTAGAAAATTCAATCAAATTACAAACATTAAGACAAAATTTTTTTAAAAAGATAATAAATATGAAAAATTGAAAACTGTATTTTTGGAACTCAGACATTAAGCCATAGTAATGTAAATACAGTCAATTCCGGTTAATCAGACCACATCAGAACACGATCATTTTGGTCCTAATAACCAGCTGGTCTGATTAAACCAGTGGTTCCCAACCTGTACAAGTCTGCGGACCACTAAGTCAGAAATTGAACCATGTGTGGACCCCCTCCCAGCGACTTGGGGGGGGGGGGAACCTTCCGGGGAGTATGGGGGGTATAGAATATCCCTCAGGCAAAAGGGATACACAGATACATACTCATTTTTTGTTTCAACCTTGTTTTAAATCTTTAGAATTAGATAGCCTAAATCTCAGCCTGAAATCGAAACATATTGATTCATGGATGATTAAGTAAAAGTTTTTTAGCACCCATTATTTATTATTGCTATTGTACAGTGTACAGTATGACTTAACTACAAATTCTTAATTTTAATGTATAAAAATTGCATAAAAATATATAAAAATTAATTCAACACCTGATAGTCATGGGATATATTCGGCCTATCTAGTTCCATGAACATTTTTTTTCAAATTCCCATTTATTTGGCAACTTTTTTAAATGTGGTGCCGGACCACTCCCGAGGCTCTCGCAGACCACAGGTTGGGAACCACTGGATTAAACAAACCTTATGTTACAAGATGGGATTTGGACCAAAGAATTTGGTCTGAATAAGCAGCTGGTCCAATTAACTGGAATCGACTGTATAAATGAAAATATTTCTTTTATAATTTAGATTATTACTGTATCTTTGACAATATACACATGATAATTGTACAAACGTTAAGTTGCATATAAGAGATTATTCTGCTATGCAACTTAATGTTTATACAATTATTCTTAAAATACTATTACTACTACTAGCCAACGCCCATCCTTGGCAGGTGAGCCATTATGCAACATACTGACCAGTAGACATGAGCCTTGATGAACAGAGCATTTTTGTGTCATAGTTTTACAATTACACAAAATTCAAAATAGTACAAAAAAAACTATCCAATGAAATAAAAAGAGTCACTTTGATACAATTTTTAAATTTAAGACAAATCCCTCAAATAAATAATTCAACATAATAAAAGTTATAATAAATATAATAAAATAAAATAAAATTATATAGGCTGCTTTATTACAACAAAAAGGATCTATTTTAGCTTTCCAGTGCCACAGAAATGTATCAACAGAAACTGGTGCAAATTCATTCATCTATATTAACCATTTGGCCAAGAATTATTACACAAGAATATTGAAATAGTTAATTTAAGCAATTATTCTTACCTCTGATGGCAGGAGATGTTTTATTTGAAAACCTTTTTGAATCAGTCGTCAATGAACTTGCAATGTCAAAAATAAAATATGATTTTTCCAATTCTGAAAATAAATTTTAAAAATAAATAATGCAAAATGGATAATTATCAAACAACAAAAACTCCATTACATGTTTATTAAATAATCAACTATCCTATGGAAAATTTTTAATAAGTATAACTGAAATTTTTATCATAAAATATTCTTAAAAAGAAACAAAATATTTATTGCATAACTGTGATAAAATGTACAATGGAAAATATATATAAACAAGTGTTTTACTGATTTAAAACACTGAACATCAATAATACTATGGTAAGTTAAATATGTGCATCAAATAATTCATAAATATGGTCTATTTGAATAAATTCAAAATATTATGAGGAAAGTCCAATAAAATTTCTTTATGTTTTTATATTTCTATCCGCTTCAATTGCTTGTTAAACACTGTATCAAGAGAGTTTGTTTTGATTCCTAAGACACTTTCTTTAGAAACTGACTACAATAATACCTGTATGTACAGCTGTAGCTCTGAATAAGTAACACAAAATACCAAAGTACACTCATTGTTAAATATTGCATTATACAAAACTATTTTCAGCAATTAAAATGTCTTTCTCCATAACAGGTCTCATTTTTAAAGTTTTTACTATGACATTATGTATTAAAAGTAATTTCCTTCTTCATCAGCATGACAGCTTGGTACAGGCCAAGGCAATCCCGTCAGTTTTCTCCATCCAACCCAATCAGATGCCAATATTCCAATTAGACGATCACTGGAATTAATCCACTGGTTAATTCAAATGATCGTAAGATCTCTTTCGACACCATCAATCCATTTCAGTGGCACACCCAGGATTTTTTCTTGGGGGGGGGTTCCAGATGAATGGATAAAAATATTTATAATGCATGGGGGGGGTGTCGAAATGAACGAATAAAAATATTTATAATGCAAAATCAATATTTTTACTTCTTTGGGGGGGGCCAGAGCCCCCTGGGTGCTCCACTGATCCATTTAGTACATGGTCTCCCCCTTCCTTTAGTACCTTCCCTTTCATAAAAAGTCAGTTTTTTAACAGGGGCAGTGTCTTCATATCTATAAACATGGACGATCCATCTGATACAATAAAATTTAATTACCCTTTTTGTAATTGGTTGCCTATATTTAAGGTATAATTCATTGATTTAATGAATAATCCAGATGTTATTTTCTCACGCTGCACCATAAATTCTACATAGAATCTTTCACTCGAAAACTTAAGAGTTTATTCTCATCAGATTTATTTAAAGGCCAGCATTGTCAGCCATAAAGAATAATTGGTCTTATTAAAGTTTTATATAGATTATTTCTTGTGTTTATAGAAATGAACTTTGATTTGTAATGATTTATCTTATGGGGGAGTCTCACATCAAGATCTCTGTTATTACCACCATAAATTTGGTCTTTTTCTCATTTACAATCAGGCCAATTTCTTTAGCAGCAACTTTGAGGGCTGTAAAGAAATTTTACTACAAACAATATAAACAAAATATTTAGAATTAATTATTTGTAAATGTCTATTTCAAAAATCCCTAAAAATTAAGAAATTGAATTTATTTGAATAAAAAGCAAAAACAGATTAATTATTTTTATTGGAGAAATACAGATGCTAGACTTTTAAAAATGACAAACTTCTAGTTGTTATGCTAATTGAGGGACCGTAACGTGTTCAAGTGATGTATATTTTTAAGTTTAGAAATTTGTATCTACTGATGAAGATGTATATGTAATATATAATCGCACTTCAGTAAAAATATGTAAGGTGGTGGCTTAGGTTCAGTGTTTGGTGGGCTGGTGAAAGATTTAAATCTTAAAATAGAAATGTAAATATCCCTCTTTTTATTTCTTAGACCCATAAAATCCTACAATTCTTTAACTAACTCCTGTCTTGCGGTTGCTATGCAGAAATCCGATACATCTTGTTTTGCCATTTCAGGTTGAGTATGCGTTGCTTGATCCCCACTTGAGGGGGAAGGCAATATCGAAACCAGCCCAAAGGAATGTTGATGATTCCCACAGAAGTGCAGGCTCTGGAGTTAGTATAATAGACGCCTTCGTCACTCAACCGAAAATTTTTTTTTGCACCAGCGTCTCGAACCGCAAGGCATAGCAGACGCGAGACTATGACGTTATTTTCTTCCGCAGTTCAAGTTTCACGCATTTTTTGCTGGAAGGCGGCGTCTTCGGCAAATGCAAATACGCAGCCGTGACGTTTGTTGTCCAAACCAATCAACAAGCACCTGTTAGAAGAAGAAGAATGCAGACCTTCGCCGAGAGATGTATAAGAGGTACGGATCGGAACGAAGCTCGAGCGGTCTTGCGGTTCTTCGGTTGAGCAGTTGAGCTCAATAGAGCGTGGGTAGTCTGGCTTTTGCCGTGCGTGCAGCCGAGCCGATAGTTATGTAGCTCGTCTCTTTCTCATCTGTTTAGTCTTATTTAGGGTGATAGTAGTATCGCTTGTAGTTAGGCAACATAGCAAAATAAATTAATAGGAATACGAAACCTTTATATGATTTACAAGTAGTAAATGAATTTTGCATCTAATTTATTTTTTTAAGCATGTAAGGCTTTGTGCTGAATACTGTATTTTTCGTTAATTTTTACCAGATATGCCCTTTAATAAATTTATTTATTTTAAACAAACTTGTCATCATTGCTTCACAATTATCTTCAACTCTACATGCTCTGCTGCGCCTTTACTCTGCTAACTTAACTTTATCAGAAAGTACTAGACCATCCAGGACTAACACCCTGCACCCCTTCCAGGAGCACCGGCCCTGCACGCGGATGGATACAGAGCTGGGTGCCGGCAACATTCGCAACGAAATAATTTAAAGGAAAAAAGAAAGCTAATAAAAAGCCAAGTTTTGTTGCAGAAAAAAAATAATATGGCTGGCAACAACAAGTTGGGTAAACAATGCTCCCAGTTTTAACGTGTGTCGTACTCAGGGGCCTCGGCGTGCACAGGAATTCCTTTTCATCGCCTGGCTTCACGTGTGGAGGTTTCTTGGAGAAAAAAAGTTTTGCATGGGAGTTCACTCTTCTCGAGGAGACACTCTCCCTGCGGTCTGCTCTGCTTGACTGTTGCTTCTCTTGCATCTCCCCCGTGACTGATGATGCCCGCGTAGTTCAGCACCCTAACGAGAGAGATGAACCATCCGCCGACTGCATGGAAGGCCTGGAGGACGTAATGATGTAGTCACAGCTTATCATCACAGGGCATGCCTCTGTCTATTTCTTTCTATCTCACCTTTCTTTCCCTTTTCAACCTCTTTTTTTTTTTTAGTTAGAATACAGCCAGCTTAGGTAATATGCATTTTAATTATAACTTTTTTTTTTAGCTCATTTAAGATAATAAGGAGTAATAATGTGTCACCAGCCACCTCTAGTGTAAAATGTATGTTGTAAATATTCAATTGTTAAAAATGTAAATTAATGAGGCTTTGTTAATAAGATTAATGGATATTTTATATGTGGTTAAATCTAATAAAATTGTTGTTGCCTCTAACCTAGAATTCTGTCATTGAGTTGGTTTTCTTGTCATATCACCATATTATCATTTTAGCCAGTCTATTTTTTTTAAGAAAAAATGCTATACGATCACGCCATTAAACTCTATGTTGAGTTGGCCAAATTTAAAGTTTATCTCCCTATTTTGTCTTAAAGACAAGAAAAAGAAATCATAGCAATTAGTGTTTACAATTAATCACAGTAATTGGTTTACAGACCATTTTTGAACATAACATATGATAAATAAACTTAACAAATGGTACTTAGTCACCATCCATCTATAAAATTTATCAATGATCTAAATAATCATAAATGACCAAAAAAAAAAGAATGGAATATAACATAGTAGTAGGTCTTCAAGAATATATCATGAATATATGTTTAAAAAATAAGAGCAAATTTTTCTAGATTAAATGCAGTTTGTATGAAACTCACAAACCTTCTGAGCATAACACAGGAAAATTAAAAAGATATTCTTTCAAACCCTGCATGCAGCCAGCCACAATAGAGAAATTTGTATCTTTAGTTTTAGCATTAATCTGAAAAGTGAAAAGAATTATGAAAAGTAGTATTACAACACAAAAAGTTTAATCTACATACATACAAAATAATACAAAAATACAGAGGCTGTTCACACATTTTTTTTACAATTTTGACTTTCTTTATGATTTAAATTTAAATGAACAAAAATAAAACCTAGGTGACATCAATTCGAAATAGGGTTTAATTATCGTCTGCATCATTAAAAATATTCTTTGCTTTAAAATATAGTTGGAAAATAAACAATGGATCAAAGGCTATGTATTTGTGCTTTCCGAAGAGAAATAGTCTTATTTGATTATTAAAAAATGGTGTGAAACGCATGATTTTAATAATTCTACAAGTAAAATAAGTGACATAATTAATAATAAAGGAAAGAAACATCACAGTTTACATTTGACTGTGAAATAGGTAAAAACTGCTTACCCAACACAGGTACGTTCACCGCTTATTATATCTAAAGTCGCATCTCATGTTTTAAAAGAAAATCTAACCCCCCCCCCCCCCCCCAAAGAACTATCATAAAATCTTTAAATATCTCTATAAGAACTGTAAACAAAATTATAAAATCTGATTTAAAGCTAAGCAAAACAAAAAAAACATGATTTTCACCGCCTAATGCGAAAATATAGGAAAATATAATTTGGAAAACCCCACATACACCCCAGAAGGTTACAGTTCCGGCACCTCTATTTCTAGAAATCGAGCACTGTATATATGTATATATATATATAATTCAGAAACTTTTTTTAAGTATCATTATATTAAAAAAATATCCTCTATTTTTACAAAGCGAAGAAAAATTTCTACACAAATTTCAACAATTTGAAGTTTTATATAGAAATATTACTTGTGTTTTAAGCTCTTGTATAAACATCGATAGCACTCTTTCTTGGTATGGAATAAAATCCTCTGGATAGTAATGAGCGATAATCCCAATTAGACATAATATTTCTTCCTTCACTAAAATATAAGATATCAGAAAATAAAAAATTAATAAAATCAACATGGTAAAAAGAACTCCATGTTTTCTGATGTATATATCTAAAAATTTATATCATAATTTAATTTATATCTGTGGATTATTAAATATTAAAATACACCACAAAGCAAAGACTTTTGTTCTTTTAAGTTTTCATTTTGTATTATGCAACCTGCAAGATTCCCCTTTATATTTTGAATTAAACCTTTTTTGAAAAACTTCTGATGGTTCCAATATGCCAGATGGGCACCTAACATTACAAAGGGACCATCCAGGTGCGATCCTAATCAGCAATAGTAGACCACAACAAACAGCTGGATGATGGTTGAATGGCTAGGATGCTGGCTTTCAGTACTGGAGTCTGTGAGTTCCAGTCCCATTACTGGCATGGATGTTTGTAGCCATTCAGAATCGGCTTTAAGCAGTAGGTCCCAGTCTAATTAATCCTCGTTTTGCAAAAAATGACCCTAACACTCTCCACCAACCACAACAAGCAACCACCTTTCTGCACTAGCCCAAGCAAGCACCCAGGCACACCGACCTCAAACATACCAGATGAGCCAAGGGGAGCAGGAACCATCCAGCTCAATGTAGAGGGAACCACAGGAGGCTATGAAAATGCCTTACAAATTTGGAATACAGAAATTTAGAAACTAGTAGGCTAAAACCAAGGATGCTGCAGAAGACAAACAAAAATGCCAGAAAAACAGACAATTAGACTTTTTGTTTAGTGGTCAAAAATATGATAGCTTGGGTAAAAAGCCAAAATTTATTTAAATTACCAAAGAAGTATCAGAACTCCAAAATTGGAGCCAAAATCAAAGCAAGAACAGAATGACAACTGATGAACTTACCAAATAGGCCAAAGAGGCACGGATCTTGGCACCCCCATAGCCCAAACACTTTTGATGGCTCATTCCACCCTTTTAAAGGTTGTATTAGTGATGATAGTTTTCCTTACAATTTCCTAAATTCCCCATAAAAGAAAGACATGTCTTTCCACAAATTTTAGCATAACTATTACTAATATAGTTTAACTTCATATTTAATAGGTAACTAAATATATATTTTTTTATAAAAAATAAAATAGTATTGTAAATGTCAAACATATCTTTACAGACCATAAATCAATAGCAATTCCAATAAAGTAATGAAAATATTATAAATGAGTTATAAAGGCTAACTGATACTTTCTGTTCAATGGTGACTGCAAACAAGTTGAATAAATATAAAACTTTATATATTGCAGAAAACTTATAGAAAAGTGAGAAAAGTATTCAATAAAACAATACTTTACCTTTGGGGGTTAATTTAGATCCAAGACTCAACTGAAAAAACAAAGTATCAGTCAAAGGCTTTGTCTGAATTCTCTTTTCTCCTTGAAATCCATGACATGTTTCCAAAACCTAATTAGATACATTTTTAAAAATATTCCATCAGTGGATATTTTATCAGAATAGAAAAGTTTAGTTTTAAAGAAGTATTATATTAAAAGTAAAATTTTCACCTGCAGTAATTTTTAACTTACTTTGGACAGAGTTATTAAGCTTGCTTTCTTTATTTCTGCACTAACATCACGATTTATATACAAGACACAAACAGACTAAGAAAGAAATAAATCAATAAATTAATTATTCAAAATGTTTACACATATACAAAGTTAATAATCCTTTTTCTGAAAAAAATTTACAGAATTTTTTTTGAAATCCCTTATTTTAAATTTTTTTTATCATAAAATCAGCTTAAATTAATAATACCTATTTAGCTGTTAACTTCAGTTACTTCTTTATATCTATAAACTACTCTTGCACAAACAAATGTCTTTAATAACTTTTAAACAGAAAAAAAATTCCGACAAATATGTAACTATAATATTGTAAATTTTCCTTTGCACTCTTTGGCTTGATATTCAAGTTTCCTCAGGTTCGAAATTTTTAAAAATATAAGAAGTACCTATTTCTGCACATCCAAAAACTTTTTCTTTATTATTTAAACAATAAAAAAAATTTGAAGTTTCATGTTAGCAAATCTGCATTTAATCAAATTCTGTTGAAATTTTTAAATTTTTATTTTAAAATTTCTCTCATTTTCTACTAATGCTTCCAAGACATCGGCAGATTTATTACACAGCAGATAAACCCTATATGTTATTAAAAGCACAACAGGACTCTTACTATGCCTGAATATTGTTAAGAGTTAATTTTATTGTTGATGATGAGGTCAAATGAACAGATTATTGAAAAAAAAAATTATACAACAGTTTTCATTACACCAAAAATTACCAAAGTGTTCCCAACTAACCACCCATAACACAAAATAGTGCCAGGTACATCAGATTTTGTTATAGTCTCATCCTGCCTGATTCTCATTTTTATAATATATATATATATATATATATATATATATATGTATATATATATGTATATATATATATATGTATATATATATATATGTATATATATATATATGTATATATATATATATATATACAGTAAATGCTCTTTAGTCTGGCATTCAACGGTTCGGCACATTCTGTAATCTGACACCGATTGAGCCACCCACAATCAGGTTTTTTCAGGTGGATTCAACATCCCCCACTGCACTGGTTGTACCCACCAGGTGCCTTTTCAGTTTATCTGTGTTTCACGCAGTTATATGGGGTTGTCTAGGGTCCTTGTTCCCACATTTTTAGTTCACTCAGTGTTTATCATAACTAACTGTCAATTTAGTGTTCATGTCATTACGGCATTTCCTGTTTTCTAACAGTTACAAATCATGTTTGCACAATGTTCTCGAAGCCCAGCACGAGTTCTTCCAAGTGTTAATAAAACTGATAAGCATAAGCATATGACTCACTATACAGCAAAAACTAGAGATAATTAATCGTCTCAAAAAAGGTGAAAATAGAAACTTCATAATGTGTGATTTCAATATTGGTTCTTCAACTATTTATGATATAAAAAAAAGAGGAACTTATAGGGTTAAACCTATAGGGTTAAACCTACTTATAGGGTTAAAAATTCTAAGAAGAATTTTTCAGAAATTTTTCTTAGTGCACCCCTAACCTATAAGAAGAATCACTATGCAAAATTTCAGTCCTTTAGGTCCAGTGGTTTGGTCTGTGGATTATCTGTCAGTCAGTCACGGAACAGTTTTATATACACTGCTGGCCACCCAAATTGCAACACCAAGAAAGACAAGAGATATCACAACAAAATTTATTTTGTAGATAACATGCTGACCAAGTATCAAATGATTAAATTTATAGACTTCTGTGAAAGGTGGTTCCTGCCAAAATCAGTAGCCAGAGTAGCCGCCATTGTTGGAGATCACCGCTGCCACACGCCTCGGCATTGATTCAAAGAGACTTGTGGTCGTGCATTATCCTGTTGAAATATGGCTGTGGGCAAGCCCTGAAGGTAAGGAAGGACAACTGGCTCCAACACCTCAAAGATGTAGCGCTGGCTGTTGAAAGTACCGGCAATGCGTACTAGAGGTGTGCGAGAGTGATATCCAATACCGCCCCATACCATAATACCTGGTGCAGGACCAGTGTGGCGGTGCATAACGCAGCTGTTCAGCATCCACTCTTCACGGTGTCTCCAGACTCGAATGCGACCATCGTGGTGTTGCAGACAGAAGTGTGACTGGTCAGTAAAGACAATTTCATTCCATTCTGCCGTCCACATCCTTCTGTCATCACACCATTGGCGGCGGAGAGGTCTGTGGTTCTGCGTCAAGAGTAGACAAAGCAATGGACGTCTTGCGGACAGACCACTCTGCTGTAAACGGCGTCGAATGGTACGCGCAGACACTGGATGATGCGTTACAGACTGCATGTGCTGTGCTATGGTTCGTGATGTGACTGAGCGATCCGTCACTGCCATGCGCACAATTTGCCTGTCATCACGTGAAGTGGTGCGCTGAGGTGGATGCGATTGAACACGTCGGTCCGTCGTACCCTCCTGCATCCAACAATCACATATCCGCATTACAGTTGTTTGGTTTCGTCCAACACGACTACCGATTTCCCTGAAAGATAATCCACAATCTCGGTACGCCACTATCCTTCCTCTGTCGAACTCGGATACTTGATCAAAAGATGATCGCTGTTTTTGTTGGGATACTCCCCACACTCTGTCTTCCCAATTTGGAAGTTAAACGTTTATGTTTTTCCCGTACAGCGGGTGACGTGCATGCTTCGGGTATGACGTGATGAAACGGTTTCTTTGCGATCGCAAGTTGCGATGTTCGGACGTCATTCCTGGACGCTGGTTGCAATGTTTTAATTTAACATTTCTTTTTCCGGTGTTTATATGTTTTTATAATATTTGTTATTGTATGTGTAGTAATTTTTGTTATTTATTGTAAGTGAAGTGTTACTTTTTATGTCAATTATTTTGATGTTTATTTGGCATAAATTTTCCTGAATATGCAAATCGGCCAGATACCCACGTGGTTTGTATGTATATAACGTGCTGGCTTTACTTAGCTCTCACCGAGGTCAGTCGGAGCATTGTATTAGGCCGAATGCTATCGCCAACGCTAAATGTTAGCTCGAGTTTACTTTGTGTTTATAAATAAACCTACGTTTCCTGATTTTAAAGTACTGCTTCTTATTTTATTCCTGCTTCAGCCCACTGCTACATTCTACTATATATATATTTACCATATGTTTTCTATGGCTTTTAATCAAGTTCAACAGTTTTCAACGAGGCATAATTGATCGTTTTTTTAAGAAAAACACAATTGCAGAACTTGAAATCGTCGAAATTGTTAGTATAATAGACGCCTTCGTCACTCAACCGAAAATTTTTTTTGCATCAGCTTCGCGGACGCGAGACTATGACGTTATTTTTCTTCCGTAGTTCAAGTTTCACGCATTTTTGCCGGAAGGCGGCGTCTTCGGCATATGCAAATACGCAGCCGTGACGTTTGTTGTCAGAACCAATCAACAAGCACCTGTTAGAAGAAGAAGAATGCAGACCTTCGCCGAGAGATGTATAAGAGGTACGGATCGGAGCGAAGCTCTGGCGGTAGTGCGGTTCTTCGGTTGAGCTCAGTAGAGCGCGGGTAGTCTGGCTTTTGCCGTGCGTGCAGCCGCGCCGATAGCGATGTAGCTCGTCTCTTTCTCATCTGTGTAGTTTTATTTAGGGTGATAGTAGTATCGCTTGTAGTTAGGCAACATAGCATAATAAATTAACAGGAATACGAAACCTTTATATGATTTACAAGTAGTAAATGAATTTTGCATCTAATTTATTTTTAAGCATGTAAGGCTTTGTGCTGAATAATGTATTTTTTGTTAATCTTTTACCAGATATACCTTTAATAAATTAATTTATTTTAAATGAACTTGTCATCATTGCTTCAGAATTATCTTCAACTCTACATGCTCTGCTGCGCCTTTACTCTGCTAATTTAACTTTATCAGAACGTACTAGACCGTCCAGGACTAACAGGGTTACGGGCCCAGAGCCCATGTATTAACCAGCTCAGAGTTTTAAGATATAGCGCATTTGATATCGCAGAGCATGAGTGTAGTATGACCCTTCAATAGTTTTAGGAATATTTGAGATGGGGGGCCATACGATGACAAGTATAAAAGGATAACTTTTTTAAATTTGCTATACCAGGATAAGTTAGGATGGCGTTGGCCCAAGTCAGTATACAAAAGCTAAATTCATCTAATTATGGGAACTGGAGTGCAGACGTTAAATACCTGTTACTAGAGAAAAACGCGTGGGGTATAGTCACCGGCACTGAAACTAAAGTAGAAGATGACCCAAGTAAGCCTGAAGTTACTGCAAAAGAGCGTAAAGATTTTGAATCGCGGTCCAGAGCCGCACTTGCCATTATATATTTAAACGTCGAACCTCAATGTCGCCGTATTTTAGAGAGTATTGACGACCCAAAGGAGGCCTGGGAAACTTTGAGAACACACTTTCATCCCGACAATAGAAGTCGACATATGCAGCTTTTTTCGGAAATCATTGCATGTCGTATACGAGAAAATGAAGAGGTGGATATGTTTGCTTCCCGCTTAATGAGGCTCGCTGATCAATTGAAAGCAATTAATCAACCGATTAACGAAATATATTTAAGTTTTCAGCTATTACGGTTTTTACCTTCCCAATTCGACAGCCTTGTGCAGGCAATCTTACGCTGGCCAGATAACAAGTTTATTTTTAAAGAGATTTTAACAGAGTTAGTAGCCGAGGAAACTCGCTTAAAGCTTCGCGAGTCTGACAGACAGAACGAGTACGATGCTGAAGTACAAAATGTCCAAAGACGTAGAAGATACAGGAAGATAATTTGCTATAGATGCCAGCAACCAGGACACACCAAAAACCAGTGTCGTTCAGACGCCGCCAGTTCCAGAACTTCTCGAGCGGAAAAACATCAGCAAAAGTCTTCGACACATCGTGGTAACTCCTGTTCAACAGTTTCTAGTACCTCTAGTTCTAGAGAATGTTCCCCTAGAGAAAGATGTATCCAAGAAGGAGCTCGTCATTCCAGAACCCGGAACAGCAATTCTACCGGAGTCAGAAGCAGAAAGCCAGACCCAGATAAGTCACTTTTTTTCGTTACTCAAGCAAATTATAGCAATACTGACTGTGATGAGGGGGCTTGGGTGTTTGACACCGCCGCCTCTCATCATTTTTGTAAAGATAAGGAACTGTTCACCGAATTTACACCCACCACAGATGAAAATATGGCTGTAGCCATTGACGGAGTAATTTTCCCGATTATGGGAAAAGGGACTGTAAAACTTAAGTTCGGCCCCCAGGTTTTAGGTTTTGGGGATGTAATGTATTCGCCAAAACTAAGGCGAAATTTAATTTCTGGTTCTCGGTTAGATACAAAAGGTGTAACATTTAAAGGAGGTCATGGCAGGATTAAAGTTACTCAGAACGGGCAAACTATGTTTAGAGCATTTTTAAAGAACGGTATTTACTATTTACATCCAAAAATTCCCAGAAAGGTAAATAATCACGTGAGATTTGAGTCCTCGGCAGTAAACAAAAACGAAATGGAAGTGTGGCATAAACGTTTTGGGCATGTCTGTCCTAAGTTTATAGTCAACACATATAATAACAATTGTGTGAAAGGTTTACCTAAAGTAAAAGAAAATAACTTTCATTGCGAGACTTGTAGATTAAATAAACACAAAAGAGTGTCTTTTAAATCCTTGAAGGGTACAAATTCAAAACACCCACTGGATTTGCTTTATGCTGACGTCTGGGGACCTACACAAACACCCGGTCGAAATGGGGAGAAGTATTACTTAGCAATATTGGACGATTGGTCCAAGAAGGCATCAGTTTATCCCATGCGTCACAAATCTGAAGCTTTTAAAACTTTTAGAAACCATTTAGTACGCGCAGAAAGATTTTTAGGTCGTAAAGTTAAGGCTCTACGCACAGATAATGGTGCGGAGTTCGTGAATCGGGAATTCAAAAAGTTTTTTTCAGATCACGGGATAAGGCATGAGTTTACAAATGTTTATACGCCGGAGCAAAATGGCCCTGTAGAGCGTTTTAATCAGACTGTTACAAATGGAGCGAGGTCAATCTTAGATGAAAGTAATTTTAGTAGAAGTTTTTGGCCGGAAGCAGTTTTATATTTTACCTATACTTGGAACCGTCTATGTCACAAAAATCAAAAAAGAACGCCATTCGAATTGTACGGTGGATCTCAACCGTCTGTGAGACACCTTAAGCCGTTTGGTACTGTATCCTACATTGGTATTCCTAAAGCCCATAGATCAAAATTAGACCCGAAAGCTAAAAAGGGTTATCTAGTGGGATATGCTTTTAAAACTAAAGGGTATAGGATTTGGTTGCCCGATTCTGACAAAATCATTGAAACCATAAATGTATCATTCAATGAGGACATTATAGGGCGTAAAACACGCAGTGGAGCAGTACTGGAGCCCAAGTCAGGAGACCCATATCAATCTGACCAGGAAACAGATGATGAATATTTTGACTCAAATTCCGAACCCCAGTATTATTATGAACCTGCATATCAGACCGGAGAATCGTCATCTGAAGATGAAGGTGAACCTGAGAATCTAGTGAAAACTAAACCTCTACCTAGAATTTCAGAATCCTCTTCAGAAACTGAAAGCGATTCGTATGAAAACGCCGAAAAACCTTTGAGGGAAGCCACATGGTTTCGTGAAGTTTCACGAAGAGCTAAAGGGTCACGAAATGATATATATTATTACGAACTGGGAAGTTCTGAGCGTTTAAGGTCGGAAAATGATGTCAAGAAATATTGTAGTGAAAACGGCATTTTATTTGAAAGTCACATATTTGATTTTACAGGGAAAAATATTTTTGAAGGGGTTGTAAGAGGTCAAAAGGGAAGCTCGTGTTCAGATTTAAACTCTTGTGATACAGATACCAACCCAAAGATAAGTACCAGCCATTCCAATGCATGACTAGATATACAAATCCCAAACACATATAAACAAGCTCTGAAATCGCCGCAAAGCGTATTATGGGGGAAAGCGATGAACGAAGAAATCCAAACAATGCAGGATAGAAAGGTTTGGAATTTAACTAAACTACCAGAGGGAGTACAGCCACTTGGTTGCAGGTGGGTATTCACTGTTAAGAGAAATGAGTCCGGAAAAATAGCTAGATATAAGGCTCGATTGGTCGCCCAGGGCTACAAGCAAATAAAAGGAGAATCGTATGATGAAACTTTTAGCCCGGTGGTGAATTTCGGCGTAATTCGTTTTTTCTATGCTATTTTAGTTTCATATCAAGGATGGACCCATTGGCAGTGTGATATAAAATGTGCATACCTTTATGCCCCTCTGAAAGATAGAGTTTACATGACCCAACCTCCAGGTTTTGTGGTGAGTGGAAAAGAAACTTTTGTTTGCAAATTAGAAAGAGCTTTGTACGGTCTACATCAAAGTGGCCGTGTTTGGTTTTTTGAATTAAATAAAGTTTTGCTTGATTTAGGTTTTGAAAAGCTGGAATGGTGTAATTGTGTATATGTCCTTAAGAATAGTGTTGTTTTATTGATTTATGTCGATGATATAGTTATTTTTGGTTTGAGTAAAAGGCATGTAGATAAAGCTGTAAATCTGCTTAGTAAACGCTTTGATTTGAAACTTTTGGGTAAAACAAAAAAGCTTTTAGGAGTGGAGTTCGAGGAAGGGGAAAATAGTCTTTTAATTCATCAATCGTCTTACATTGATGAGATTTGTAATAGGTTTAAAAGTTTCAAGTTTCCGATATCCTCACTTCCCATAAGTAAAGGCATGGTGTACTCCAAAGCTCAATGTCCTCAATCTAGTTCAGAAATTAATGAGATGTTACAATACCCATACAGAAGTGTTTTAGGATGTCTTTCGTTTATAGCTAACCGTACCCGTCCAGATATTTCATATGCTGGAAACATATTTAGCCAATTCCAAAACAATCCCGGAATTGTGCATTGGGACGGCCTTTTAAAACTACTAGGTTATGTTTGCTATACTCGAAACCATAAACTTTGCCTATCATGTAAGAAAATCAATTTAATAACCTTTTCTGATGCTGATTTTGCCGCCAATCGCGATGATAGGACTTCAATGGGAGGACAATTACTTTTAATAGATAAAGCACCTATAGCATGGCGTACTTTTAAAGAAAAATGTGTAAGCCTTTCTACTATGGAAAGTGAATTCGTAGCCATGACAGAAGCTGCGAGAGAACTATTATGGTTCGACCGTATTTTAAATGAATGTTTTAACAAGAAAGTTTTTGTAAATTATAAAGTTAAATCTAGTTTGCTAGTGGATAACATGGCAGCTATAGATTTTGTGAAATCCCCCATTGAAAATTACCGTACAAAACATATTGATGTTAAACTTTTTTTCATTCGCGATTTAATCTATCAAAATATCTTTGAAGTCAAACATATTAGGAGCAAAGAAAATCTTGCGGATGTCTTCACTAAACCTTTAACGAAATATGATTTAAATAGGTTTAAAAAGCAAATTTTTAACGACAAAGTTTAAAGTTTTCTTGACCATCCTCCTTTGAATGAGTGTTTTATATATATATATATATAAATGATTGTTTATGAGAACCTTTTTTGTGAAAAAGTTTTTGAGAAGTGTTTAGACTTACGAAGTCTGTTTTAAATTTTTGTATTAATGTATAACTTTTATATATATATATCCTTCTAGTTTTCACTAAAGTGGAAAATTTTGAATGTATTAGTAACTATAATTTTAACTTGAATAATTTTGTGTATGTCAAGAATATTACAAGAATGTTAAAGTAGTACTTCATTATGTAAAACAAATTTTTGTTATTGATTGTATTTAAATTACGATTTCATGATTGAATTGAAAGCATAGTTGCTGAAGTTGTTTTTCTTGAATTTGTTATACTGTTAACGACTGAAATTGGCATACTGTTAATGACGCTTTAGAGTTTAAAGGTAATATATTGTCATTTTATGAGTTTAATATGATTATGAGTGACAAAGTGGGGGGCATTGTTAGTATAATAGACGCCTTCGTCACTCAACCGAAAATTTTTTTTGCATCAGCTTCGCGGACGCGAGACTATGACGTTATTTTTCTTCCGTAGTTCAAGTTTCACGCATTTTTGCCGGAAGGCGGCGTCTTCGGCATATGCAAACACGCAGCCGTGACGTTTGTTGTCAGAACCAATCAACAAGCACCTGTTAGAAGAAGAAGAATGCAGACCTTCGCCGAGAGATGTATAAGAGGTACGGATCGGAGCGAAGCTCTGGCGGTAGTGCGGTTCTTCGGTTGAGCGGTTGAGCTCAGTAGAGCGCGGGTAGTCTGGCTTTTGCCGTGCGTGCAGCCGCGCCGATAGCGATGTAGCTCGTCTCTTTCTCATCTGTGTAGTTTTATTTAGGGTGATAGTAGTATCGCTTGTAGTTAGGCAACATAGCATAATAAATTAACAGGAATACGAAACCTTTATATGATTTACAAGTAGTAAATGAATTTTGCATCTAATTTATTTTTAAGCATGTAAGGCTTTGTGCTGAATAATGTATTTTTTGTTAATCTTTTACCAGATATACCTTTAATAAATTAATTTATTTTAAACGAACTTGTCATCATTGCTTCAGAATTATCTTCAACTCTACATGCTCTGCTGCGCCTTTACTCTGCTAATTTAACTTTATCAGAACGTACTAGACCGTCCAGGACTAACAGAAATCTCCAAGCCTTAAATAGCGCTTTCAAGTGGCGCCACAGGCGCGCGTGATGTGCGTCTGTGCTGAAATTCTAATCATTTGCATATCTCACCTCCGCTAATGCATGTTGTAAATTTCATGATATTTGCATGTTTCCTTCAGGGTGTTGCATTTACAGAGTGGCCAGCAGTGTATATAGATAATGTGTGTGTGTGTGTACATAGCGATTAAATTATTATAACTACCGATTAGCGCATTGTTTGGAAACTCTTTTCCCTAAATATTCCTTAAATTAATACCTATTCATGGATTTTACACATAAAATATCAACATAAACTTGGTCTGATAAAGGCTCAGTAAGAGTGAGATTAAACAAACTAACTAACTCAAACTAACAAAACAAATACTGCAAGTCTCCATGAAGTTCTGTCCAGTATGGCCAAAAATACATAGCACAGTATTCAGCTTGAATTATTTATCTCACTACGAATCAGCTATCAAGATAACCAGATAGACATGATAGGCAATAATACTTAAATTAGTTAGCACAGTCAAAAGCTGTTTCCTATGAATCAAAGGTCCTGGACAAAACCAAACAAATACCTCTACATACTAACATACCAAGCAATTAAACATTTCTTTATCGGTATGATGATTCTACATGGATTAAAATTTTCATTTTCTTACTTTTATGTATATCATGAAATTAGGGGAAATGTAATGTCATATGAAGGAGCATATTTTCACAATAGTCAATAGTTCAGCTTCTTGACAAATTGGAGCTATTAAACCTTGTTTACAGCAGGTAGCAAAAGCAAATAAATAAACCCTTGGCTTCTCATGTCATAACAAAGTAATAACTTACAATGCATTTAAGAGGCCACCACAAATGATTTGGATTTTCAACAGGTTTAAGAACTGTTTTCCATCTCTGTTAGTCTCTGCTCACTGTTCTTTTAAAAACAAGAAAATAGCTTTGTTCATCATAAAATAATTAGCTTATCTAAGAGCTGTCAAAAATGCAATATCAAAATGAATAGCAATCTTTTCCCTATATTGTTAAAGGTCCCTATACTTTAAACACCTACTTTTATATACAACACAACAATACTTCATTTAAAAATTCTTAATTGAGTCATTTCTCTACATATTACATGACTACACAAAAAGGATATTTGACGAAATTGAGTATAAAAGATTGCTTCAAAACAATCTAATAAACTTTATATACTTGAAAAATGCAGTATAAATATAGTTAATTATATAAATAATGAAATATGATAATAATGAGCTCTAATTTAATAAAGTTTAATAGCATATACTGAACTGAGTTTTGGAATGTTCTTCAACTTTAATGCAAAAATGGGAAAATTAAAACTAATTGCTTAAATTTTCATAAAAGTGGAATTTCAGTAATACAGAATAGCTCTATTAAGAAGAAAAAGGGATTATTATAATCAATAAATAATGTAAATTTTGACAATAAGTCAATATAGCTAATAATTTATAGAATTTATACTTTTTCATGTATCATAAATTATCTTAACGTTTGAAAATACAACCTGGATATCATAACCATATTCTTGAATATTTTGGGAACTGTGCTCAATTATATCATCCAAGAATTTAAAACATTCCAACTTGACACTGCGGAACTGCATGAAATAAAAAATTTAAATATGGATTAAGAACATCAAAGAAATATTTTAATACAAATCAACACATAATATAATTTAATGATATTTATATAAGGCTTCAAAATATTATGCATAAACTGTACAAGATTCAAAACATAAAATGTATTTAGTTTATTTTTTTTTAACTTTAAGTTCATACAACAACCATTTGAAACAAAAGGAGTGAATGAATTACCTTTAATCTCTACTTATGCAAACTATTTGTTTTCAAGATTATTACTACAGACCCATAAGATTAAATGAAATCAAAATGCTTCCAAGTAACATTTTATTATTGACTATATGCATAGATAAGGTTTTAATGATGGTTACTCAAGTAAAGCTAAATATTTGAAACAATAAGTTGTACTTTTCCTGAGCAATGCTTTAATTTCATATTAAGTTTTAAAAGAGTATCCCCTTTATAAACAGAAAAAAAATGAAAACTTAAGGACACTTTTCCAGTACTTTTGATAGGTATATTTTATCTAGACTACATGGAAATATAACAGCATCAGTTTATCTACTGGTATAAGTGCTATTTCTAAAACATAACAATAAGCTCATTAACACTTTGTCTATCAAGAAAGTCTAGATTTTCTTCCCTGTGCAGCTTGGAGAATTTAATTTAACTGCCCTAACAAGCTGCTTCTATATTTTTTCCATATTAACTTTTCAATTACCCATATGGTGGACAAACCCATTCATCATAAGAGATGCTCAAGAGATGACAAAAAAGAATCAATACAAAGAAAGCTGAATCTACAAAAAACAAGTCCTCCTCCACAGAGTTTTGAGTAATATCTTGAAACTATCAGCAATCAACAGAAGATTTAACAAACATGGATTTGCTTTAGGAGGGATCTTAAGAACCAGAGCAATGTGTACCTAGCAAATCAAATTATTCTATTTTAAGAGGAGTATCACAACACCAATTCCTTTAATCATCAAAACAGAAAATACTGACAATTAATTACAGAGAGTATTAGTCTTATTTCATGAGGAATTAGTTACAGGTAACTATCAGAAAAAATATAGTAATAATTAACAAATAAATTTATGCAAAATACTTACATCTTTAGATAACAAGAAAGCTTTTAATGATGCTAAAATACCAGTTTCTATATTCAAAAGATATGCATTTGCATTTTCTGGAAATAAAGTTTTTTAAATGATTTCAGCTATAAAAAAAGTATTTAAAATTAAGAAGTTTTCACAAGTATAAAATCAAAATGTCTACATAAATATCAAAATATATCCAGTGATTCTTATTAACTTACTATGAATATATATATATATATATATATATATATATTAATTCGCAACTTACACTGGTGTAAGAAATTAAGAGAATTTGCAGACTTGGTCGATTATCTCTACAACTACTGTATCGATTTTAATGAAATTTGATATGTACATACATTGATACAATACAAAACAAATAACCACTCAATAATTGTAATATACACACATGATCGTGTGTAACACTCGTTGGAGTCGGAAGGTATGAAACAGCGGTTGCAGAATAAACAAAAAAATGGGTTAATAGGGGGTATGGTCCCCTCTTACAGATATACAGGTCTCTCAGCGAGATTTCATACTTGAAATAAGGCAGTTTATCATTTCCTGTGGCAATTGGTCCCACTCTTTCAGCAACGCTGTTTTCATTCCCTGGATGGTTCTCGGAGAGGGGTTGCAAGTTGCAATTGCCCTCCCCAGAGCATCCCAGACATGCTCTATAGGGTTAGGGTCTGGAGATCTGGCTGGCCAATCCATCTGGCGAATATCCTCACTCTCTAGAAATTCGTCGACCAGAAGATCTCTATGTGGCCTCGCGTTAAACATTTCAACTATTAAAATGAACTCAGGGCCAACTGCACCCCTGAAAAGGCAAACATAGGGCTCCAAGACCTCATCCCTATACCTCACACCAGTCACAGTGCCTCTTTCAAAGACATGGAAAGGTGTGCGGTCATCCAACATGATGCCTGCCCAGACCATTAAACCTCCTCCGCCATAATGGTCGATTTCACAGACATTGGAGGGTAGGTAGCAGATCCCTGGTTCTCTCCATACGAATGTACGGCGAGAATCGGTGTTTAAGTTGAACCAGGACTCATCAGTGAAGAGAACGGTCGCTCATTGACCCATACTCCAATCTCTATGCTCTCTGCACCTGATAAACGGATTCTCCTTGTTGGGATACTCCCCACACTCTGTCTTCCCAATTTGGAAGTTAAACGTTTATGTTTTTCCAGTACAGCGGGTGACGTGCATGCTTCGGGTATGACGTGATGAAACGGTTTCTTTGCGATCGCAAGTTGCGATGTTCGGACGTCATTCCTGGACGCTGGTTGCAATGTTTTAATTTAACATTTCTTTTTCCGGTGTTTATATGTTTTTATAATATTTGTTATTGTATGTGTAGTAATTTTTGTTATTTATTATAAGTGAAGTATTACTTTTCGTGACAATTATTTTGATGTTAATTTGGCGTAAATTTTCCTGAATATGCAAATCGGCCAGATACCCACGTGGTTTGTATGTATATAACGTGCTGGCTTTACTTAGCTCTCGCCGAGGTCAGTCGGAGCATTGTATTAGACCGAATGCTACCGCCAACGCTAAATGTCAGCTCGAGTTTACTTTGTGTTTATAAATAAACCTACGTTTCCTGATTTTAAAGTACTGCTTCTTATTTTATTCCTGCTTCAGCCCACTGCTACATTCTACTATATATATATTTACCATATGTTTTCTATGGCTTTTAATCAAGTTCAACACTCCTGTTCGTAGAAGTGAGCAGGATGTAAACAGCAGGTCTTCCTGCAAACAACCCTCTCTCATGAAGTCTTTTGAAACAGTCACCATTGATACACAGGTTCCTGTGGCTGCATACAAGTCACAAGAGAGCTGAGAAGCTATAGCACTTCTGTTACGCCTCGCTATAATCGACAAATGGTGATCTTCTCTGGACGTCGTGGCTCTTGGACAACCTTGCCCAGGCTTTCTCTTGATTGATCCGGTATCCTGGAACTGTTGCCATAAGTTATACACGACGCTGGGCGTTAAATTGAACTATCTACAAATTTGGACTTGAGATTGGCTTGCTTCTAGCCTCCCCACAATTGGCCACCTCATTCCATCATCTAAACGTTGGTGGTTACTCATTTTTACTGTTACAATTTGAAATTAACCGATTGCTGCAAAATAACACCAAGAAATTCGCCGAGGTGTGCTAGCGAACGAAATGCATCTTAACTTACGCGTGCTTATAAAGCCTGTTTCTCTACTGGCTCCGCCTACACACACATTTACGCTTATGTATTTGACATACAAGATTTGCATTTTTGTCTAGAAGCAGTGGTTTTACATTCAGTTCAGTTCTCTTCATGAAATTCGATAAAATTTGCAAATTCTCTTAATTTATTTCACCCGTGTATTTGTAACAGAAACTCAGATGCTTCATAAAAATACAAAAGACTACATTTTTTTATTTTTTCTTTGTCGGTGCCTTTTATAATTGAACTATCATTAGACAGCAAAAATTATCATCTAAAAGGAAAAAATGGCTTCCATAACAATAGTACAGCATAGAAGTAGGAGGTGAGGGGGAGAGATTAAATCCCTAAAAGCCCCCAGACTTTTTATAAATATCTATAGTAACGCATTTATTTTTTTAAAAATTTTTAAGTAATTTTGAAATTTATAAAATTCAACACTCTCCTAAATGAAAATCCTAGCTGCTCCACCAACAGTACCTATCATGAAAACAGCTGAAATGCAAGCATTCTACAATCCAAGTATATAATAAATAAAATTAAAAATTATTCATGTAATGAAATTTTTTAGTGAATAAATAATTTTTTTTCACAGTTTTACAGAGAACTTTGAAAAAAATTAAGTAAAACAAACAATAAATGAAACAGACTAATAAAGAATATTCTACAAAACATTATATTATATTAAATACAATGCAGAAACACACTTAATTGAGATTGCATTGTGTATAACATATATATATACAAAATATGTTTATACATTGAACTTTTCAACAAGTAACTGTCATGTCTTCCTCTGATATGTTCAAAGCTAGGACTCATAAAATTCAAATGTACTCAATAATAAACACCTTCCCTAGTTAACATAATCCACTGCATTTTGTTTGTAAAAAAAAGAACTGTTTAACAAATTATTAGTCATATTACCTGATCTTTTGATAAATAATTTATGATCGATATAAACTGTATAATTGTACTACCACAGTTTTTAATGTCATTCAACTTTTCAAGATAATTATCAAATATTTTTTAAATGAAATGGAAATAATTGATTTTTATTCAATAAAGGGAAAGAGTCATGGATATTACCTAATATCAGGTACTTTTGCTGAGAATGCATGTTCAGTGAGTGCATAAGGTAGAACTCAAACTACAACACTAATATTTTATCAATTTGCATTTATATACATAGGTATATGTAAGAAGCCTACATCAAATTACAGGAGGGGAAATCAGTATTTGCATCACACATGTGGTGCAAATACCCTCCCTTGATCTAAGCTAATTGGGTCTACATTTGAGTCTGTGATATTTCTTTACAGTGCATACTACCATTAATCATATCAATACATTAAAATATAATTCAGTTTCTAAAATTCACATAGAGCTATCAGAAATTATACCTTTCAACATAGGAAATCTTTATAAGCAAAAATGAAAACAATGAAGATTTTGCTGCAAATATTCTTCTCTTTTTTATAAGCTTATAACAGAATCTCCATTTCTATAAAAACTAATAAATGCTATGATAATATTCAAGCTTCCTACTAATCTCCCAGAGAGAAATACAAATTAAGAGAAATTTTCATTTTCATTTAACTTTTAAAAACAAAACAATAAAGAGAACTCTCTCAATGACAGGAAACTTCATAAACTGGCAGTATAAATAGGGAGCATATAAATACAACAAAGCATAATCTGGTGAGTTACTATATACAAAACTTATAGAGGATCTAATTAAGGGAAATGCCTCGTATCCACTTCTTCACCTTGGCAGAAAAATCAAAGAAAATGTAGCATGCATACCTCATCACAACTGCAGGGTTTTCTAATTCCAGACATGATTTATCATAATTTCTAAAGTCCAGGGACGAACTGTACTCATACACTAGTAAGTTAAGTACTTTCCCATTATACCAACCTGCCACCAACATTATGCAAAAAGTCACCAATTAAATAAAATCCATACTAGAAAGTACTAACTTTTCACACTACATTTCCACTTTTGTGAACTACTTTTTAAATTTAAAGTTAAAAGAAACAAAGGAACAGAATTTTTTTTTTAAATGCTATCTTTTCCTATCATATATTTTTTGCAAACTACATTTCTGCATTTGGTAGCATATATATCATTATTCCTTTCATGTGAGAATTTCATTTACATGGAGAAGAGTATTAAGTGGACAAAACAACTCTATTTAATTGTGTAAGAAAAGGGCAGAGCTCCATCGGAAAAAAAAAATTAACTATCTTTACATCTTATTTTCATGTTAATTTATGTCTACTTCTTACATACACTTAAATAGAATTAGAATTATTTTGTTAGCAATGCCGTGGTGCGTGATTGTATCTGCGATTTGTAAGTAGATGTTCCAGAGATCAAACCCCGATCTCAGTGTCTGATCTCCTCGATTTAAGTGTATGAAAACGGCTTTTCCCACCAAGAGTCGCAGTTCGCCGAGATGCTGGCGATAGGTCAGTATAATGGGAAAGTACCGTAGGTTCCTTACTTTCGAGGGGAAATAGCAAATAATTACATTATTTGAAAGGAGCATAAAAGCTCCGCTCTTCCCATAGTAGCTATAGAAACAAGAAACGCTCTGCTTGTAATTACTTCTGCTCAATGGGTAGAATTTAGAGCTCCCATTGATTTTTTCTAACTGTACTAATTCCAAAGTAATTTAACATGGGCATTTAATTATAGTAGAAATATTCATTAAATATCGATATTAATATTAGTACATCTTAATAACAGAATCTTAATAACAATAAAATTTAAATACCTCTTTCTTGAACTGTAAGACTGAAATTCAAGTATATATCATGTATAGTTTTTATTAAATCGATAATAGTACCCTCATTTTTAGCGTAAGTAATATTCTCTTGATGACTTCTAACTGACTCTAGATGCTTCTGTATCAAAGATATACAGTCTGCCATTATCCAAAATTCACCAACGCACTTATCTTTTAAGTTAAAGTATTACATTCAAAAATGACAGACATTATTTGTTTACATTTAAACATTAAGTTTTCAAACCGCGAAACACATGTCTGATTAAAGTAGAAGTATATGTTTTCTCACCATTGATCTCATCCATTACACTCACATACTCACATAGATCTAAGGGCCTGTTCACATAGGAGTCCGTGCGTTGCGTTAAGGAAAAGATGACGTTAGACGAAAATAAACCAATCATATGCCTCCAAACGATTAGCAATGAAATTTTCAACGCCTATGATTGGTTTATTTTCGTCTCAACGTCATCTTTTTCTTAACGCAACGCAACGTAACGGACTCCTATGTGAACAGGCCCTTATCCATGTGAAGGAATATACACTCGCTACGCATGCGCTACTGCTGAAAAGCAGCATTGAAAATCAGAACAGAAAAGAAACTGGTTGGATCATCGCATAGACAAATGAGACAAATGTCTAGGGGCCGGTTTTTTGAAGGCCACGGTCAAACTGTCTAATTTGAAAAGATTTGTATATAAGATAGTTTACTTTTCTGTTGAACAACTGTATATAATAAACAAATAAACAAAAGTATATTTATTTTTATAAGGTTATTGTGAATAATTAAAATCTAATTGAGATGTGCAGAGCCCGATTATGAACGCTGGGGGCCCCTGGGCAGATGCTATTTGGGGGCCCCCCCCCCTTACGGACATTTATAAAAATACTTACTATTAGAAGCACTAGGTGCATACACCAAGGGGGTTTTGGGGCCCCCTAACATCAGGGGGCCCTGGGCAAAGTCCCGATTTGCCCATGCGATAAAAAGGCCCTGGAGATGTGTTATTATGTTTCTTCTTATTGAGAGTAAAACTCCCAATAAATTATAATTTTTTATAGGAATAAGAATAATATTATGTCAAGGCCAAGAAATGTTTAAGCGAAATTGTTTCTATATAATTTGTTATAAATTATGTAGAAACTTGAATTAAAAGTTAGACGCAAAAGTTACAAAGATATTGATGAAATTTTCTAAATTATTCATGCATAACTAACGGCTACGAAGAAGACGTATCAATTAATACCACATTGCTAAAAAAATGGCACAGTAGTGACATTGATAGTGATGGGACGAGAAATTGTTGCAATTTAAATTAATTTGCAAAAGCCAAAACTTAACGTTGCCATTTGTTATGCTGCAATTTATAAAGAGCATAAAATAAGTATCAACATTTCCAAATATAGAAATATTATTGCGAATATAATTAACTTTGCCTATATCAAATGCATCTGGTGAAAGGTCATTCTCAGTATAAGAATAAGGGTAAAGTACGAACATTTATAATGAAACCATTGAAGAAATGATAGATGGTCAACTCTCCAACGGAAGCTTTGGCAACGTGTACACAACAGCTTTGGTTACACAGGTAACTATTTATTTTAATAATGAATTATGTTTACAATTCTGTTGAATGTGAAAATTTTGATGGAAAATAAGTAAAACTGTGTAATCGTGTCAATAAAACTATAAGGCGAAACGTCGCAACGTCACTGGCTACGTCAGTTTCCGTCTACTATAGATCACGTGATTATCGGGTGGCAGAAAACAGAAGCCGTTCCTATGCGTTTGCATGTGTTTTTGGACGATGACTTCATTTTAAGTTAAATAATTTAAGTTTATTTATAAAATTCCTCATATTAGTTGTATGTAACAGGTATTTTAACACTTTTTTTTAATATTTCGCAAGGTTTAAGAGAATATAATCATTCTTTCGTTGAGAATGATTATTATTATGTTGAGATATGTATAGATATCGGGATAAGTTACTTCAGGCCAGCGTCTTGTATCGTAACTCCAGTCTTCCTCTGTCCATAAATACGGGTCACATACTCAATAAACCTTTCCGGGCTGTACCTGAATGTTTAATTTAGTGATATACCTTTGTTTAGATACCGTATCTAAAGACTTTGCGTAATCTGAGAGCATTTTATTCAACAAGCTGTAAGAATGCTCATTGAACGTCATGTTAAATTATGCAATTTTTTGCCACTCCTCGCCAAACAAGAAGTAAAATCTGCAAGAGTTGAGATGTGATATGCTGCGAGACATTGCCCTATTAAAACGTGTAAAAAATTATTTATGAAACGCACTCAGTAAATCAAAATTAAATTCTTTAGCTGTTTTATACAGCGAACAAAATGCCTTGGATAATATTAATTTTGGTGAAATAATTGATAATTTTGCTGAATTAAAGACTAAAAAACAGAATTTTTAAATAAAGTTTATTCATATTTAAATACTTACTGTTGTTAGACATGTAATAAAATAAATTTCAATTTTTTTAAATTTATAAACAAACTGTTCAAACTTTTCTAGAAAAACTAAATGTTGTATATTAAATATTTTTATTAATAAAAAATTAAGATTTGTTTTAGTTTTTCACATTATTTAGTTTTGTTTTATTTATTGTTTTATATTTTTTGTGTGCTCTATTTATTCTGGGAGAGGGAGGAGGCCCGGTAAGAAGAAAATGTCTAGAGCCCCAAAGTGGGTTAATCCGGCCCTGACTGGTTGGCATAGGCCGCACGAGAACGCACTGTATCTTAGGTGTGCAGAAACTACACTGAACTGAATATTACTTGTAAAGTAGATGTAGTTATATACAGGGGCGTTCTTAGGATTTTACCGGCCCTGGGCGATGCTAGGGTTTTAGCGGCCCTGGGCGAAAGACATTTACTGGCAATCAAATTTCTCTCAGTAATGGATCTTGTAAGACAACCCGATCCTCCCCCCCCCTCTCCTGAAAAAGACTGCATCCACTACTGATTTTACTAATTATTACTTTTAATGCATCACGTTTCGATACTAAAAAACCTACATTCTAGCTACGTAAAAGAAAATTATACATGAAATTACAATTGGTCCACTAAAATATAAAATTAATCAATTTGTATGAATAATGAAACAATGGAAAAATTTATTTACACGATTTAGAAGATGTAGATTGTTAAAAACAAATACTTACATGTATGAATTTGTTGGTTATAAAGCAATTTTTCTTGTTTTCTTAGCAAGAAAGCAAGAAAAATTGTCTATTTTAAGTGAAAAGTCCAAAGAGGATAAGAGATCATTTCCATTATAAGATCCAAGGAGGACAGGCGTACAATCCGTATTTAATGTATACTGATTGTACCTGCTTTGTAATATTTTCAATTCTTCGAGAAGTGGGAAATAAAATCCATTATAATGATAGAGAGAACAAGTAAAAGCCATTTTTTGTTTACCCCACTCTATTTCAGCCTTCAGACCCCTTTCTTACCAACAGATTTGGAGCGCATTTACACTCCCTGGAGAAATGTCTTGTCAATTGTTTGCTTTGAATAGACTAAACATTTGATCAAATGGTATTAGTATTCGTTCACAAAGATATGTTCGCGTTTTTCTCAGTTTGCAACAACTCCGGGAAAACGGACAGATTAAAAAAAAAAGGGTTTATAATTCTTCAAATGACTGTATGTAGTGACTGACAGATAGTAGAAACTTATATTAAAAAAAAGGATTGAGAATCAAGATTTTACTGTAACTGAATTGAAGATAAATCATGTTTTTCTAACCGAGAAATTTTCCGAACCAAAAGAGTAGTTTGTCAATTAAGATTTTTTCTACGATTCTTTTCAAAAAATCGAAACATATATTTTTTATAAGTTGAATTATAGAAACCGCGAAAAATGAGGGATTTCTTAAAAACCCGTAACATTTAGAAAAGTGTTGCAATGAGAAATATAAATGGCGGCCCTAAATTTTTAGCGGCCCTGGGCGGTTGCCCAGTTCGCCCACCCCTAAGCACAGCACTAGTGATATGTATAATGCGTAGTGTAAGCGTATCATTAAAGACAGTCACGGAGGATGCACTTTGAGGGCCCCAACCGCAAAGTAGTTTTGAATTTAGAAATTTAGAATTGAAAGTAGTTAGGCTTTAAATTTGAGACAAAAAAATCTAGTTAAAAAATTTAAGACTAGGATTGGACTCGGAAATGTATCTGTGTCAGTGTTAAAATCGGGCATACGGTCATCTAGAATTAGTTAAAGAGATATTATTTATTTTACATACTAGGGGTTTTGCCCCTAGGCTCACTACGCTCGCTCCTCTGTTATGGCTAATAGTGAGATACATAGAGGGGATTCTCGGGCAATGTAACAGCTTCCATCCATTTACTGTTGTCACCAGGGCCCGATTTAGAAAATTCTTGACTATAGGCACAACTCGGGATGGGGGCCCCCTAACACTAATGTGGGCATAAAATTTCCAAAATTGACACACACAAAAAATAATCATGAATCATTGTTAAAGTACCATTTTACCAAGAATTGACTATTTGAAGCGTAGAAGCCTAGAACATTATCAAATAACAAAAAGCAATACAGCATATTAACTTCATTAAAACACCAATACAATGCAACCAGAAAAATTTATTAATCCCTTGTATACACTATAACATACATATGATGAACTATACATATAACTTTACATATGATGAATCAATCAATCAATCAATCAAATTTGAAAAGATAGATTATAAAAAAATGGCTATTAAAAAAGGTAAAATTAAAAAAAAATTGAATTGGGAACTTTTTCTTTTTTTCCATTTAACATTAAAATTTTTGAGGGGCCCCAACATTCGGGGGCCCCTAGCCCCGGGCCTACCGGGCCTAATGGAAAATCAGGGCCTGGTTGTCACCCGTAATGCGAAGGACGTTTCATCACTGTTGAATTATCAGATTTAAAATTCAATTAAAAACCGAAAATTTAAGATATAGACTTGAAATGAGTTTTATATGAATAAGGAAGCTTTCAGCTTCCAGATGATGTAAATATTTTCTTTGTAAGATAAAAACTCCAGGAGCATCGATATTACATCCACATAGGGGACGATATTTCTTGAAAAACTGTGTTTGATTTTTTGATAAAAATATTAGTCTGTTTTAGAATATTTTTTAAGAAATGAGGTCTGGTTTAAAAGAGAAATGTCTGTAGTCTTAGACTGTAAAAAGATCAAAAATCTACGATCATTTTTTGGCGAGTTATCGTAATCTGAAGATGAAAAAGTCAATATTTCCCCACAAAACATAAAATAAAAAAGAAACTTAAAGTCCGATGAAGATGAGACATGTTTTACTTTGGTCCCCCCGCATTTTTCTGCATCCATTGGTATCGCTCTCGACCCCATACCCCCAGCGGTTTTGGAGGAGATAGCGTGACAAGCTTTTGACAGCGGCAGTGGGAGTTACTTTTTTTTAGAATAGAGAGATTGTATTTTCAATTGAGGCTGCATCTTTATAAATTAAGATAAAACTTTGCATTATAATAATTAAAATATTACTTTTGAACAACACAACAACAGTAAATAAAATAAAAAAGGAGAACTTACTTTATGGCAAATTGCAAGCAATATAGTAATAAAATTTGAATATTGTCTATCTCTTCGATTATTTTAATTGAGCACTGTTAACAATTTCACTCATATAATGAATATTAGAATCGTTGAGTACATGTTAAAAAGTAAAATGCATAACAAAGATATCTATAGTTATATTTCGGTTGCCGAATTAATAATAGTTCAAAGTCGAAGGGTTTAATGTAATAAAAGACTATAGTATATTCAGTAGAGCACCCAGGATTTAATCTTGGAGGGGCCGAGTTGAACGGATAAAAATATTTATACTGCAAATTCAATATTCATAATACAATTTCTACTTCTTTGGAGGGGGCCAGGGCCCCTTGGACCACCGTGCGCCACTGAGTATATTGTTTGTTATCGTTTTAAAATGACAAGCGTGAGCTGTACGTGCATTTCGTTTTAAAAAAATAATAATATATCACTATTTTAGAAAAATAAAGTATTCAGAAAGAAAGAAGAAGGATCGTTTTGTATAGGAGATGTTTGTTTGATTTATTGCAAACATTATTTATAACATATTTTATGAGACAGATCAAGAAAGGAAATAATTAATTATATTACAATACTTACTAGTTTAAAATATATCTCCCAGAAATCTATTAAAATAAAAATTGAATTTTTCCGGAAAATCTTGTTTGTCTTGAGGACCATTTGGCGCCCCTCTGCAAGTGGGCAAGACGTCCAGCAAAATGAAAGTATAGAGAATAGCGTGTTCTCTAATCAAATGCACCCTCCGAATGTAGTATTACAAACCTTGATTGTAAGGGTAAACTACGGTGGCAAAGAGATGGTCATTAGAGCTTTAATTGATCTTTAATGTTCATAAAAGTCTTATGTTATGAAAGACTTAATTGATCAAGTTGGATTTAAGTGTAATGGCGAGTTACAAATAAAACATACACTGTTTGGTGGAGTGCAGACACAAGAAGAAACCCACCAGAAATACTAGATTAATGTAATTAACCTTGATTACTCGTTCCTCTGTACATTTGAGGTCTTAGATTAAAATAGAATTTGTAATAAATTCCCAAAATTCCCATCGATCCATAGATTTATTAACTTGAGAAGGAAAAGATTTTTCTGTTTGACATAGTAAATAATGCACGTTTTGAGGATGATACTATACATTTTTTGATAGGAGCCGATTTGGGAGGGAATCTGCTAACTGGTGAAATTTATTCATTTCTTAGTGGATTAGTAGCAGTACATCAAAAATTGGGATGGACTTTAATAGAGAAAATTCCTTTAACCGATAGTAAAAATGAAATAAACACCTTTTCTGTGACTTCTCTCTTAACGAATGATCTACAAAACCTTTGGAAGCTCGACATGATTGATGCCAGAAATAAATGTAGATAAAACAAACGAAGCGTTGCAAAAGGAAACTGAAGAGTGTTTCTTAAGTACTGTTAAAAGAGATCATGAAGGACGGTACAAATTGGCACTGCCTTGTGTTCGAGAAAATGAAATGCTCGCATTCGATAGAAATATTGCAGAGAAAAGGCTTCAATTAAATAGGAAAAAGCTAATAAAAGTTAAAAGGCAACTTGCTTAATGTTATATAAACTATAAAAATGTGCAGAGGACAAAAAAAAAATATGTATTTATCGCATTTTCCAAAGCATCCCTACTATGGATCCATAGGCTAATATTGACCTCATTACTGGGCTTTCAGCAAAATTCAATTGTCAATATGTTTGAGATTAATAGTAATTGTATACATAGAATTACAAATCAGTCCTTGAAAATTGAATATTAGGGTAAAAATAAGCTTGATCTGTTAAGTAACCAATTTACTTATTTATTTAGCTTTTTTCTGATTATAGGTTTTTTTTACGGCCATAATCAGATCGGCAGCGCAGATCATGCAGTTTGCCTTCACTATATAATTTTCGAGTTTCTAACTTGTTCAGAAAAATTTATTTCAAATGTTTAGCTTTTTTTTTGGGTTCCAACTCGGCAGGTACTTTCTCCTTAGAACATTGACCTATCCACACCGCGATTAGGTTGGTTACTTTATTATGGGAGTACCATATATGTGAATAAACAGTGGTCTGTATAAGGGGACCGAACAGAAATGTTCATGCCTTATCCAGGATTCGATCCTTGTCCCACACCCTGGAAGCCAATGTTTAACTTTGTTGTACGAAAGATAAGAGAAAATGGTTTTATTTTTTATTGATCTTATTAAAATCTATTTTAAAAGCTGTCTGGTTGTGAAAACAAAAACAAAAAAAAACTAAAAGAAGAAGAAAAACGAACCGTTTATCTGAGTATGTAAGAATGGATATTCTCAAAATGTGAAAATTAGCAAAATATGATTTTGTGATTTTTTTCTGCCTAGGACATTGGACTATAACCCTAGATAACTTATCAGTTAATATTTCAATAGATTCTCGTGACACCATGACTCATAAAAGTACCAACCGTATCGTAACAAATCGCGACTGTGACCCTAACACGATATTAGTGATTTCAATGTTTGGGTTTTTCCCAAGGATAAAGTATCTACATTTTTTTCGCTTCCTGAGTTTTAATTTTGTCTCATTTATCTGATTTTGATTCTGTTATTAAGTTATTATTATTTTTTTTGCTCGCAGTTATTTTAAAGTTAATGATTTCAATGATTTCAAGTTTCTAATTTGAATAATTTTTTCAAGGTTTGACATGTTAATTCATTGGTATGTATCATTACGACATTATTCTGAAATTTGTAATTCCTGTGCAATTTAACTAGTTTTTATTATCATGAATCCAACATTTGTTTCAAGAATGTTTAGCATTCTCATAGTTTTCTCAGTAAAAAATTAATAAGTATTAAGTCGTATTCTTCGTTAACGTACGGAATTATTTCAAAGAAATCTGTATCTTTATTCAGTATCTTTGTGTAGCTATCACAAAATCCAATACTTAAAGTATTACGTGTTGTAACTGATCCTGCAGAAATATATGATATTTTTATGTTATAATTTATTGTTAACGATGTAAGCTAAGCGTTTTTCTAGATCCTAATTTTATTTCTTCATATTTTAGACTTGGAACTCGTTCGAAAAAGGCCTATCATTGAAATATGGAGTCGGAACAAAGAGTTAAGCAAGAAAAATCTGTTTCAAAAGAAGGTATAAAGTGTTATTCTAAAACTTTAAGTTCAGATGGAGACAGTTGTATTTCAATAACATATGATTCAGCTGCAGATTGTAGTTACAAATCTGGTGATATCAGTACCACTCATACAACATCAAAAGAGCAACTATCAGACCTCAGCATATCAAGTGATTGTGGTTACCAGACAAAATCCGACCAAAATCTAAGGTTTGACAGTGGATTAGAAGCTGATTGTTTAAGTGATTGGGGACCTTTGCCTGATGGATCTTCTGAGCCATTTGAACCTCCAACTTCACATGTAGACAGAAAGTTACAATGGCAAGATATATTTACTCAAGATAAAGATGGTGATACGTAAGTTATAGTTTCAGTAAAATAATACTCATGCTTTAATTATTACATTTGTATAAGTATAAAATCTAAGTATTTTTTGTTTGTTAGTATTAGATAAAAGTGACTTGTTTATCTATATTTTCCAGTATTGTTGATACCTAATATGTTAATATATATTATATATATATTAATTAGGTTATATTCATATTTATAAATTTTATATCGTGTTATCAACTACATATTTCTTTATACTTCATTATAGCTTAACTTTATTACTAAAATCTCTTTCAAATGAAAATTACTTTAAAATTATGTCCTGTGGGTTATAATTTTTGATAATTTGATCTTATAACTTACTCAATTTTACATACAGAAACTTTCGCAGTTAGTTAAAATTCTCCCAAGGTTCTTCAGGCTGCTAAATAAGAGGGTAGGGAGTTTGTTACAAGTGTTATAAGATTTTCCGTAGTGTAAATCTGTTGTAATTATAGCTTTAAATTTGTGTAATCCTCATATATGGTTATATATAGAAATAGCATGATGGTAAAGAATGCATGAAATTTAGTAGGCCCAGTAGGCCTGGGCCTACTGGGCCTAATGGAAAATCAGGGCCTGATTGTGGGTCCTAGCAAATTTCTGTTGTCACATTTATGTATCAGTGTAGCAACATGTAATTTATGTTTCTAAGGACAGCTTTGTACAATATTAGTGATTGTTATATTATAGTGATGAAAGAAAGAAAAAAAAAAGACTTTCTGCTTGGGAAAAAGGCTGTTAAAATAGACTTATAGAGAGGCACGGTTTTATTTATGTTGTCTTTTTCACTGATTTTGTCCAAATTATTTTACTCTTATTTATCATTTAATATTTTTAATTAAAATACAGAAACTCCATCAAAAATCCATTAGCAGTTTGAAATTGTCAAATAGAATTTCCATTTTGAAGTTGCTTATGTGTAATCATTCTAGTTTATCATTTAGTAAAATGTCTCTGAAACGAATCAGCAATTGTAGATGTTAGCATTCTTTAGCAAGTTATCTTTATCATGCTATCTGTTGTAATGATTAATCCTTTTGAAATAGCAGACCATTGTCTTATTTTAATATATTTATCATTTCTTTATAGATCTACATCTCTTGAATGATCATTGCTTTTATTATATAATATTTATTATTTCTTTTACTGTAGTTAATATTGCAATATAATCCCAATGAATATGTTTTGCAGATTCTTACATCTTGCAATAGTTGAAGCTCGATCAGATGTTATTTTCCCTTTAATTCGCCTTTCACCTCACCCAGATTTCCTGGATATTTCTAATGATCTGTATCAGGTCAGTAATGTTTATTCATGTGTTTATAAATCTGTAAAATAAGAGTTGAAAACTTTTCCTTTTTTTTATGGTGTTACATTATTAAGCTTTTATTATTTCCTGTTTTAAAAGCCTTTCTACTGATATGTAAAACACTTCAAAAAGTAATTGCATTTAAAAGTGTAAAAAGTAAATTAATTGTATTTCTTATTCTCAGTATATTTGTTGAAATTAGTTGAAAATAACTAAAAAGTACTATTCAAATTCAGCTTTTTTATTGCTTTTGTTAGAACAGTATCTGTGCAAATTAATGTTGTTAGCATTTATGATATTAGGAATTGCTAAAAAATATTTTCTCTTCCAGTGCTTATTTATGTGTTTTGTTCTAAGAATTATTATATCATTGAAATTGTTAAGTGAAGTATATGTAGTATGTTTAATTTTAAATTGATCATTTATTTTAGTGATGATAGATGAAAAATATTTCTGGCCTACAATAATAAGCTAAATTATTATTGTAGGCCAGAAATATTATTCTGATAGTGATTATTCTGATCTATAAATTGCAGAGGAGTATGATTATTCTGATAGTGAGGTTTAAAAAAAATCAGTTATTTTGTTTTTTTAAAAATCAGTAATGTGCTTTTAAAAAAATCAGAATTTGAACCATAACTCATTCTTACTTGTAAATTGTAGTTTCAGATAAATGATAATATTTAAACTTTTTCCTTTTTATTAAAACTTTGCTCTGCTTAATTGATATTTATTAAAAGTTATTGATTGTAAATTTAATTTCTATGGAATTTTCTGATTACATTTTCCTTGATATATTTTTGATAAATTAAAAAAAATAATTATCCTCATTATACTTTCAGACTCCTTTGCATTTGGCTACTCTGACTGGTAAATCACACATTGTTCGGAGATTAGTTGTTGCTGGTGCAACACTTGATATTCAAGATCATAGTGGCAATATTCCTCTACATATTGCATGCCGAAGTGGTGATTTAGACTGTGTTCAGGCTATACTCACCCCAATCACAGATTCTGAGATTGAAGATGCTCGTTCTTTATACAGCATTTATATTGAAGAAAACAATTTATCATATTTAATCAACATGAAAAATTTTGATGGTAATTGCTTTTGTTCTGAGCATTAAATTTTTGTATGACAGTGATCAAAATTTAAAGTGTTTAATATGTTCATATCGCATGCACTTTCACATACACACTTCTACAAAAGTTTTCTCTTGCTTCAGAAGTATTAGAGTAATTTATATTAACTTGATAGATTCTTTTAAAATTTTTAAGGACCACCATAATTATCTTATGTTTTATCATATAAATAAGAAGTTAATTAATATTGAAATTTTATGAAGTCTTTTTATTTAAAATTTTCAGTGATTGTTTAATATATTAACTGTTATTTTTTTTTTTTTCCCAGGATTATCATGTGTGCATCTTGCTGCTATAGGTGGGTGGAAAAAGGTTTTAGATTGTCTGTTTAGCCATGATGCTGATATAAATGAACAAGTAAAAATATTTTATGTTTATCTATTCCTATAAAATTCTTGCCTATGAACCAAATTTTTCATGTAGATGATACACTTATTAACTTGTGGCCTTGTATTGATAACTAATTTGGGATTTGAATAATTATTTCCTTATTGAAATTTTTTTTTAAAAATTTACCTCTTTAATATGCTGATAATGGGGTGAATATTTAAAAGTTAAAACAAATTATAAAGCTGTTAAAATTATTAAGAAATATAATAGTACTTTTGTTCATCTCAATTCAGCCTTAATACTACTGGTAAAGTTTATATAGTTGCTCATAAATATAGTGTAATAGTTAGTCTATTTTAAGGAAACATAACAATGAGAATTTTCAAAATGTCAGATTTTGTATTTCACTAAGCGGATCAAAAACTGTGCGAGTGAAATATGCATTGAAATATGCTGCAGATAAGCAGTGCTATACCAAACCGTGTAACAAAGAACATCAGTTATTTCAACTTGGAATCATGTACACAATTTGTATTATAGTAAATACTATGTAACTTCAACCTAAAATATGATCATCGGGAAGTGTTGCTGGAAATTCATTTCTCAATAAACAAGGATGTATGAATTTCTAAATATTAAATGTCAGATGTAATGATTTAATTTTATATCCATTATTTATAGTATGCATTTTATTACAGTTTAAATGAGAATATACCAAAATTATTATGCAATTTAACAGTTGAATATATTTAATGGTTTAACTGACTTGCATTCTTATGTTATATTGGATTTTTATGCTGTGTAGCTCTTGAGTATTTATTGGTAGAATCATTTTCTATAGCACATCTAGAAAGGTATGCTTAATTTTATTTTTTAATTAATCCAATGCATAGTGTATAACAGAGCAGAGCCAATTTGTTATTGATGGATTATATGCATTAGAGAAATATGCGATAGTGTTATGAGTAAATTATCCTCTCTATCATGAATAGTCTAAGGTAATAGAAGAGTATCATAGAAGCAGAAATTCTGCATCTGAAATATAACTATTTGTTGTACTTGTAGTTAGGATTCAATGAGAATTGTTTATATTAAACATCCTAGTTTTCTCGTGAATCATTTGAGATTCATGTCATCCCCTTCTATTTCATCGAGAGGCAGAATTTTTATACATTGCTCATTAAAATGAATACTGATTGTTAAAACATTTTTAAAAAAGGGGGAAAATCCAATAAGCCTTTCAGAAGTTTAATACTTGTATTAATAATTCTTTATCACCATTTAAGCTACCTATTTCAGCATTATTTTAAATTAGTTAACTGTTCAATCCAATATTCATTCTTCAAGTTTTCCTGTATTTTTTCCTTTTCTCTCTCTCTCTCTCTCTGTTAGTGTTACAGCAAGTCTTTCTAACTTTCCTCCTTGTAGGACGATGAAGATAATACCTCTCAAAAGTATAATATATCTTTAAAATTAAAATATTGAATATTAGCAGGTATGTCTTTGTCAGTTAGCATGGACCTAGGTTTTATCTTTATAATAGGCTCAGTCATTAAACTTCTTGGAAGTTTTATTATACAAACAAGCAGAATTTCACAAAATTTTTACTAAAACTGACAATTTCACGTCAATCCAGATCATGACTGAAAGAATAGTTTGCTGTACATATCTTGGTTCATGGCTTCTAAGTCTGAAGTATGCTGCAGTCACCATTTTTTGCATTAAATGATCTATCCTGTGAAGATGTGGTTTATACAGTTTCATAAAATTCAGCAAAATAATTTTTTAAAAAATGTTCCCTTTTTCTTCTTTTTAAAGGATGGAAAAAGTGGACGAACTGCTTTACATTATGCTGTTGAAAGTGAGAATTATGAACTGGTTCATTTGTTACTCACAAAAGGTAATGCAAATCCCCTTGTTCGGAATTATGCAGGCCAGACATCCTTGAATGTAGCAAGCTCTTTATACAAAAGAAATTCTACCAAGCACCGACAATTAATAGTTGATTTGTTAAGAAATTTTGCTGGGAAATGGGACTCAGCCTCTGAATTTGAATCGGATTCTTCCAGTGATGAGGTAAGAGAGAATTCTTTTAAATTTTTTAATTCCTGTCTAAAGCATCTTCAAGTAATTTGATATTAAGGATTTTTAACTGGGAGGTGATACCTTGCTTTTCATAATTTTTTATGGGCCTGTCTATCCATGGTTATGTAATTAGTGTTTGAACTCATAGGGTATTGTTTTAAAATGAAATATCCTTTGTTTAATCACCATGAGTTTTTTAAAACATTCTAAACTGTTTGGAAGCACAAAAATTGGTTTAATTAGAATTCAAAAGAAAGCTGTATATGAGATGAGAATAAAACTAAAGCATTAGCCAAAAAAAAAAAAAAAAACTAAATTTTTAGGTAGGTAAGAAAACAGATGCCTTAGTTTTAGTTCAAGTGTTTTTCTTTTTACAAGACTGGATAGTTTAGCGGTTTGGAAGTTCATTAATACACTTTCAATTTAAGGTTGCTGTTAAGTAAAGTGTGTTTGTGTGTGTACTTTTAGCTTTCTTAACAACAATTTGATGCTACTAGCCCTCTTAATAAGTTTGCCATGTTTAGCCAAAAGACTTTTATAGCCAATTTTGAATCAAGGTTTATTAATGATCAAGCTGTTGTTCCTGATGTTATGAACTTAATCAAATTATGATGATTTTTAAAGTCTTTATAAGTGTTACTTTGTCCTCTCAAAGGTAACAGTAGATTGATCAGATTGGGATTCAAATGCACAAAACCTCAATTATATTCTGTGAATGTGATTTTAAAACCATTGTATTTAGTTCTTAAATAAATTTTATGAGTTTAATTTATTCATTATTTTTTTACTTTGAATGCCAGAATCATAAAATTAACTTTTCTTCCAATTCTGCTAATAGAAAAGTTCAAAATTCTTTTCCAGAAAAATTTTAACATTTAAATTTTCCCAATCTATGGCTAGTACAGAAATTTTTCTGCTCTGAGAATTGAGAATGGAGTTCATCACTTTAGAATTTTTATAGGCCACCAGCTGAAAGATTTAATTAAAAAAATTTTCTTTTTAATTAATAATTGCTACCAATTTGATATTCTAGAGCAAAGAATAAGAAATTCAAGAAAAAAACATGTTCCAAAGAGTCCTTTGTCTATATTTATTTATATACTATTTATTTATATATATTTATTTATATACAATTCTTTTTCATTGTAGTGTTGTGAGCCTGGACTATTTAGTTTATATGTAATTTTATGTCTACTGCATGGCAACAAATTGGGTAAAAATCAGTATAACATGACACATATATTACTATTGTGTTGGACGGTAGAGAGAGAAAAAGACAGTGAATGAATCATTTTTTTTTACTGTGTGTGTATGTGTGTGTGAGAGAGAGAGGGATAAATATATTTAAAGACTACTGACATCATTTTGCATAATATTTAAAAGCTGTGGTTCACCTGTAGGGATACTTTTTTTCTGTGCCAAAGCATAATGTGCATTGATTTTCCTAGGAGTAATGCTTATTTATAATTTTACAAAAAGGCACTTGTGAATTGACTGATATAAATGTCTGATAAATATTGAAGTAAATAAACAACTGTTATATTACTTAAAATGTTGTCACAGTTATTTCTTCATGGGAAAAAAATAGCAATTTTTTTATCACCATTCCTTTTAAAACTGAAAAATAAAGTAGAATTATTTATTCTTATTTCTGACATGCATTGATAAAAGTAGTTGCATAAATTTAATAATTTAAAAAAAGAAACTAGTACACTCAAACCAGTTTTTATGTGGTGTAGATAGAGACTGCATAAAAAAACTCGCTTAAAATAACTTAAAATTCCCATTTAGTTAATTTCTTACTTAATTTTGTTAATTTCTTAACTTTCATTATATATTATGTATTTTCATGGGCATTTTTTACATATAAAAAATATCACACAAGAAAAGACTGCACAAAAACAGGTTCGAATGTATGTTAATATATCTCTGTATGTTATTTTTGATTCCTAATTTTGTCATAAAAACTTCTTGAATTTTAACTGCATACATTGTTTGCATACTGACATTTTCCTCTTTTTTTTTTTTTTCTCCTTTTAGTCTGAATACTATATTGATGCCATAAAGACTTTTGAAGAAATCTCTTTTTTAAAAAAATGACAGTGAACAAAAGATTACTGTTTATATATTGTTATGAGATACTTATTATATTGTTAAAAGTTTAGTTATGTTTAAAGCTTGACTGCCTTGAAATAGTGTTCATGTTTATCTCTGTGTTTATTGCATTTGAGACATTTCGGAAAACAGTACAAACTTCATTTCTATATTGGGACTGAAATGAATTATTGTTACATAATTTCATATTTTATCGTAACAATGTTTATATATCGATACATTCTTTGCAGATGCAAATAATAAAGGCTATTTGTATAACTGTTGAAATATATATATATATTTTCCAAATTGTAATTTATTCATAAATTCCATTATTATTTCATGTAATTTTTTACTTATATCTTGCAGTTATTTGTGCTGTTTTTGTTTGTTTTTGTCTGTTTTGTGTTTTATTTTATTTTAATTCTTAGCATACAGATTTTTAGCTGATATGTTTGACTTTTCTATTTTCTACTGTGGCATTAAAAAAGTTTATGTCATTTACTTCTTTTTTTTTATTCTTTGAAAGAAGATTCACTGAATTTTCACATCTCACATATTACCATTGACAGTCATCAATCTCATTACATTTTAGTTCGTTAGTTATGTAAGGCTATTTTGACTGGTTAATTGGTTTAGGGGGGCTGCTACAGCCATTTTCTACTAAACAGGCTGGGATAGGATATCAATTGAGATAAGTTTATTTTGGAGTCATATCTAGTATTTCTTTTACCAATATGGTGAAAGTAATGTCTTTTTATTATCACATCAAAAATTTAAAATTGAGAGTTTTTTATTTATTCTACAGAGGTAGATATATTTGACCCAACTCATCCCATGAAGATTAAACTTTCCACTTCATCTTTCCTCATTTTTATACTAAAGAAATCGAAATGGTTTTTTTACAGTTATATTGTTTTAGACCAGCCATACCCAACCTTTTTTTTTTCTCGGGCCAGATACATATGTTTGTTACGGGCCGCAGACCGCAGCGTAGTACACTATACCTCATAATATAATAATGTAAAAAGTAAAACTCAAAATCTAAATGCATCCTACCGTTTATTTAAAAAGTGAGTGTTTTTTTTATGTTGAGACAAACTTTTGACTATTTTAGACATATTAGGTTTTTACATGATACATGCTATTCTGAATATGTCATCAAGATTAGAATCAATAAGCCAATTTCTATTTACGTTCTTCGCATATTTCATTTTAGAATTGGGTGATTCACAAAGATACGTTACGTGAGCAGCAAGTGGCACATTTTTGTACGGATTTGTATTTTTCAGGCACTCATTGCTAAAATATGCTGATAAAATCACCTGCCTAATAATGAGTGAAAGTGTTTCGGGGCGTAGTTTGTGTATCCCTCTTTTAGACTATTAGCCTTTTAAATGGAAATGAGGTGATGATAGAAGTTGATTGCTTCTCTAAACCACGTGACGTTAGAACGCTATTCGGGGATTTCGTAATGGTTTTATCTCATAAACTAATCAATATCTCTTAAGGCCGAGACAGTGCGATAAATTGAGCGAACGGTTGAAAACGTAAATACATTATTAAGTGGTTCCAATTGAAAAACCAACTCGCGAAATATTGCGTAGTTGATAACGTTAACGACAAAATTAACCCGGAACTTCCGTTTTTTAAATTACGAAAATAATTTCAAAATTGACTTCCTTGATGATACTGAAAACTCAATAAAACGATGTCTGAGTAATTTCCAAATTATCAAAAAATTAACCTTTTTCTGAGTAAGCTCGAGGGGTTTCAGGGTTTTATATTTCACTCTTACTTCGCAAATTGTATAAAATGATTATCTAGATGAGACTAAGGAAAAGAGAATGCAAAGTTAGATGACAAAAAATTGCCATCTTTAAACATTTCTCCTCCAGGACTGTTCAGATAACATCCTCCATCGTTAACGTTTCTTGCGTCGAACTTTTTTTTTTGAACATTTCACAATATCTAATCCTACTGACCATCAGCTCAATAGGATTAGCCAGCGAAGTCGTTGAGGTCTGCGATTGGTGAGAATTTTTTCATTGCCTGTGTTTCGGAACGCTGACGGATGCAGTGTGAGCAGTCCATTAGAATAGGGGGTAGTTTACTCTTTTAAATCATCTACTTATCTCTCAAACCGAACGATGTTAGGTTTTATTTTTGAAATTTTTTTATGGGAATAGCATTTTAATATAGAACCGTGGTACCTTATTGGAATACTGGATCCTATTCTATTCCGGATTAGAGCTATTTGTTTGAATATCGCAGAATTCATGGTCTGGGACATGTCATTTTCTAGTTCTAAATGAAGCGCTGTCAAACTGTTTAAAAAAAAAAAACCTGAAAGTAAATTAAATAAGTTCATGACGCCACGGCTCCAAAAACAGAATTTACGAATGTAATACATGTGCGTCTCTCACACATTCAGTAGTCTTCAACTGTTCCATCATCGTCGATAGGACCATGAACGTGGCACTGCTGGCACACACAAATAGTATCAATTCTTCTCGAAAAATTACAAGATTACATTCTAACTGTGACTAAAAATTTCCCGTCTCTTTCCACCTACTGTAAGCGAGAACTTTTCTTTCAGTTGCTCAATTTATTACTAAATAATTAAACGGTCTTTAAAATTTTAGCATTCAATACGCATTTAAGGATACAAGGCCTGTTTGAAAATGGTGTACAAATGTTAGAGACTGTGTGTCTAAAAGTATATGTATTTTCGGCCTCTTTATAGACTATTAAAATTTTTTTAAATTGTATTTATTGCTGAATGAAGCGTAATCCCTAGTAGCACAACTACGTCGGACCGATGTCGGTTTACGGAGACCATCTGACAACGTCATGTCCGCGACCCCAATGGTCGGGCCGACGTTAGCTGCGACGTCAGACCTACCACTGCGTCAACAGATTCGCCGTAGGACCGACGTCGCCATGCGTAACTGGACAGACGGCGACAGAAAACAACATCTTTAAAAATCTTAAGAAAAATAACTTGGGTTGAAGAGAAGCGAAATGGGACACGGCTACCTGACGTCGATATAGAGTCAGAAAACGACCGTCGGCCTCCAGTCGGATTCCGACGCCGACGTTTGACAACCTATCGACGTCGGTCAAACGTCGGCAGTAGGGTGGCCTGATGTATACGTGCTATTTGGGATTTCACTGATATTGTTCAAGCTAGGCAGTCATTAAGATTATTCAAATTTGATTTAATAACGTAAGATTATGCGATGTAACTGATTTACTGACAGTACATTCAGTCAGAATGTTGCATGCTACCGCAGTTTGTCGTTTAAAATTTTATGGGGCGGATTTAAGTTCCTGTCATCGCCGGATAAATCAGCTGATAGAGTACCGATTTCGAGGTGAGGAGTCTTTGCTTCGGTCCCAAGGTAGATGGTCGTTACAGTGGCGCCCGACAGTTGCAATGTTTCTTTCTGAATTCTGCTTTGTATTGTGTGGTAATGTTAGTAAATGAAGACATTTCTTTTTGCGCGATGCTTTCAGATATGTATTATCCAAGTATAAATATTCCGGAGACTATCCGTCCATCTCAAGTTGCAAAGGGTTGCACTACATAACGTAGAACCATGTTAGATCATCCCTGCACGTGAATTGTAAATACGTTGCGAACTCAGTTATGGAGGGACAAGCTATGTCTAGATATCCCCTCAGGCATGCTTGTTACCGGTCTGGTTAATTACTTAATAATAATAAGTTTCTGGTATGTCACTTATACAACCACTTGAAAAAAAATTGGGCAGAAACGGGACGCCATGCGTTACGCGGAGCACTGGTTTGCATTTTAAAACGAGTTTTAGTAATCAATGCAATGCTTATAACTACAAACGTTTTGCCCTTCGTTTATGTACGAGTCGAAATGTGATATGCTGGGTGGCTGCCTTATTGGGACTGTCTTGAAAAGGTTTCTTCGAAGGGCATTTCAAACCCTACGAAACTGAACCCCTCGCGCAGGTCACTCATCAGAAGAGTTCGCGCATTTAGTCAAATATATGACAAAAGTTCATGGCGGATAAAATGCATCATCACAAAAAAAAATAAATGAAGGGAAAAACAGGCTATCATTTTGTGTCGTTAGTCAGTCTTAAAAAAGTAAGGGGAATATGTAGGCAGCTAGTGACACTTACTCACGTTGCCGGGGTAGTTCGGCTAGTGGAATACTGGCCTCGAGATTTGGAGACGTGTGCTCAACTCCTGCTCTTCGTAAATAATCACTACAATGCTGGTATATGGATTCTATTTTTTTTAAATTATTATTTTCGTTAATATAGATACGCTGAAGGGGGATTTGCTTAGCTAGCTCCAGTTCAATCTTTCTAGTTTCTGCTTGCCAGGAACGTAGCAACTCCCCCCCCCCCACACACATCACCACCACCACCACTACCACTAAGATAATGACCAAAATTTCGGAGGAGAGTTATGGAGAGTTATAGAGGAGTTATGGACGTGTTATGGGACTATACGGAGGTTACATCTTTTAAATACGTAACGACGTAGTTTATTTTGTTAAAAACTAGGGGCTTCGCCCCTAGCCTCGCTACGCTCGCTCCTCTGGTGAATCAAGTGAATGAATGACTCAATAGTTTTTTACAGCGATTGAGTCATTCATTTGTTTACAGTTGAAGCTTCCCCCCCCCCCTCCCGACGAAATGGATGAAGCCCGGCGAAATGGATGAATGGGTGAAAAATCGGATCTTCTTTCAAAGGAAGCGAATGAGAAGATTTTTTTGAAGTATTTCTTTAAAATTCAATTAAAAATCGAAATTTTAAGATAGAGACTTGAAATGAAGTTTATATGAATGAGAAAGCTTTCATCTTCCAGTTGATATAAATATTTTCTTTGTAACATAATAAGTCTGAGCGCATCGAATTTATATATCTCGAAACGCATAAATTTTTCCAAAAAAAGGGTTTTCAATTTTAATAAAAATATCAGTCTGTTTTAAATTATTTTTAAACAAATGAGGTCTTGTTTGAAGGAGAAATGTCTGTAGTCTTAGATTGTAAAAAAAAAAATTCTACGATCCTTTTTTGGCGAGTTATCGTAATCTGAACATGAAAAAGTCAATATTTTCCCACAAAACATAAAATAAAAAAAAAAACTTAAAGTCCGACGAATATTAGACATGTCTTACTTTCTTCCCCACATTGTTCTGCATCGATTGGTATCGGTCTCGACCCCATACCCCCAGCGGTTTCGGAGGAGATAGCGTGACAAGCTTTTGACAGCGGCGGCGGCAGCGGCAGTTAGTTCTTTTTAGAATAGAGAGATAGGCTTCTGGCGGCCCTGTGGTACAGCACGCTGGTTTTCGGTGCTGATGGTGCTTGGATCGAATCCCGGCGTTGCGCCACTAAAAAGCCTCCGTTTGTGTCGTCCTTACGTAGGGAGTAATGCAAGTCCGCCTACATGGTGCCCCCATAATAAAATGGCAGGCAGAACTGCGGTGTACTATGGCGGTAAGGATATTGTCCAAGAAACCGTTTGCCGCATTGGAAAAAAAATATATTAAAAATGATTTTTTTTCTAATATTGCATTCATTTTTTAACAAGTTATTTAATCTCTAAGTTGACAGTTCCTGAATATGAGGAAAATGTAAGCCCGGTTTAACTTTAGATGGTCCATACGGTGAGTCCCGGAAAAAAAAAAATAAAGATCCAGAATAAGAAATAAATTGAGGCCCCGAAGAAAATAAGTAAGGCCCAACTCGAAGTAACAAATGGGGAAAAATCTCTCCGGATCGAACTTTAGCATGTATGTATATACAGTGGAATCTCGATCTATCGTTTTTCAAGGGACCGACTGAACTGAATGATAAATGCGGGAATACCATAGATGCGGGAACATAACAAAGCAATATGATCGTCGATATATATATATATATATATATATATATATATATATATATATATGCAGTGTACATCAAAATGCTCCGACTTTATCATCATTCTATAAATATATAACTACGTATGTCTTGTTCGAACTGTTTCCTCTTATTTGTTCGCAATTTGGTACCAACCCGAGATAACCATAGCGAGAAAGAACTTTCTTGTATCAGCACTTCATTATCTCGTTTTAATGACGTCGCACGAAAATGCCTCTGGAAAAACACTATTTCTAGTAAAAGATATCACATTAATCTTCTCCGAATAATTTGAGAAGAGTGAAAATTAAAAAAAAATGATTAAAATAATTATTAATTTTAAATTTATAATTAATAATCATTATTAATTTTTAATTTTAGTGAAAATTAAAAAAAATTCCTTCAACTTGTATGCCTAAAACGAAAATTCTTATATCGATCGTGTTAAAGCTGCTGTGTACTAACCCTATTGGATTCGCCCGCCTCACTGTTAACATATTGAGAAAATTTGTCTACTATTGACAGCTACATTAATGCTGATAATCCAATAAAAATTGTATTTTCAGATAGCCCGAACTTTTTCGCACCTTGCAACAGGATTCATTTTATAAGTTGCGTCCATCAAAGGAATTTAGGAGTGTTTAACACTAGAAAGACGGGAATTTCTATTTTCTCACTAAAAAGACTGAACGCTGTCATTTTGATGGTTAAAAATAAAATCAAGAATTTAAAATATTTAATTTTTTTTTAAAAATATGGTTAAATACTTTAAATTTTGAACTATTTCATACCAATATACACTCAAGAGCCAAAACATTATGACCACCTGTCAATAACGAGTTGGCCCACCTTTGGCGCGCAACACAGCTTCAACCCGCCTTGGCATGGATGCCACAAGTCCTTGGTAGATGGCCGGAGACAGATTGTACAAGATGTTTAAGCAACGGTCACGCAAATCCGAGATATTGCGAATTGGCGGTCTTTGAACTCTGAGCTGCCGTCCCATGACATCCCAAATGTGTTCTATCGGATTGAGATCCGGCGAGTTAGGCGGCCAGGACATTAACTGGAATTCAGCATCATGTTCCTGGAACCACTCCAACACAATTTTAGCCTTGTGACACGGGGCGTTGTCCTGTTGGAACATTCCATTTGCAGCTGGAAAAACAGAGGCCATGTAAGGGTGCAACTGGTCCGCAATGATGTTCAGATACCCTGTAGCATTCATGGTCTGCTCTACCACAACCACGGGTCCCAGAGACGCCCAAGAGAACGTCCCCCAAAGCATAATACCGCCACCACCGGCCTGTGTATGACCTACTGTACATTGAGGGAGCAACAGTTCGCCTGGAAGACGGCGTATCCTGACACGGCCATCGGCGTGATGAATGACAAACCGTGATTCATCTGACCTGGCAACTCTCTCCCACTGATTCATGGACCAGTCGCGATGTTCTCGGGCCCAATGCAGGCGCAGTTGGCGATGACTCTTGGTCAGCAAAGGCACACGAGTGGGACGTTTGCTGCGTAGCCCCATATCCAAAAGTGTCCGCTGAACAGTGTGTTGCGATACTATTCTACTTGGCCCTGCATTGTATTGGGCTGTCAGCTGAGCCACTGTCTGGCTCCGGTTTTGCTTCACCATGCGAGACAGTCTCCGACGACCTTTTTCTTTGATAGCGTGTGGACGTCCAACACCATGTCGTCTACTGCTGGTTTCACCGTCATTCATCCACTTTGCATAAGTACTAACAACTGTAGGTCGCGAACAACCCACGAGTCATGCAGTTTCGGAAATACTTGTTCCGAGCCTTCGAGCCATTACAATCTGCCCTCTATCACAGTCGCTTAGATCCGCAGCCTTTCCCATCACACACAGAAGTAAGTGAAAGAATGATTCTTCAGACTCTCCAGCAGCAGTTAAATACCACTTCCACCTGATCACGTGCCTTCCACGTCATCCAGGCGAATTCATTGCAAAATGTAGAGGTGGTCATAATGTTTTGGCTCTTGAGTGTATAATAAATTAGTATATTTTTAAATATATTTTTATGCAGGTATGCCTAGCTGACAACCTGGTATGGTTTATCCGTAAAAATATATGCATGGTTTGTGCAGTCCTTATGTTTCAACACCAATATTTCCGAAGAGCCAATATTTCTGTTATTTACAAAAGGGGGAAGAGACAGTAAGTAACTAACATTTTTCCGGTATTATTTTAAAGATTTTTGCCTGTTTTCTATATTGCCGTCAAATTGACGGCTTTCAGACTTAGTAGGTATACAACACATTATCTCTCCCTCTTTACTATGGAATATAATTTTCTAAATGTGTGTGCATATTTCGCGTAAGATTAAATCATAAAATTTCAGAAGCCCGAGGACATAAATACAGGCATACAGGGTAGCGTAATGTAGCGCTCAATATTATGTCCGAAACCGCCAAAATAACGGCAGCCGTCTTTCTAGTGTTAAAACACACTATACCAGATTTTTCTCCCGAATAATTTAAATTTTAAAATATTATATGCGTATTTTTTAAAAAACGAAATGTGTAAAATTTCTTTCTCTATTACGGAGTTCAATTTAAAAAAATAAATCATTCAATCCAAGTCGGCAATCTTTGGACAAATATTCTCCATAGGTTAACATTGAGGTGAGCGAATCCAATAGGGTTAGTACACAGCAGCCTTAAACGTATGAAGAAAATTTGTCCGAGGATTGCCGACCTGGATTGAATTTTTTTTTAAATTGTACTCCATAATAAAGAAAAAAATTTTAGACCTTGGAGCATTTTTCGTTTTTTTAAATGCAAATAATATTTTAAAATTCAAATTATTCGGGGGAAAATTCTAGTATAGTGTGTTTTAAACGCTCATAAATTCCTTTGGTGGAAGAAATATCTAAAATGAATCCTGTTGCAAGATAGAAAAGTTCAGGCTATCTGAAAATACCATTTTTATAGGATTATCGGTAGGGATACGTAATTTTCGAATTTACGAAATAGATGTAAATAAATGGGAAATTTTCCGATATGAGCGAATAAATGCAAAAATTATTTCTTTACCACTTTTCGGCGAAAACTTGGTGATAAACTGCTTTTTAAGCGAAATTAGGTAATAATAGTAATAATTTATTAACATAATTGCTTAACTAAGACCATCCACAGTCTTTGACTGAGAAATCTCACTCTCTTTCGGATTTGCTCCGAATTTCACCCTGACAGTTTGCCCTTACCGGAGTCGAACCTAAAAATCTAACTGTAAAAATCAACCATAAATTTTTGGAGATCAATTTAGTAGATTTAAGAACGTCTCTTGAGCGTCAAAGTCAAAGGTATTTCAGCTACTTACAATGGTCAACTAAAGGGACTCCTGTTGATGTTATACAGATTTTAATTGCAACGAAATGTATTTCAGCTACTTACAATGGTCAACTAAAGGGACTCCTGTTGATGTTATACAGATTTTAATTGCAACGAGATGCTGCTACCTTGACTTTGCAAAGGCAGCTATACAAAGCTTCTATAGTCCCATTAAGAAAGTAGATACTGAAATATTTTAGTATGTACAACATAATAATCAGGGCCGCCGTCAACTAAGCCAGGGCCCAGGGAAAAATAATACAGCGGGCCCCCTCTCCACTCAATATTTGAACATTGTATACATTTTTTTAGTCAACTCTTATTTTAACAGGGCCCCCTGGAACCCCAGGCCCCGGGGATTTTGTCCCCCCTGCCCCACCCTGACGGCGGGCCTCATAATAATTAATGACAGAAGGCAAAGACTTAACTAACATAATGCGGAGACTACTACAATGCTAGCTTTTAACTAAGAATTTTGGTACTTACCTATCCAAGTAAGTAAAATTGCAATTTCTTTTAATAAATGCGAAATTTTTGAATTTATTTTTTTTGCGAATAAATGCGAAATTTCATATATTGCATTTTTTTGTTGCGAAATTTCGATATTTTTTATGCGAAATTTACGTATCCCTAATTATCGGCATTTATGTAGATGTAAATAGTAGACGCATTTTCTCCAAAGTCGCATCTACACACAAGCGAATCAGCTCCCCCCCGTCGCCTCTTGACACATTTTGGTGTCGATTAGTCCCCCCCCCCAACGTGGGGGAAGTATTTCGCCACTTTGATCATTCGTCTTAAAACCGCTCTCCGGAGCGGTCTAGTACGAATCTTCAAAGGCACGAGGGGCGCCATAAAACCTCCTCTCGGCGACGGAACCAATAAATCACTGCTTTCCCCTATACTTGTTGTGCACTTGTTTCCCCTACACTACGAATGTGTGCTCGTAGTGATAGGTTAAAATTGAGGTGAGCGAATCCAATAGGGTTAGTACACAGCAGCCGTAAGGTATTGGGCAATATTTTCGGTATAAAACAATCTTTTTTTCTTAATTATTTCAGTTTCGGTGTGAAAATGCTATTTATAATCCACATTCATCCAAGTAAAAATAGTAATCGCAATCACGAGGCACATCCGTCGCGTCAATTTCCTGGTTCCAGCGATGTGTTGGAATAAAATATGTGGCACACATTTCTCGTGTGTCGTAATTATGTGAGCGCATAGAAATATGCAAACGAATTTCACCGGTGTGATTGAGAGTTGCGAAATTCTCACGTGTGTGTGATTCCGATTGTGGGGAAGAAGTTCCAAAAGGAAAACTTACCCTTTTAAAAACAGCAGGGAATAATGTCTGATAATATATTAACGCATCCTCAGTTCTTCATGACATTGTTTTGATGGATGATAAGAGTCTTATCAGTTGATCCGCCGTCAGGCTATTTGATGTTATGTGATATTTTTAAAAACAGATTGAAAAGAGGTTCTGCTGTGTCATTAACAATGTGTCACGCTGACGTCATACACTGTGAAAACATCTCGCTGGGTGATTCGGCACTAATGACACAAAAGGAAGTGTAAATAAAGGGAAATGTGAAAAGAGAAACATAAATAATCTCTGTTCTTGAATTATTAATTAACAAATGGATTGAAATATTTAAAGTTTTTCAAACTCTCTCTTCGGTGTGTTGTTGTTTCTAATGCCCCCTGCCCAGAAGTATTCCAGACCAGGTCCATATAGGCTAGCGAGCTGAGGGGTGCGGAACCTATCTACCATGTTATAGGAGGGTTACCTGTACAGTGAAACTTCTCTATAGTGGCCAATCAGGGTTCTTGAAGCAAGAGTGGCCGTTTTGAGGGGTGGCCGGCTAGAGAAGTTTCGCTGTATATATCTCAGAATTAGAGATTTTCTTGATCGAAAACCAAAGACCTTGCGAGAGCAAACAAACAAAAAAACTGCCATGCCATAATGCAAACATATAAAAAACACAGCCGCACCATTATGCATGCTTCATCAAAGATGACAGTTCACGCACTTGAGTCGGATAAGCAGCGTGCACCTGACGCACTCCGAAAATAGATTCATGTTTTAAATTTTTTTTCAGAGATTAATGTACTCTTTTGTGATTCCCCAGAGTAGCTAAGTGTTTGAGCGATGGAAAATGAAGTTTATTTGCATTTTCGAAGAATCAAAGTGAAATCAAAATGCAGAATATGTTCAGGCTGAAGGATGTGACCGATAAGAACTTTTGAAAAAAAAATTAAATTCATATTTCAAGATTATTTTCGAGATTCGAACGTACTCACGTGATCGTAGAATAATAATAAATTTTAAAATTAAGAAGTGAACAGAAAAAAAGTTGCTTTAATAAGGTTAGTCGCTTACAATTTATTAAGATACTAGCTGAAAACCCGAACTTCGCTACGGAGTACATTCAAATTAAATACAACGGTCAATGTATGCAATTGATGTAATATATATATATATATATATATATATATATATATATATTTATAAAAAAATCGTAAGGGATATTTTTATAGACAAAATAATGTAGAAGAAAATATTCTAATTAAATCTAATAGAACATACTAGAGAACATAGTACAGTTAATATAGTACAGTTTGAGGAACATATATTTTACAGTATTTTAATATTTTTTTGGATAATGTGTAATCGTCTGCCGCATTAGCAAGAAAAAATTTTTTTTTTTGTCTATTTCGTTGTTATGCCCGGACAATAAATTTATTTAAAGTACCAAATCCCGTGATCAGCATTTAATAAATTAAATTCTAAAAATTAATCTTTAAAAATTCACCAAAAATCAGAAAATGGAGGTAAAGATTCGAAAAAGATTTCATTTTAAAGGAATTTTTATGATATTTCTCGTGATATAAATTTTATAACTCTCAGATTATTATTTTAAATGCAAACTTAAAAAAAGTTACTGTAACAGCTTAAAAACTTAATTTGAAAAAATCTAAGTAGAAATTTTCAAAAATCTTTCTTAGTGCACCCCCCTACATTATAAGAAGAATCACCATGCAAAATTTCAGCCCTTTAGGTCGGGCGGTTTGGTCTGTGTGTTGTATGTCAGTCAGTCAATCAGTCAGTCAGTCAGTCAGTCAGTTACGGAACTGTTTTATATATGTAGATAGATTAGGTAATAGTTTCTCAAAATATTATTATTTCGGTGTAATATTGAAATTAGCTTGATATCTTTATTAAAATAACTTGAAAGCGTTAGTCTTTGTAAAATAATTTTTATAATTGTGAAGAATATATATATATATATATATATATATATATATATATATATATATATATATATATATATATATATATATATATATATATATATATATATATATTCATTCTTTCGGCTAGTGCAAAGGCACTTTTTTTGGGACATTCACATGGAACCGCGGAAATTGTTGACTACATTTGTCTGGGCTCCCCATACAGGTGACTCAACATTGTTCGCTTGGTACCACCTCAAATTTAATCGAGCACCTCCAAGAACGCCATCTGGAGGGCTCGAACCTTCCCCCACCCACTGTCACCGTGGAAAGAATTTCTGGTCTGCAGATTTAACGTTATCATATACGGCCAAGACAAATGGTATTTAACAGCGTTTGTTTGAATTCGAACTGAGCACTCCCATTCCAGAGGCCAACGCGCTACCAGTAGGCTACATCGGGCCCTTGATAAAAATGTTGATTTTTTATGTATACTAATAACGAATATTCGTTATAATAGTGGATTTGAAATGGGATTGAATTCTTTATAAGCCTGGACTTTTAATAAGTTTAGCCACTCACAAATGCATATTGAAATATATAAAAAAATAAATAAGTACGTATTGTTAATATTTCATGGTGATTCTTTACAGCTTTTAGAATTATATATTTCAAATTATTAACAAAATCTCCCAATTTTCGGGATTAAAAATTCTAGAATAAGCTGAGAAGGTGGACTGACTGTGAGAAAAATTTCGTTCAATATCGAAATATCGGTCTGGAATTCACATATTTAAAGATGGATAGATGTATGAGTGTATGGCAAAGAATAATTAATCCGTTTTTAAGGAACGTTTTTTAACATTATGTACAGATAAAAAGCTATACTAGCCGCGCAAGACCCTTGTTAAGAAGGAACGACCCAAGAGCGAGCCGGGCTCTGTGAGAACATGGCTGCAATTTTCGAATTGCTCCCCAGTGAAAGGGTAATGCATTGGCTCTCTCCGCGCACAGCCTCTATCTCCGTTACATATTCCTTTTATCTGCAAAGCCAAACGGAACTCGCTTTGAAAGGAGCCGACGTTAGTGTGCCGAAATCCGTTTCCCACGCATCTGATTGCCACAAAAGAAAAGACACGTTGTTGTGCGAATCGGCTGGAAAAGAAAGGTCAGCTCCAAGAAGTGTGAACGCGGGTAGCGCCCTGCTCTCAAGGCTTCCGAAACCGAACGTTAGCGAATACACTCAACTTTGCCTAATACAAGCGATCTTGAGAACGAGTCGCCCGCCGACTTTTAAAAGCCGGAGTTCTTTTTTTTTCACCTTCAAGAGAGAAATATATCTGTAATGACGAATCTCTGAATAATAGGCATGCCGAGGATTTCCCAAGAATTCGAAAACACAATAAAATCTCTCTCGTTAGCGAACACTCCCAAAGCTGAGGCTACGAAGCAGAGAAGGACTTCCGTTTTATTGGGTGGTTATTAACCCACAAAGCAGTGAGGACTTTCGATTAACTTCTGTACAGCGGGCACTCGAAATAGTTCACTAAAATTCAGCTGGAATTTAACTCTTTTTAGTACGTTTAAGGGGACAAGGGGCCTTCAACCTCGATTTTTTTTATAGTTTCAATTTTTAACGCTGTATACAAAACTAGCTGAAAACCCGCACTTCGCTACGGAGTACATTCAAATTAAATACAACGGTCAATGTATGCAATTAAGGCCAATATATATATATATATATATATATATATATATATATATATATATATATATATATATATATATATATATATATATATATATATATATATATATATATATACAGATCTCGATCTATCGTTTTTCAAGGGACTGATTGAAAATGGACGATAAATGCGGGAAAACGATAGATGCGGAAACATAACAAAGCAATATGATCGTTGGGACTGGATAAAATGAACGGCACATACGGAAAAACGATGGATCCGAAAACGATCGATCGAGATTCCACAGTATATATATATATATATATATATATATATATATATATATATATATATATATATATATATATATTTATAATAAATACGACGATCAATGTATACAATTGATGTAAAAAAATATATATATATATTTATAAAAAAATCGTAAGGGATATTTTTATACACAAAATAATGTAGAAGAAAATATTCAAATTAAATCTAATAGGACATACTAAAGAATATAGTACAGTTTGAGGAATATTTCTTTTACTGTATTTTAATATTTTTTTGGATAATGTCCAATCGTCTGCTGCATTAGTAAGAATAAAAAATATTTTTTTTGTCAATTTAGTTTTTATGCACGTGACGATAAATTTATTTAAAGTACCAGAAAAATAAATCCCGTAATCAGCATTTAATAAATTAAATTCTAAAAATTAATCTTTAAAAATTCACGAAAAATCAGAAAATGGAGGTAAAGATCCGAAAAAGATTTCATTTCAAAGGAATTTTTATATTTCTCGTGATATAAATTTTATAACCCTCGGATTATTATTTTAAATGCAAACTTAATAAAGTTACAAAAACAGCTTAAAATTTTAATTTTAAAAAATCTAAGAAGAATTTTTCAAAAATCTTTCTTAGTGCACCCCTACACAATAAGAAGAATCGCCATGCAAAATTTCAGCCCTTTATGTCCGGTTTGGTCTGTGCGTTGTATGTCAGTCAGTGAGTCAGTCAATTACGGAACTGTTTTATATATATAGATAAGGACAACATATATTCTTTTTGGCTACATTGAAGACCCTTATAATTGAAAGCAGCGGTTTTTTTGGCCTGATTTTCAAAAATTGTAGCATTTTTCAAAACGCTCCATACGCAGTCCATATCATTTAAAAACCTTAATTTTTTTAATTTGCCTTCCATCCCTTGAGTGGGTCGATAATGAGGACCAAGCTTGCATGGGAACTAAATTCTGGGGGTCCAACGTCAGGCTGACCACCTGACTGAGACATATGGTGTATGGCACCCCAAGCCAGTGGCGCACCCAGGGGGGGGGGGGGCAAGAGGCCCTGCCCCCCAAAGAATTAGAAATTGCATTATGAATATTGATTTTGCATTTTAAATATTTTTATCCCCCCCCCCCCCCCCCATCATGAAAAAATTCTGGGTGCGTCACTGCCCCAAGCCATCGGTCAAGAGAGCGGAGATTGGCACCGCCGGCCTTGGTCCACAGCGGACTGTTGTGCCATGAGTTAAGTTTTAGTTTTTTTAAATTTAAGTTTGCCATATAAATGTAAATATAATTGCGCATTGAATGTTTTTTTTGTATGAATCAAAAGCCATACACAGTTTTTCATTTAAAAATCTAGGTGTTATTTTTTTATGGTTTTGATTTATTTCATGGTCTGTAAATTTGAAAAATGTATAATTGATTTCAAAGAACTATGCACAGTTTTGTAACAAACACTTCAGTTAACACCCCTGAGAAATTTGGAAGAAATCAGAAGAAAATTAATGCGCATAGAGCATTTTGAAATATTCTAGCATTTTAGAAGAATGTTTTGAATAAAAGATCTAGTTTTTCTCCAAATACTTCATTGTGAATTCTAAGAGTCTTCAATGTGGTAAAAAAGAATATTAACTTTTCTCATTTTGTATAAAGAGTAAAATATTGAAACATTTTTAAAACGTGGTTGAAGGTCCCTTGTCCCTTTAGAGTGTACTATGAGTATAAAGTGCCTTTAAATATGTAAAATTAATTATAGGGCAATTATTCTCTCACTGAAGAAAAGCCAAAAAGCTGGAGTTGTGAAATTCAGTACTGTGCAAATTAATTGGGACGAACACAAAAATTTTCACTTATGTTGTTTAATTAGTATAAGTTCACTTACATGCATGCTATAGCAACCTAGTAGCAAATATGTCCTCCTCTAGCTTTAATGATATCCTGTACACGTTTTGGCATGGATTCCACTAATTTAGTACATACATTTTTGACGTCGTCATCACGAAACCAAACTTTTATGACATTCTCAATCATTTTTCTCTTGGTTGAGCAGTTCATCTTACTCACACGCCGCTCCACAATTTTTCGATGGGATTTACATCTGGAGAATTAATTACCAGGCCAATCCAAAAATGCTAATTTATTTTCTTGAAAAAAATTTCTTTACTAGCTTAGAGTTATGGCATGGAGCAAGATCTTGTTGAAACACACCAACACCGCCAGAGAACGTTAGCATAAAAGGCACAATTTTGTCTATATATTTTGGAGTATATATTTTGGAGTTCATCATTCCTTCAACTGGTGCTAAGCTGCCAGGTTGTCCCCAAAACATCTGCTTTTGAGGGTGCTTAAGTGATTCGTTAAGATGTTGTTCCCTGATGGGTTCTCCAGTCAGGCGCTTCGCCTGACAAATGTTGATCGAAACCCTTGCACAAGAAAAAAAATGCGTTTCGTCGCTGAATACAACATTATTCCAGTCTTGCGCATTCTAGGATTGATTTTCCTGGCCCAATACAAAAGTTTTCTCTTCACTGCAGGTGTTAATAACTGTTTTTGCATTGTTGTTCTTGCCCATAACCTTGCTTCAATAAGCCTTCGTCGTACTTGTCGATGAATCAACGCTCACACCAGTAGCTTATAATAACTCTCTCTGAAGATCTGTACTTGTCTTTCGAGGATTCATTTTACTATTTCGTACAAGAAATTTGACTGCCCGAGGTGTTGTCTTACGTTTGCGTCCACATTTACTCTTCCGTTTTGGAGAAACTGTCCCAAACTTATTTTGCTGATTAATAATCCTAGAAACACTGGATTTTCCTACTCCAACTGCTGCAGCAATATCCCTCACAGTCATAGAGATATGCTGACTAAGGGTAACAATTCTAGTCTTTTTCTTGGGAGTGATATCCATTTTTTTCATACACGTGAGAACCAGACAACTCACATAATCGACCACTTTTTACAGCAGCTGAAACTCAACTGACGCGAAAATGCTCTATGTGTGATGATCACGTGGTCAAACCAATTTAGACTAGTCAAGGCCAACCTCCCTTCGTAACAAAATGCAGTTGAAACCTGTTTCAGGCAGGAAATCCCTGGGAAAGGACGAATTTTGTGAAAAATGACGATTGTCCCAATTAATTTGCACAGTACTGTAACAGAATAAGACTTCGCTTACCCTTTAGATTGGGTTTAGTTACCTAAAAGGCAATGACTATTAATTTACCTCTATTCAGTTAACAATAAAAAAAAAGTAGACTTAATTTCTGATAAACTTTAAATTATTACGATTTTTGATTTTAAATACTTATATATCCCCAAACTTATACACTCTAAATATGCATTATTTTCACGTAAAATTGCCTATAGCGTGGTTACAATAACATAATATTTCACTATGCAGTAAAACTTTTCCACCCCTCAGTTTTGATTCCACCCCTTCAGTTTTGACGGAACCATTACTGGCAGCCATAGAGCGGTTTCACTATATATATATATATATATATATATATATATATATATATATATATATATACATGTGTGTGTGTAACTATTTTTTAATCGAAGCTTTTGACGTCGTGAAATCGCTCTAAAATTACAAAAAACTGCAATAATTTGTTAATAAAAATAAAGGTTTTTTGAAGAAAAATTCTACTCTCTATATCTGTGATTTATTGATCGTTGATAGGAATCATTATAACTGAAAATACGGTATAAATATTTTATAGATGGGGTGCTTCAGCATACGAAGTTTCGGAAGCACTGTCTCGGAACATACATGTTGCATGTCCCCAAATCCTGGTTATACGAAACGTCACAAACTGGAAAGTTTGTGACGCGGCAGTTACTCACTGCGGGTGAAATAACCGCAATTTCGTAATGTTTGCATTTTCAGTGCTTGTACGTCACCCAGACATGTTTAAATTTCTAGTAATCGCATTAAATTAAAAAAGATTTTACATACAATGTTTGTGCACAAAGCACTCGAAAAACTCTTTCGGGATATCCTGTATGATGGAAAAGTAATTTCATTATTAAATTGTATGAATTTTTTATACATTAGACACGTTTGGTGCACCTTTAAAAAGGTTTATGACTATTCATGTTAAGATTAGCTCTAAACTGCTTGATTTTGAAACCCTTTTTGGGAATTAAAAATGGCCAAAGACCTTTAATTTTTTCTGCTAAAAAAAGAGTTACTATCTAGTTAACCGGTTTGTATAAGCAACCACTATGTACGGATAATATTAATAATATTATTTTCAGAGGATAATCATTGTTTTAATGAGATTTAGTCTTTTCTTTGGGAATAATTTATATTGAAAATTTTTCTTTTGTTTTATACAATTTTCTTACATAAGGTTAATATGTGTAGTACATATTATAATGTAATATACAGTTGCAACTTATATATCTATATATATATGGTGAGCCAAATGTTCATAAAACTTTAAAAATTCATAAAAAAGGAAGAAATCATGAGAAAGAAGTGCGGTTTGCAAGAAAGGGCTCACAAGGAAGTCTGATTATTTTAGCAGCCAAAAGTTTAAAAAGTTTAAAAAGTCACCGGCAGACATGCGAGAGATTCAGCAGAATTATGCAAATAAACTTTGCAATAAAAGACCGTGATACACGAGGATTTGGAGGTTCGGCCACGAAGTGGAAGACCCTCGTTGGCGGAGGGCCGCATTACTGCGGTGGAAACCGTTATGAATAAGATGGCGGCGGAATCGTCCACGAGGAGTAGCAGTGCTCGCAAAGCTGGAACAGTGACCCTACCAGTGACTTTTTAAATTTTTATTTTGCTGCTGCAAAAAATCGGACTTCCTTCTGAGCCCTTTCTTGCAAATTGCACTTCTTTATCATAATTTCTTCATTTTTAATGAATTTTTAAAGTTTTTACAAACTTTTGGCTCACCCGATATACAGACGTAACATTATACGGTGTTGAATTAATCATACTATTTCCCTGTGAATTATCTGTTATTGATATGCATCACCTGTTGGGTCCGTTGGATCTGTTGTTGTTTGCGAATGCGGGGCACTTGTCAATGAAGACCTTCGCACTTTAACTGCGAGAATTGTTGGTTGCTTTCAATGGGGTCACCGTATAGGTGACCAACATCCCCCCTCATGCCACCTCAGTTTTGACCACAAGGGCGGCATCTGGGGGATCGTACCTTCTTCCACCCTCTCTGACATCATAGGACTTTCCTGTATACGGATTTAACATGCCCATATCCGATCTAGACACGAATTTATTTAATGGAGTTCGTCGGATTCGAACCGAGCACCCCCAGTCCCAAGCCTAACACCCTGCCGATAGATAGCGATAGATACTAGATATCGCCCTGTTTATGGAGTCATCAGTATAGCATAGCCTACGAGTACGCTGGAAGGCAAAAGATTCCTGAATCGGGGTTACTCTAAATTTTTCTGGTGTCTGACATGATGCAATTTAGCCAGTCCACAAAGGAAAGGGCAAAGAACTTCTACAAGTGGTAGTGCAAAATTTCGACATCCGGAAGGTTTGTCGAATTGTATAGACAAAACCGTATGTAAGAGGGATCATTTGTGCGAAGATAGACATCGGCTGCCCTGGACCTTCGTTACAAAATCAGTACAAACTCTTCAGCGTGGCTTAACCGGCCAGTACGCAACACGGAAAAGAATTACTTAAGCGGAATTATTCTAAATATTTACTAGTAACTGACAAGGTGCAATCAATCCAGTTCTCAAAGAAAAACAAAACAAAACAAAATTCAGGTAGTCTCTTCAAACGAAACTACTGCGGGTTATTAATGTAGGATTTCTTATCGTTGCTTGCCTCTTTTGTAGGTATATATGTATGTATGTGTTATGTACCTCTCTCTCTCTCTCTATATATATATATATATATATATATATATATATATATATATATATGTGTGTGTGTGTGTGTGTGCGTGTGTGTGTGTATATGTCAAAATTTTGACTCATTTTGGTACTTTTCTGTTTAACTGTTTACTGCTTGCCCAAGCGATACATACTGGGTTTGGCACGCTGCCAAAATTATAACTCACGATGCAGGATACCTGAAATTTTGCTTTCCGAAGGACCGTTATGGAGGAACGTAATCCTAAGTTAAAGCAAAAACAATGACTTTCACGAATCGTAGTACAAAATTTTGATTGCATAAAGATAAAAATATTTTCCCCTTTCAAGAAAAATATTTTTGCGTTTGGAAATATTTTACTCTGTGGGCTAAACTGACTGTCCTTTGTCAGTAACCACGGAAAAATTTGGGAAAATTCTGATCTTAGAATTCTTTAAACCTCTATTGCACTTTTCGGCTAAGCAACAACACTGAGGAGCCCGTAATTAAGTCGAAAGCAAGCTTCGTGGCTGCTAAGTGCGCTAGAGATCTTTGCGTAAGTGAACCCTCTTATAAGTGTGTGTTTAGTGCAGTTTTTCCCACTATTAATGAATACTACTATAAACAGGTAGCCGATTTCGCCTTCGCAAGGAATCACTGAAGTCACTCTAAATCTCGTGTGTCTAAGCCGATTCTGTTTTTACAGCGTATATTTATATCCTTGTTATCTACCCTATTTTTCCCCCTATTATCGTAATTTTCGGACCATAGGACGCAACCTTTTTACTTAAAAAAATCGACTTAAAATTGGGATGCGTATTATGGTCCGATGGTAACTTTAAATTAAATGAATATTTTATTTTATAGTATATATATATTTATTATACTATATATTTTTATATCTTCTCCAATGTGCCAGACGGTTACTTGGACATTATCCTTACAGTCATATGACACCGCGGTTTTGCTGGTCACTTTTCTGGGAGCACTGTATAAGTGGACCAGCATTACGGTCCCATAATCTTGAACCGAGTCAAGTGACGAGACCGGAACACTTGACCCCGCACCTCGAGAGGTAAATTTGAGAACTTGGAGGACATTGCAGCTACGCCCTATTTTGCGTGCCCCGGCCACCATTAGTGAACACGGCGGTGGATTTTGTCAGTGACCGGCTCGAACCCGCAACCCTCAGATCACTCGCTCGACGCCTATGCCAATCGGGCCACCGCGTCCATGTGTTTTTATATACATTATTTATTATATTTATTATATACTAGCTGAAAGCCCGCATTTCGCTATGGAGTACATTCAAGTTAAATACAATGGTCAATCTATGCAATTAATGACAAAAACATATATTTATTTATAATAAATACGACGATCAATGTATACAATTGATGTAAATATATATACACACACACACACACACATATATATATATATATATATATATATATATATATATATATATATATTTATTTATAAAAAAATCGTAAAGGATATTTTTAAAAACAAAATAATGTAGAAGAAAATATTTAAATTAAATCTAATAGGATATACTAAAGAATGTAGTACAGTTAATATACTACAGTTTGAGGAACATATCTTTACTGTATTTTAATGTTTTTTTAGATAATGTCCAATCGTCTACTGCATTAGAAATAAAAAAATTTTTTTTGTCTATTTCGTTGTTATCACGTGATGATAAATTTATTTAAAGTACCAGAAAAAGAATTCACGTGATCAGCATTTAATAAATTAAATTCTAAAAATTAATCTTTAAAAATTCACCAAAAATCAGAAAATCGAGATAAAGATTCGAAAAAGATTTCAGCTTAAAGGAATTTTTATGATCATTTTTGTGATATAAATTTTATAACCCTCAAATTATTATTTTAAATGGAAACTTAAAAAAAGTCACTAAAACAGCTTAAAAATTTAATTAAAAAAAATCTAAGAATTTTTGAAAAAATCTTTCTTAGTGCACCCCTAATAAAATTATTGATAGAGGTACATTAAATCCATCTAATTCTTATTAAGTTAAATTTTGGGTATGTCCTCTTCGATATAATTATTCACAGGTTATGAAGAAAAAACTTCTTATGCATTTTAATTAAATACATTTTATACATTTTAATTAAATATTTCAATCTAATCGTGTTAGTCATAATTCAGGATTCTTAATTAATTACTGTTCATAATTTTGAAAATTAGCTCCTCTGTATTCATTAAAGAATGCTTTTTATAATAATTTTGAATTGATAAATGGTCTTCAAATTACTCGACCAGTCTCTCTACCCCACGTTCCTGACCATCATCTTTGATTAGGACGATAGCAATGGAGTTTTCAGTATCAGAAGTCTGTGGGTTCGAGCCCCGATTTTACCGTAAACGTTCAAATATGATGCTACCGTTATTTTTGCTGTATTGAATCACAGACAAACTCAGCGTTTAATATTAAAAACCGTATTTTTCGGACCACAAGACGCACGGGACGGTAAGACGCACCTCAGATTTACGGGAGTATTTCAAGAAAAAAATATTTTGTATATTGTTAGGTATATAAAAATATTTTCAATTTCTTACTTAATAAAAATAATATATATCTATATATATAAAGCAGTTCCGTAACTGACTCACTGACTGACTGACTGGCATACAACGCACAGACCAAACCGCTGGATCTAAAGGGCTGAAATTTTACGGTAAAATCGGGGCTCGAACCCACAGACTTCTGATACTGAAAACTCCATTGCTATCGTCCTAATCAAAGATGGTGGTCAGGAACGTGGGGTAGAGAGACTGGTCGAGTAATTTGAAGACCATGAATCAATTCAAAATTATTATAAAAAGCATTCTTTAATGAATACAGAGGAGCTAATTTTCAAAATTATGAACAGTAATTAATTAAGAATCCTGAATTATGACTAACACGATTAGATTGAAATATTTAATTAAAATGTATAAAATGTATTTAATTAAAATGCATAAGAAGTTTTTTCTTCATAATCTGTGAATAATTATATCGAAGAGGACATACCCAAAATTTAACTTAATAAGAATTAGATGGATTTAATGTACCTCTATCAATAATTTTCCGGCGAGATACGAATCAGTGATTTAGAAATGATGGTGAGATATATCTGTTATTTACGTTAAAATAAACGATTGGGTTACAATGCAGATTAAATTGGTAGTCTCAACGTCGTATTTACGTAGCAAAATTAAGTTGAACTTTACTATTTACAAAAGTGTATAAAGCGATTTTGCAATCAAACGTTACATCATGTTCTTTTTTTTTCTTCTTCAAAAAACCCATTCAATTGCTTCTGATGATGTCGGTTAAAGCTATTCATGAATGCAAGACAAAAATGTTTTATCAAGTAAATCTCTCACTTCAGTGGGTTTTCCCGGTGGCTTTTATTCTTATCAAACGAGATTATACTTTAAAAAAAAAGCCTTTTACGATCTCCTATCTTTTCACCCAAGTGATAGTGGTGATTGGCACGTGCCTTAAAGGATTCCTTCTCTAAACTGAAGACCATAATTTTAAGATTTTTTTTCGACAGTGACTGAAAATGCAGTAAAAAGTGTGAGACAATGAGGTATTTTCCCTGTCTGCCATGACAAAACCCGCAAGCAAAACCGGAAAAACCCCTGTTATGAATGAGTGAAAAGACGAATTCAAAGACTCTTAGCACAGTACTTACGGGGAATTTTCCAACACTTCATTCATATTCATACTCGCAAGCGCGATTAGATATTTTATTATTCTGGCTAGCTTTTGTGAATAGAGACGTCACTGGTAGGATATTCTACGACTATATTACCTATTCATTCAAACGGCATTGTAATCGCATTATGGGACATCCGTATATAAACCGACTTGACGTAGATGAAATACGATGGATTTTTGAAATTCAGCCGGAATGTCTTTTGAGAGATGGATTACGAGTCCATTAAGGTTTGAAAAAAAATTCATGAGATAGAAAAATCGGCTATTTCCGCAAAAAAGTATACTTCCAGTGTTGCTGTTTTGGGAGGGTGACATCCTAGGAATACTCCCTGCAGTTGGAATTTTTGGAGCCCGAGGTAGCCTAGTAGTAGCACGTTTGGCCTAAGACTGGGTTTGCTCGGTTTGAATCTCGACGACGCCATTCAATACCTCCGTGTCTAGGCCGGATATGGGCACTGTCGGAACCTCGTGGTTGAGTAGATTGCTTATGGTTTCCAAGGATACAGAAACATCTCCTTCCTTACATATAAACATATATCTTGATTTATTCATAAATATTTACAAAATATATTATACAAAAATTCCATTATTAATCAATCATTATCAATCATCAATCCGTCGAAAACGATAGAGAGAGAGAGAGTCAGAATTCAGTTCCGTTTTTCATCTGCTTCACTGAGACTTTCTTTGAGACTTACTTCCCTGCCTCGCACTTCCTTTGGAATGTTTTCGTTCTCGCTCTTACTTTTCCTTAATTTTTTGTTCTCCAGAATATCATTTTGACCTTCCCTCTCTTTTATCACCTAGGAATTAATCACTCTTTGTTGTCTTTCAAATACCTCATCTGAGCCCTCCTTGGGACATAATTCACTATCCCACAGTTTATCCTGAATATCATCATTCTCAGTCTTATTTCCCTAATTCTTTATTTTCCCCCTCTTTTCCTACCTGTGAACACATCACATCCTGTGGATTTCCACCTAGGTTCCTTACATTTTCTAATATACTAGGAGGAATAATCATCTCCTCGCTCGATGAATCCTCCACTGCACGTAACAATTCCTTATGAATTACATTTATATCATTGTTACCTACCGGTACATCAACGGCGATTTTCTTCAACGGTGCTCTAACTGCACTGCCGAAAGCATCTTTAAGAAGGATATGGGCCTGACTCCCTATATCTCCTTGTGCTAATCCATTAGTTCGAAGTATGGCCACTTTCAAACCACTATCAACAAGTGCCTTCCCCTGTTGATCGTTAAAACTAACAGTTATGTACTGTACTGATTGAAGATGATTGTTCCCCATCTAACGACTGACCTAAACCATTATAATATGCATGTACTTGAGCACAAACAACATTTTCTAACACTTCCTCATCTTGATTGATTTCATAATTAATATCACTATCTTGAAGAGTTTCAATTTTGTTTACTTTTCCTCTAAAATCATTTCTCTGCTGGTCATCTCTGCGTTTAAGATTATAATCTCCTTTAAAGCAATTATATTTCAAATGATTTTTGCTATCACAGAGAAAGCATCTTTTATACTCCTTTTTCTGATCTATTTAAAAATTTCTCTAATCCGTTCTAGTTGGTGGTTCAGGAATAACCCCTTTCACACTTCTCAAATATTTTGCAAAATTGCCATTAACAATACTTTCTCTAGACCCTAAAATCCAAAGTCTTTTACCTTCCCTTATTCTCAATTCTCCAATTTCTAAATTCTTCATTTTCAATTCTCTTTATATTTGTTTATTTTTTCCTCTCTTTCTATTTCTATTTGTTTATCTCATTCCAATCTATCAGTAATTATAGAGGAAAATACTTCCTTAACAAAATCTTCCTCATATTCCTTACTACCTGATATTATTTTCCTTAGATCAGCCAATGTGCTGTTAGGAGGGACTACTTCATTTAGCTCAGTAGCCAACAAAACTAAATCAACCTTACGCCTTCCGCATCGAACGTACTGCCGGCTGCGCCATTTCTGTCGGAACCTCGTGGTTAGGTTCGTTTCTTATGGTTTCCATGGACACAGAAACCACTCCTTACTTACATATATACGTATATCTTGATTTATCTATATATAAAAAACAATTCCGTAACTGACTGACTGACTGACTGACATGCAACGCACAGACCAAACCGCTGGACCTAAAGGGCTGAAATTTTGCATGGCGATTCTTCTTACAGTGCAGGGGTGCACTAAGAAAGATTTTTGAAAAAATATTCTTAGGTTTTTTAAAATTAAATTTTTAAGCTGTTTTTGTAATATTCTTTAAGTCTGCATTTAAAATAATAATCCGAGGGTTATAAAATTTATATCACGAGAAAGATCATAAAAATTCTTTTAAAATGAGATCTTTTTCGAATCTTTACCTCGCTTTTCTGATTTTTGTTGAATTTTTAAAGATTAAATTTTAGAATTTAATTTATTAAATGCTGATCACGTGATTTCTTTTTCTGGTACTTTAAATAAATTTATCGTCACGTGCCTAACAACTAAATAGACAATTTTTTTCCTTGCTAATGCGGCAGACGATTGGACATTATCCAAAAAAATATTAAAATACAGTAAAAGATATTATGTTCCTCAAACTGTACTACATTAACTGTACTATATTCTTTTGTATGTCCTATTAGATTTAATTTGAATATTTTTTTCTACATTAATTTGTCTATAAAAATATCCCTTACGATTTTTTTTATAAATATATATATATGTATATTTTTTTACATCAATTGTATACATTGATCGTCGTATTTATAATATATATATATATATATATATATATATATATATATATATATTGGCATTAATTGCATACATTGACCGTTGTATTTAATTTGAATGCACTCTGTAGAAGTGGAATGGTATAATTCCCCACGGTGTGTGGCCAATAACGAATCTATTATAAAGGCTGCAGAGGCAGGGGTAAATAGAGGCTTGTAAACCAGGAGGTAATAGAAGAATAGCTGTCGGTGTGGCCAGTGATAGCGATCTAACGTCTATAAATATTACAAGATGGATGGTCGTTATTTTATGGCCCACAGTAAAAACTTCAGATGATAAGGGTCAAAGTTGTATTGCAAAATAAAATTATGGTGGGGAGGTACTTCGTAGACTATGGACAGAGGCTGTTTAATAAGGAACCAATTAGGGCAGGAACTACTGAAAGAAAAACAGCCCACTGCCCAATGAAAATGAGGGGCGTGCCAGAATGGCCCCCCTGTAAACGGACAACAGCCCCTCCAAGGACGAAAGGAATAGGAGAGGAGGTCCAGATCGATCTCAGACTTTTTCCCTCAGAGTTTAGATGATAGAGAGTCTCGTCTGCCTCAGAGTCTAGGAGAAGGGCCAGTAACCCTCTAAGATGTTCCTATACATGACATGATTCTGGGTCCCTGTCGTCGATGCCATATTTCATCGCTGCATACTTCAGCTGTAGTAAGTTCCTCCCCATAGACTCTAAAAATCATTACTTTGACAATATAGTTTGCCTCTGCTTCTGAGTTCTCATATGTAAAAATGTTAATATGAAAGAGAATATTGCGCTAGTAGCTATTACAATTTAATTGAAATTTGTGCGTTATCAAATAAATGTATGTTTAAGGCCAATGCTATGTCTTCCTTGCTTGCTCCAACACATGCATGCATCCATTGCTTTAAGGTAATTTAATTGCCTACATACTCCGTAGCGAAGTGCGGGTTTTCAGCTAGTTCATACATATTTACAAAATATACTATGCAAAAATTCCATTAGTAATCAATCATTATCAATCATCAATCCGCCGAAAACTAGAGAGACTGTCAGAAATCAGTTTCATCTAACGTTCAACATAGAGACAGGAAGCACGTCCCGTAGTTACCTTCTCTCCTTCTCCTCTCTTTCTTCCCTTTATGCACCCCATCTTTCAGAAAATCCAGATCATTGTAGAAGCTTCTGGTTCGGTGTGGGAAAGCTCTTGTGGCTTCCGGTTAGTTAGTGTGTTCAGAGTATCTGGTCCCATTGGTAACTCTAATTACCTCCCTTTGAACTGTCCGTCAACGACTTGTTTAACGACTTGTCCATCTTTTCTTAAATTGGTCGCATATGGAAAGGCTTTTCCCAATTAAGAATGGAAACAGCACCACCATGTGGGCATGCCTCTGACAGGCACGTTAAATCTGTAGACCGAAGAGTCCAAGAGTCCTTCTATGATGTCAGAGAGGGTGGGAGAATGTATGAGCTCACCAGGTGTCACCCTTGTGGATGCTCGATATAAATTGGGGTGGAAGCCTATTCATCGGCAGGGATTCAATCCCGGAAGGCCTTAGTTGCTATGTCGGGCCCTGTGGGAAAGTGGGAAGTGGCTTTCAAAGATAGTCTCTCTGGATTTTCGTTATCAAGAACTTGGCGAATCCAAAGTTGTAAGAAAAAAAAATACCCTACTGCAGGGGTGGACAACTGTTTTGCCTCGGGGGCCACACCTTTTAAAATTATTGCCTTTTTTAGTTAACTTTGCAATTCAGAGAAGGTATAAATTGCATCATAAAAATCAATAAATATAAATAAAATAAAATATTGGCAGTTTTTCTGGCTGTTCTGTAGTTTTTGGTTGCCTTTGACAGTTTTTCTGGCTGTCTTGGCGGGCCACAAAAAAACCTGTAGCGGGCCGCAATTTGCCCACCCCTGTCCTACTGCATTGACTTTTATTTTGCTCAATTTATCCCTGACAGCGTGTAGAAATGTACAAAGATATAACTACACGCTGTTATACAGAAAACTAAGTTATCTCTCTCTCTATATGTATAGAGTTCCGCAACTGACTGACTGACTGACAGATAACGCACAGACCAAACCGCTGGACCTAAAAGGCTGAAATTTTGCATGGCGATTCTTCTTATGGTGTAGGGGTGCACTAAGAAAGATTTTTGAAAAATTTTTCTTGGATTTTTAAAAAATAAAATTTTTAAGCTGTTTTGTAACTCTTTTTTAAGTTTGCATTTAAAATAATAATCTGAGGGTTATAAAATTTATATCACGGAAAAGATCATAAAAATTCCTTTAAAATGAAATCCTTTTTGAATCTTTACCTCCATTTTCTAATTTTTGGTGAATTTTTAAACATTAATTTTTAGAATTTAATTTATTAAATGCTGATCACGGGGTTTCTTTTCTTTTTGTGATACTTTAAATTAATTTTGCATCACGTGCATAACAACGAAGTAAATTGACAAAAAAATATTAAAATACGGTAAAAAATAAAATTTAACCACTAGACCAATTAAGATGGAAGTTTTTTAGAATTTAATTCAAATTAGTATGTTTTATGGATAGTAAACATACAAATGAATTGCATACATTGACCATTGTATTTAATTTAAATATTTTCTTCTACATTATTTTGTCTATAAAAATATTCGTTACGATTTTTTTTCTATGTATATATATTTTTTTACCTTAATTGCATACATTGATCGCTGTATTTAATTTGAATGTACTCCGTAGCGAAGTACGGATATTCAGCTAGTATTCTCATACATATCGTGAGACCTACTTTATTAAGTGATAGGTTTGTATTATAAGGATATAATGACTTTGAAAAAAATGTGATAAAACAATCCCATTTTTTTCATAACATTCATAAAAAATGCTAAGTAATGATGCTGATTATATATATGTCAGAATATAAAATATGGGGGGCGATTGCGCGACCTTAAACGGGATTTTAGTTATTAAAATATAGGATTAACAATTTAAAAGTCGGGGAGTTCAAATAAGCGGCATAAGGTATTGCAGTGAAAATAGAATAAATGGGTTCGACTTGATTCAATTCCGCAGAACCACATGGGAGAATTTTTAGTAGACGGATTAGCCTTGAGGAGTTGGCGCTAAGAAAATGCTTAGTTTAGCAAAAAGATCATTCGACATGACATCACGAATAAGTAATGAGCGTCACTAAGCGTTGCTTTTAACGTTGAAACAAAGAAAATCTGCAGAGCCATGGATAACTAGGGAATGGAAAGGACGTGTGCCATAGGCGCACAGATTTAAATTGGGTGGGGTTATTAAAAAGTAGTTTGATGGAGCTGAGTAATTATTGGAATTTTAATAAAGATGTTTAGGATGCTCAATTGGAGTGTTTTTATGCCTGTTGTGTTAACATCTTGCTGTTTGATGGATTTATTAATGATGAATGTCCTCGCCACCGGACCACCGACTGCCAAGTGAAAAATGATTCTCAGGATGTTTGGAATAATGTGTTAATAGATTGGGCGTGAAGCACCAATGTCCGACACATATATATATATATATATATATATATATATATATATATATATATATATATATATATATATATATAGAATATATATATATATATATAAATATATATATATATATATATATATATATATATATATATATATATATATATATATATATATATAAATATATAATATATATATATGTATATATATATATATATATATATATATATATATATATATATATATATATATATATATATATAATAATTATATATATATACAATATAATATATATATATGTATATATATATATATATATATATATATATATATATATATATATATATATATATATATATATATAATATATATATATATTATATATATATATATATATTGAATCATTAATGTTATAAATATTTCTCAAATTTTACATTCATCATTTTGTGCCTCCGCTTAAAAAAAACAATAAGAAATCAAAAACTATTTATCATTTTGATTATTAAAAAAATCCTTACCCACATTCACATTTCCCTTTTAATAATACTCTTATTTATAATCATGAATTCTTTTCGTTTGACTATTACCTTCATTATCGCGAAATGTTAAGTTTAACTCTAGCTGACATCAAAGGGAAATTACTCCCTTTTGTTTTCAGTTTTCATGCAGCGCTGAAGATGTAAAATGTAAAAATATAACTCTAAAAATATTTATTGTACGCGAGGATTTTCAGAAAAAATTCCTCTGGGCTCCATTTTTATTTTTTACCTTTTGATATTAATGTATTGAATTACCAAAGTAATAAATATTTATCAATTTTGCATTCATCATTTTGATTTTTTTTAAAAATTCTTCACCCACATATA